>MU228187.1:640315-779642 GCA_018584345.1 Thuja plicata | reverse complement strand
TATATATATATATATATATAGTTTTTGGTAAAACTGGCTAGGCCACAATATATTTTATTAATAATAGTAAAAAGTTTACAAACCTGGTTCAGGTGGGCATATCGGTAGGAAATAACCAGGAAAAAATCCTTCTGTTGTAGCCCATGTAGATAAATTGATATACTAACATACTAGTCCACCCAAATCAAGCCGAAAAGAGAACCCCACTGGTAATGTGCCCAAACCTACCAAAAAACCCCAAACGAGAACTCTGAAATACTGCCAAAGAATCCATACAATCCCTATTAGCCCATTACATCCAAGAAAGACCTATCAGAGAGAAAGGGGAGAGAAGAAGAAGGGGACCCAAGGGATGCAGATGTCGTTGCTGAAGAAAATTGTCTCTCATCCACCTACCAAACGTAATTAGTTGATCCTCCAAACATAGTTCAAGAATCTGAATGGGATTACACACCCAAAGCGGCGCAACTGCACAGAGAGCAACTCTACCTTTGGCTAAAATCCATATTAGTACCACTGATATAGAAAACCTAAAATCCATGAAGCGGGAATATAATCTGAAACACACACATATGAAAAGTAAAAAATAACAGTTAAGAATATGATAAATCAGCATGGTAAGTTAGCCTCAAATAGCAGTATCAAGATTCTACCAAATGTGACAAAGAATTCATATCCACTTCCTAGAGCAGAAATGGTTCATCAATCGCCTTATTTGCCGAAAAATGAGCAACCATATTTGTCTCTCTGAAACAATGTTTAAGCTCAAAGGATTGAAAGGATATTAATATTTCAAGGGCCAAATCCAGTATGTATCTTAGTTTCCATGAGGAAGTCTTTCTAGAGGAGATTATGTTATAGGTCACTATTGTTTCAACCTCAATTATGATATTAGATATCTTCATGGAGATAACAATAGAATGACCAAAGAGAAGAGCTTCCATCTCCACTACATTGTTGGAGTCTAAGGGAAGCTTTTTACAAGCTACTCTAATAATGTTCCCCTCAGAATTTCTAAAAATAATCCCCACTCCTAAAATGCCCGGATTTCTCCTGGAGGCACCATCATAATTCAGTTTCACAAAACTAGATGGAGCAGACCAAGTAGCATTAAGACAGGAGGAGGAAGATGAGCAAGAAGCTTGACATCCATGAGGCGGAAGGGGCTGAAGAAGAGGTCGATTGTCATGAATAAAAAATCCCACTTAGTAAAATTCTATTTTGTCTTGATCAATTTAACATGGTATGTAAGCACCACTTTCGATATAGACTTTTCTATTTTTCCAATGACCTCAATCCATGAAGTAGATTTCCCTCTAAATACTCTTTTATTTCTCTCAAGCCAAATATTTCAGATGACTATAGAGAGGCTCACCTCCCAAAGATGTCCAAATGTGGAAGATTTGTGCAAAAAAGGCCAAGCTTTAAAGTGATCACAAAGATTAGGGCCAATAGTTGTAAACCACCCTAGCCTGTGAATAAGCCAATACCAACAATCAAGAGAAAATGGGCAATGAAGGAATAAATGATCATAAGTTTCCATAAAGTACAAGGAAAAACAATGGTAATCCCCAATCTATCAAGCCTAACCCCAATGAGGACCCTATCCTGGATGGCCAACTAGGCAAAGGCCCCCGCCTTAGGAAGACATGTCGATCCCCATTAAAGTCTTACAGGCCAAGAGTCAGAAGATTGAAGATGGAAATTTGAGTCATAACCGGCATTAACCATGTATTGGCCAGAAGGGGAACCTAACCAAATCATTTCATCCTCATGAGGAGAGAATAAAATAGGTCTAGAGCTAAGTTACTTATGAAGTTATGCTGCCAAATCTGAAAAATCTTTTAGGCCAGAAAGATCTTTGCAAACTGCCAGACCATCCTGAATATCTAAACAATGACAAACCTTGTCACCCCAAATCTATTTAAGATGAGCATCAAAGGGGTGTCACTCCCATATTTGAGACAAAGGTGTGTGCTCATTCCATGAGACCTCCTAGAACCACGCTTTTGACCCATCATGTGTCAACAAGAGAGGGAGGGCAGGATGCGCTCTCGACAAGAAACCATGAAATTCCACATGTCAGACCCCCAAGGTAAAACTAAAGCTGTAAATATTCTTTCCCTTTCATCAGAGTCAAAGTACTTCTATCTCATTAATTTGGTGCATTTAGAATTCGGGTTTCAGTATAATTTCTAAAGCAATTTAGCACCCAATGCTTTATTTTATAAATGTAGATCCCTAAATCTAGCACCCCGGATGGATTTAGGAGTACATGCCTTACCCCAAGCAAGAATGGGTAAGTTTTTCTTCTTAGTTATGTATTGTGAGCCCAAAGAAAGTCCCTTAAGATGGACTGGAGTTCTTCAATTGAATGCTTAGCCATCTTTAAGACCGACATAAGATAAATTGGGATGGCATTTAAGACAAATTTAATCATTAGTAACTTGCTAGATAAGGTCAACTATTTATGCCTCCATGACAAAATCCATTGATAAATTCCATAAATAATCTTATCCCAAAAATAATGTTTTTCTGAGCCAAAATAGAAGGGGACTCCAAGATATCAGCAAGAAAACTCCCCCAAAGAGAAGCCCCAAAATTTAGAAAGACTATTTTAACTAAAGGGGTAACATTTAAGAAAATTTTGATTTTGATGGATTAATTAATTGCCCAAATGCCATGGAATAATGATCTATGATTTTTTTAATAACTCGAGCTTCCATGATGGTGGCTTCTTCGAATAGAAGAGTATCATTCGCAAAAATATTATGTGTATAGGATTCATTGCCATCATTAAAGGAGACACCTTTCCAAATCCCAACTTGTCTAGCATAACATATAGATCTACTAAGCCCCTTAGCCATTAGGATGAATAGGAAGGGGGAAAGAGGATCCCCCTGCCATATACCTCTAGAAGATGAGAAAAAACCTCTAGAGGGCCCATTAATGATAACATAGAATGAAGGAAAAGATATGCATGTTTGGATCCATTTTACCCAATTTCTGTGAAAACCAAATCTAGTGAGGACCATGAGAAGAAAGTCTGAGTCAACACGATCATATGCTTTCATCATATCTAGCTTAAGAACCATAGCCAATTGGTTATGTAATCAGATAGAGTGCAAAATTTCATAATCCATAATAGCACCCTCCGTATTTTCTCTCCTAGGAACAAAGCCCCCTTGCCCCTCAGAGATGATTTTAGGAAGGACCTTGGTCAACCTGACAGAAATAGCTTTGGTAAATAAAAAAAAAGATAATTACAAAGCGAGATAGGACGAAAATCTGAAAATGATTGAGGAATGTCTTTTTTTGGGATGAGAGCAATCCAAGTATGATTAAGCTCTTTCAGCGTGGTTTTATGAATCTTAGCTTCCTCTAATGCAAGTAAAATATCATTTCCCATAAAATCCCAACATTTTTGAAAGAAAAGCATGGTGAATCCATTGGGACCTGGGGCCTTGTCCGGGGCCATGGAAAAAACAATTTCTTTAAGCTCATTCAATGTCAAGGGAGCCATAACCATAGTATTACCTACCTTAGATACACAATGTGGGATAGAATCTAAGAATGAATTAGAACAATGAACCTATTGTTTGGTTAGAAAATTTGAGAAGAAGGAAACACCCTCAACAACAATATCACTTTCATCTTCTAATTTCCCACTAGAGGATTCAATGTAAATAATTTTGGTTTTTAGACATCTAAGCTTAGTGAAGCATGAAAAAACTTTGTATTTCTATCCCCATTTGCAAGCCAAGTTTCCCGAGATTTATGTTTCCTATAAATATCTTCTCTGAGAATTAATTCCTCTAGAGCACATCTGAGATCCTTTTCTAGTGTAAAAGATTGGGCATCCATGCCATTGTGAATAATAAATTCCTTAACTATGGCCAATTCTGACTACAATCTAGTTTTCTCCTAAAAAATGTTCTTAAAGGTATTAATGTTCCAATCTTTGATCTTAATTTTTAGTAACTACAATTGTTTGACCAGTCTAAATATTCAGGTGCCTTTCATATATGGAGAGTTTATCCACCATTGTTTCAGCAAAGGAATAAAAGTATGATCTCAGAACCACATTGGTTCAATCTTGAAGGTACCTCTCCATAAAGAAAAGGACTCTGATAAATGTAACATAATCAAAAAGTGATCAGAACCAGAGATAGGAAAAATGAGTGAGTGGTAGTCTATTTCACTCTAAAGCCATAAATCACAAATAATAAAACAATCCAACCGCTCGGCAATGTTACAAAAATCCACTCGACGATTCATCCAGGTGAATTTTTCCATCTTGGGAGAGACATCCATGAGATCATTATCATAAATAAACTAATTAAAGTCCATCATCACCTTTGGAGAAGGAATAATCCCACCACATTTATCATCATTATTAAGGACAACATTAAATTCCCCTCCCAAGATGATCAACTCCCCCTGGAGTGCATGTATCAAATCACCCAGAAAGGTCCATATCTTGGTTTTTTCAATAATGGGAATAGGGCCATAAATATTAAATAACCAGAAGGGCAATTTAGAAGAGTAGCTCTCAACCAAAGAGAGCATCTGATATTTACCAGATGATTTTTTTTCCAAAGTTACCTTGAGTGGATCCCATAAAACTGCAAGACCCCCCAAGGCACCATCAGAGGAGGAGGCCAAGAAATTACCCAACTCCAGGAAGTAAACAATTTTATGGTAGCTTCGTTAGATAATTTAGTTTCTTGGAGAAGAACAATATCAAATTTATTAAATTAAACAGTTGACTCATGATGAGTCACTTCTTTTTAGGGGCATTTAAGCCCCTAATATTCCAGGAAAGAAATCTCATGGCTCCAGAGGGGAAGTCTCAGCTCCCCTCTAGTCTTGAGCATTTACTGATTTCAATCCTCCAGCATACTCAGGCTGGAGACTTCTTTTGACCTTAGCAACCCTCATAGTAGGAGGGTTGAAAGACACTTTCTTTTTCCCATTCCTGTGGATAGTTAATGAAGAGGGTAATGTTTTTTGATTCCCAACATTAATCTCTCCCCTAATTTTAGATACACTTGAAGGTCTCCCTCTTCATTTAGCAGATGAAGGAGGGGAAATTTTTGAGGAAGGAGATTGGAAGATGGAACAAGATGAAGATTGAACATTCTTATTAATAACACCATCCATAGAAGGTGAAAATGTGATGGGAACCTCTTGTAGGGAGAAATCCACATCTGGAGATAGCATCTCATAAAGAATTTTGGTCTTAGGAATTTCACCCTTGCATTTTAACCATGACAAAGAAGTACCAAAATAATCAATGATAGAATCAACGATTATCTCATTCAAAATAGCATTGGCTTCCTTAGCAATATCTTCTACCTATGAAACCACTTGAAGAGATGGTTCTATTAAAAGTGGATTGTCTACTAAACCTGTCATATGATCTCCTAGTTGAAGGGGTTGCAGACTATCAATAGTTGATGAAATATAGGGAACAACGGTATGTGCAGTAGAAAGGGAGGTGGAAAGAGAGAGAGAGATTTATAGGATTGAGGAGAGGGTAATGAAGCGGTGGTAGGGAAGAATATGGGAGGGAAGCAACACAAGATGATCCTCTAACCGCTGAAAGGATGCTATTATGGGAGATGCGAGGAGATACCTCAGTAATGGAAGGTGAAGTAGCTTGAAAAACAAAGGAAGATGGGGAAGAACATGAAATATACAAAGGTGAGGGGGAAAGGAGTGAGGTGGATGTGGGGAGGGGTTACATGGTTAAATTTAAGGAGGTAATAGTCGGGACAAAAGAAACATAGGAATCAATTTGAGGAGAAGGGATGATGCAAGGCTCTTGACAGTGCTAGGCAACTGAGATAGAAGGCATAGAGGATGAATCAATCAAAGGTGGAGGAATGATACAAGAAGCTTGGGCTAGCTGCATGTCAGGTATCATGGGAAAGGAAAAGGATACAACAAGAGGGGAAGTGGAAGGAGTTGGGCGATCAAACGAAGGCCTCGACATATTAATATCAACATCAGCCTCAAAAATCCGAACAAATAAATCACAATCAATGGAAATTACTAGTTTAATTGAAAAGGCATCATCTCTACCAATGGATTGTCTCTAGTTAACAAAAGGACAATCAAATTTACAAATAGAAGGAGTAATCATTGATTTAGCTGCAAGGACACAAACCAGGGTAGAGAGTTTGTTCTCTTTAAAACATCGATCAGTTCTAACAAAGGTACCAAATGAATTCCCCAGTGTCATTAAAATACACAAGTCATTAAACTTATAGGGCAGATTGGAGAGTGAAAACGAAATGGGAGATTCTTGAGAGATAATTTGCCCAAGTTGAAAAAAGGGCTTGCATGGTGAGAGCAATACAACATTATCCTTCAGATTAAGATATGGCCTAGTTAATGAATGCTCCTTTTCCTCAATAATATCAAAAATAATTACAAAGGTATCTGATGATAGGACCTAAAAATATAAAATGCTAAAAAGTTTAGATCTAATTTCCTTCAACAATTCAGATAAAGAAGTCTATTGCCCTCATACCTCAATAATCATACCTTGATCTATTAAATCATTACCGTGTTAGAAATCTAAAGTGTTTTCAATAATAATCTATGGGATAGGCTTCCATACCTTCTTCATTTTTAAACCATCATGATTATCCGTAGATGGCGTAAAGATGGCTTCTCCATCATTGACAATCGCACTCTTAACATTATCAATTTCCCCCATCATATTTTGACCTTGATTGTGGACATATCACCTGAATGCAATGAATAAGATTTGATAACATCATCTTGGCCATGATCAGAGAAGCCAACGTGGTGAGGGATTGGAAACCATTTCTGAAATCCTAGCTGAGATCCTATACTCGCCTTAGGGAAAAACCAATCTGTCATAGAAGCCCCAGAATTGCAAATGTCCACCCATTTCCCATTCTTGAAAACTCATTGGGGAATTTTATTTCCCTGCATTGTATGATTTCGAACAGCGTGGGAATGAATCTAAAAACTAAGAAAATATGTTGATCTCAAAGGATGTTGAATTTCCATGTCCCTCCAAATCCCTTTGTGAAAAACCCATTGAGGTGTAGAGATCGCAGGGAGATTTGTCACATCAAGGTCATCAAAGGGTAGGTTGCCCCAATGAACCTTCACATTCATTATCGCTCGATCCTTCATAAAATAATAAATATCAATGAAGCAGTTGTTGTTAATCGGGTAAGCTACGCGGAATTGAGAGTGGAGAGCACGACAAAGTTTCTGAATGGCCAAGGATATTAGAAGCCCCCGCTGTAATTTTTGATCTTTAAATCTCCATCTTTAGGGGTTTGGCTATTCGAATACAATCCATTCAACATCCTACCATCACAGAACCCTGGCGCAAACCCTTTAATTCACTCATGAAGATTGAATTTGGTTCAAAATTTTCTTCACACCTTCAGATCTTCTCGTCCATTTCACACTATTCTACTAGAAATTAGGGTTTTGTGCTAAGGTATACCTTCAAATTTTCCCCCTTTATCATCATATCTAAGTGCTTAATCCTTGAAAATTCTTGGTATTTGCTAATGTTTTCCCAAAAAAATTCCTCAATTAGATTCACTGAGGGTCTGTTGTTGCACTGCTTTGGAATGATCAAATTCTGCAAATGATAATCGCAACCTGTGAATGTTTCAGCTTCCTCTAACTTTCCCCTAAGCTAACCCTAGGATTCCTCATATGAAGTTTTATTTGAGCTAACTTTGGATTATAAATTGCCTCAATATTCATGTAAATAACAAAATCTATTTATATTATTTAATTTAAATTTTTCAATATATTATTGGTAGTGGCATGGTGTAATGGTGAAGATGTGGTTTTCTTATCATCAAGATTCAAACCCCATTAGAATGGCATTGTTGAATATTTAAAAGGAAATTGAATTTCTTCTTTGTGACCTCACATTCAAGAGTATTTTTCCTTAAAAATATAATAATTTGCTAACAATTAATTTTTATATAAAATTTTAGACTATTAGAAAATTTTATCTTTATTATCTAATTTAAAAAGAATAATATATAAAAAATAATTATTATTTTAATTAAATATTATTACAATAAATACTTAAAATAATCATTATACTGATAATTAATTTTAATATAAAATTTTAGTCTGTTTGGAAAATCTATCTTTATAGCTAATTTAATATAATAATATACTAATTAAAATAAATATTTAAATACTAATCAATTTATATTATTATTATTATTAAACCAAAAAAAATTTAAAAAAATAGAATAATATAAAAATTATAGTTTTAAAATCAATGTCAAAAATATATTTTATAAATAACATAGCATTGTCTTTTATTATAGAAATTGAGGTTTCCCTCGAGTTAAATGTAAAGTAGTATCATGAATTAAAAATAAATATATTTTTTTTGGAAAAGGTGATAGAGCCACTTAATATATTATATTATAAAATTATTATACTGGTTCAAAAAGGGCCCTCGGAGAAAAGAACCAAGAAGAAAAACTTTGATTATAGCCCATAAATAATACATATGTTTGTGATACAGAGATCAGAGTACAAAATAGAAAGAATTCTCCCCTTCTAGTCATAGCTAGTTACAATCAAAATTTTCCTAAAATTTCGAGCCATATAACTCATATTCCCAAAAGGGAACGAATACAAAATACACTTTCTCAAAGATAAAATATTTTTAACTTGAAGGAGAAAATAATGGAGCCAAGACTGAACTTCACAACTCGAGAGTGATGATGAAAAGACTGGATCGAAGAACTTGTGACAGTATATACAACCAAATCTGCAAAACAAAAACTTCCTGCATCCAAAAAGTGTTAAGTTGACAAGAACAAAATTATTCCTCCATAATAGTTGTAGATGTTTCACCTGAACCCAACTGAAGATTAAGATCAAGGATAAGTCAAGGAGATGGTGAAAAAAGCAATGAAGGAGCTAAAACAGAAGTAGTCTAAACAATGGAAGATGTTGGGACTGAGTCTTGTTCCAAAAGATCCAATAGAGCATAAACAATCAGATGGACACCATTTACATTTTCTTAAAATTATAAAATAAATAATTGTTTGACAATTTTGTGAAGTAATTTTAAATATTAAATATTATTCATAATAAAAATAGAGCAATTGTATTGATTCAATTATTGACTTTTGAATCTCAAAGCAATATACCTAAGAAACATTTTAAGAGATTACTTAAGGTTATTAAGTGAATATTTCTCATATGTAGTATTTAATTTTACAGAATAAATTTTAAAATATTTTCAAAAATATATTGAAGTTATAAATTTTTTAATGAATTTATTTTGGATACAAAAATTTAATTTAATAGTGAGGAAATATTTGTTGATGTATTTTAAATTGATGAAATAAAAAGTGGTTGTTGTTAGGTTATAAATTTTTTTTTTTAAATGTACTTAAAATTAATGCTCATAATCTTATAAATGCTTTCAATTTCTTTCTTTTAGATTAATTATTTAAAGCACCTCTTAAACAAAAAGAAAGTACAATGTATATCTCCATAATTCTTGAAGGCAAACAAAATGCATTGTTTATTCGACAAAGATAAGATCAACCAAACTACTTCCTTTCTAGTCAAAATTCATAGTAGGAGATCAGACATTGAAAGGAATATGAAGATAGTTTAAGGTTGTGATCTCTTGGTCCCTTAGACTAACCAGTCTCATGGACGTCATTAAAATCATTTAAGATAAAAATTTGCATAAATGATATTAAAAAAATTATTTACGCTTCCTTCATATTTTCTTGAAGTTTTTAAAGAATTTTTCACTAATCAAATTTCTATTAACATTGCAAAGATTGCAACCCACTAAACGAATCTTCGTTGCGGTAGTTGCCAAGAATTTAGGTGTCTAATTTATGATTCCTTATTTTGTAAATCTATGGCTCCACTTTTACAATGCACGGGTCTTCCTAAGTATTACCAACTATAATATTTGACAAGAATGCCCCAGCCCCTATGTTTGATGGATGTAGATCCCCTGTTCCAAGGCTTCCATTTTGGCACAGGTAGGCAAGAAGCTAGTAAAGGATCTAGTGTTAACCTACCAATTAAATCTGCTTGAAAGTTTCTAAATCATTTTAAAAATTCATTGTTTTGTATATAATAGTGATTATTTTGTCCTTGTGTCAAGGGTTCCTCGGCGAGGCATTACATCTGGTCTCAGAGCCGAGGCTGCAACACTAGGATCTCTAGTTAATCTCGTTGCCCATATTGTTGTTTTGAATAGTAAATTATATGGGAATGTTGCTAAATTGACTTTGTGTGTATTCCTCTTTGTTGTTAAATATAATTCTTAATGTGATATCATGTGAAAAATATATATGATTGACTATGTATAGGATTTTTTATTACATATTTATCCAAATGAATTATATTAAAGTTTGTTTGATAAGGATCATCGAAAATGAAAATAAATATCTCTTCTCTCTTTCCTCTTTGTTTTGTGACTATCAAAAGATGTTAGTTAGGTTAATACAAGTGTATTGATTGTAAATGTATAACATGTGGGATTAGAGAAATCCTTAGGTAAGGGATCTATGTCCCCAAAGTTCATTTGTGATTTGAAGGCATCAATACAGATGATAAAGGGGTAATCGCATTTAGAATCTTTCATAAAATGATTAAATAAATATTGTTTGGTGCAATTATTATTTGTGCATTATGTACGATCTCTCCATTTTCTTGATGTTTAGGTAAATTATTTGTCCTTGACTGGGTAAGAGTTAAAATATGTATTTTGAACAAAATGTGAATGTTATGGTAAATGCATCTAGCTAATTTACTATACTTGAAAAGGATAATGCTTTGTGTATTATTCATGTCCTTGATTGTGTGAAAATTAGATTTCCTTATGATGAGTAGTTATGGATTTCTTATGTGGCTAATAGATATGTTTAGTACAAGTTTATTATTTTTCCCTTAATTTGAACAAAAGGTGTGTTGATTCAATTATTTTTGAAGAAATAAAAGGGTGGCATAATGTATCATTGTTCTTTATGTCTTATTGTGTATCATTATTCTTTGTGTTTTGTTGATAGATGTTATTATCTCATATAATGAGAAAGAATGAGATTGACATGTGTATATTGGATGTTTCAATATGCTCATGTGAAACTGAAATATTAATTATGTCATGTGAAAATAATGTGAATTATGAAAAGACAAAATGGGAAAATATGGATAATGTATGATGCTATTTGTACTCCCTCTTCAATGTGATAAAAATGGCACCACAGCTTATGTTGTGTGTTGTGTAAAACCAGTAATTGCTTTATGTGCCCATGGGGTGGTGTAATCAAGCACCTATTCATGTAATCTATGTTTTTTCTATAGGTATGAGAGAGCCCTACCATTTATGTGTTGCTTTCTTGTTTGTTACCCTATTGAGTACCACCTTATAGGTTGTTTATAATTTAAAGGGACAGTAATTGTTACCAATTCCTCAGGTAAAATGAACGGTGTACGAATAATGGTGGCCCAAAGAGACCTTATCTTCTACTACTTGACGGATGAAGAAATCAATACTTTTCCCTATAACTTAGTATGTGAAGAGGTAGTATACTAGTAACATTACCACTTCCTTGGGTAGGAGGGACAATGTATGAGTAATGGCGGCTCAAAGAGACCTTAGCTTCTACTACTCAAGGGAGGAGGTAAGTCAATACTTCCTCTTATGATGGGCTCATATATTTGGTTCACAAGTGTTTGGCCCAATCCCTATAGTTCTTGAGCATAATACCAATACTCAGTGGACAAATATATGACTTATGGATATATGCATTTCTATGTGGTCTAGCATATGGTGGGAGATTTTTCCCATGTTGTGATGGATACTATATCTGTACATGTTCCAACATGATGCAATGTGTATGATGCTACACCCCACTAATGTTCTGACGGGATGTGAGGTGATGATGTTTTGTTGTTGATGGTAGTGAGTCAAGCTCAAGGAAATGATGCCACATACATAGTTACGTGAAAATGCAATATATGTATGTTATGTATTCTTACTAGATGCAGAGTGATGTGGAGATGCTTGCATGCTAGTATAGGGGCTCCCATGGTTTCTCAGTTAATTAGGCATCAATAGGCATATGAGTGGGTCTTGGCCAAGTATACCTCTAGCTACGATGATGACCTACATGAGGTGTTGTTATGTAGGGTGTGTCATGTGCATGCCTTCTCTACAAGGAACACTGCCATGTGACATAAAGCTAGTGTGTGCCTTCTTTTCTTGGTGTATGGGCATGTCGAGTGTGTTGACGTGCTCATTCCATATCACCTGATGTGGGGTGTTGCCGAGGTGAACACCCCATTCTATGTGGATAGTGTGTCATTGGTTAACCACGTGATGGGATATTGCGATATCTAAACATTGTTCCCTCCTTCATTGTTAGGTGGCTAAATATAGTCACACAGTGATGTGATGTGCAATTTATGAGGATTGTTATCTTTTTTGTGTAGACCAGAAATTTTACTTATCTTTTCCTATGGTGGTTTAGCCACAGCTTGTGAAATTTATCTTATGTTTAATTTATTGTTGCAATATCTTAGATTTTTCTTATCTTATTGTTGAAATAGATAACTCATTTTCTCTTATTTATAAACTTTGGTGGCTAAGTTGGTTTTTTTTGGTGTTTTTGAATGTTGGTCTTGTGTTGTGATGTGATTCCTCGCCAAGGATGTATGAGGTAGACTTGGTGAGTGTATACGAGGAAGGGGATGTAGGGAATCCTTGAGGATGGGGGTATGTGAGGTTGTTATGAAAATACTATATGCTACCCGCCTATGAGTCATGTCTATTCCTTGGAGGCTAACCAGGTTACACAAATAAGGAATAGGACATGTGGTCTTGTATGGAGGTTCATGTTGTCTGTATGGCCCAAAACACCATCAAGTCACTGAATAAGGTATGGATTCTAGATATAGATGAGACTGGTATTGTACCTTGGAGTGAGAGGTTTTCCAGAGAGGCATGACCGCGCCTAATCCTTGTGATGTGTAATCCTGGTAATGTGGATTGGCATGTTTGTGTAGAATTATCATCTAGTTATGTTCATTGTTTCATTTTAAAGATGGAAGTGTATCATAATGTCTTGTTAAATGCCAATATCAATGTGTTTTATGAGTTTTGATTGCTATTTTTGTTATGGAATTTGGAGAATAAATTGGAATTTGTACTATAGTTGGAATGATTGAGCGGTGAGATTCATGCAGGTACAATTAGTTGTTATCGAATGGATTCACATGGTTATGAATGTTTTGAAATTTTTGATATATTCCCAAGGAAAAATTGAGTGATTCAAGTTGTTTACCTTGCTCTGAAATTGACAAAATAGTGGTATATTTGAGTAACAGTGTGTGAATTGATAAATTAGTAGAAAATAATGTACCTTTATATTAATAGTATGTAAGATGTGAATTTTGAATTAATATTGAGTGGAAAATTTAAAGCATGTTATCATATTTTTGTAAGGAAATTGAATTTTAGTGCACTTATGACTAACCTTTCTTTCTATTAATCTATATTGTCGTTTATACTGAAAATTCATATCTTTGATTACTAAAGTTTCCATTGTGTTATGGTGGATCTAGTGTGCAATTATTTCTAAGAATATGGACTGATTTGGATATATACATGTATTACGTCTAATCATTTTCATGACATTTACCCTATTTTATTGCATGCATCCCAAGAATGACTACATATTTAATATTGATTAAGAGATGTTTCAAGACTAATGTGTGGTGTGTTTCCATTGTAGTCTTTCCAACTTCTAGGAGTAAGTCGAGTCTTAGGGGGGATGTAGTGCTACTCCAACCCCAACACTGTAAGGAGGTAATTTCACTTTGAAAATTTGCATGGATATAGCGCGAGGTAAGTATATTTGATGATTAAATGTTAATTAATAAAGCTAGAAACATATGCTAGTATTAAGTGCATTAACATGATTCTACTAGTGATTTCATGATGATTAAAGATGATCAATAAGGTGATTTCATTTTAAATTTTGTTAATGATAATGATTCAATATAAGGATCAATTTGAATTCAACTCATTCTAAAATCATAAGCTTGTTAAGTGAATATTTCATTTCAAACATGTATAGATTACATAAACAAAAGTATAGAAAGAGCATTTTCAATCCTTCACTAGTAATTCTGTAATAACCATATTATAAATTTATAAACAAGATTTTTTTTCAATCTATATAGTTTGCATAATATTGGTTTACCAAGAGTTACAATTCCTAGCATCTTTGAAGGTTTGACATCATTCAAACATCTTTTTTTCTTACCCCAAATCCTGGCAACTTGGTGACTAACAATACATTGCTAATTATGATATTTCCAAAGTTTATGGGATGTTATTGGACAGTTACATCAACTGCAAAACTAACTGTCATTACTTTCTTCCTACCTGGATTCTAATCATGCAGAGATATTTTGGTGGGGGGGGGCTCTTGAGAAAAAGAAAGAAGGGGACCACAAATTCTTCCTACCAGATAATCGCCATCATAGATGGAGCAAGGCAGTGTGGCTTGGATATTACATAGTAGGAGAATCATAATAGTAGAAGGGAGGCATTTTCTTCTAGACCTATGACAATGCCTTCAAATCATACTTTTCTTGAGAGATAAGTACCCTGTTTCCTTCAATTACTTGTTGTATTTTAACATAAATCATGATTTCCACATGTTCATAGAAATGGAGGAGAACTAGTTTGTGCTTTATTTTCTTTATTTTTAAAAAAATATTTTGTTTCTTGCACAAGTGATTAGCTCTAGAAATTTTAGATTACATGCAGTTCATTAGATTTAATTTCGTCAATATTTATCCTTTCTTCTTTTTTTTTATGTTCCACATCTTTGGATGCATATTTATCAATGCAATTCTAGATTTTTTATTTTTCATTTCGCCTCCCTTTACACTTCCTTCATATTTGCTTGAAGTTTTTAATTAATTTCTCACCAATCAATTTTATGATAACATTGCAAATATTTCAACCCACAAAATGAATATATCTTGTGGTAGTTTCCAAGAATTTAGGTGTCTTGTTTAAGATTCCTTACTTTGCAAATCCATGGCTCCACTTTTAGCATGTAAGTTTGCCCGAGTATTACCAACTATAATATTTGATAAGAACCCCCCATCCCCTATGTTTGATGGATGTAAACCCCTTGTCTGCAAGAGACACTGCTCAAGTTCTTGGATGTTCTCATTGATGGAAACTCATCTCAGTGCACCCATCTGCATGACAGTATTTGATCAAACTAGAAGGCAAATTTTGGATTTACTCTAAGTCTAACAGTGAACAGAGCATGTAGCAGTATGCAGTATTAATTCTATTACATAATTTCAGATTAATACTTGTGTCATAGATCTCAAGGAAGATTCATGGATGCCTGATATACCTTATTCTAAATTTTGGTGGTCCGATGTTATTTGGTGTGCAAGTTAGATGATTTTGTGTATCAACTTTTAGGTTATCAATGAACAACAAAAATTTGGTATAGTAAATCCTTATGTGGATCCAATGAAGTGATTTTGGTAATTATTTTTGTGATTGAGGGTGATCATCCAATGTGTGTGATAATGAGTGCTCAATTGTTTTGGTTTGCATTGGTGTTTACATTCAAATCTAGTCGATTGATTGTACACATTTCATTATTTTGTTAAGTGTTCTTGAAGCCAACTTTAAGTGATATAATATCTTGTTACAGATATATAAGAATGATCTGTTTGGTCATTTTGATATGTATGATTGTGTGTGAAAGGCGATTATAGCAATTGTGAGCAATTTTTCATGCACAAGATAATGATTTGAGGTCTGAATCAGAGAAGATCAATGAAGTGTATGAAGTTGGTATATTGTACCTAACTAGAACTGTATTTTAGCATTTATAGATGTTGTTTCTCAGTTCAATCTTTACTGTGACATTGTAATTATCTTATAGGCAGTGATTCTCTTATTTTTTAGCAGTGAGTTCTAGGTAGTGTGCCTGAATGCATGTGCATTCCCATTGTAAAACTCCTAGTAGGGTATAATACTTTTGCAGAGTATTTTCATTTTGTGGGTTCATCTCCATCGTGGTTTTTCCTTTAACTGGGTTTCCACAAAAAAAATCTTGGTATTATGTTGTGGACTTATATGTTATGCTTTAGAATATTTCTTTTCTTCATATGTGTTAAGTGGTTAAAGAATCGGGTTAATAAAGTTAAAAAGTAAAAAACATTGATATACTCCTCCCTCTTAGTGTTCCTTTATTCTAAAAATGGGTATTAGATCATACTTCCTCGAAGGAAGCCTAGCAGCTTGAGGAAGATCATGATAGGTGACTCAATGGATTCAGATCGTATTCAAAAACAACTCCTTGTTGCACTTGATGAACTTGATCAGTCCAAAGTTGACGTCCTAGAATTGAGAAAGGGTCTTAAGGATGTTGAAAGTTTCATTCAAACATCGAAAGGGCAGCTGAACAAACCCATGGATAAGAGAAAGGAACTTTGTAAGCATCTAACCTAGAAATGAAGCACAAATGATGATCAAGCCTTGAAGGAGAAAACATAAGAATGTGAAAAGCTTTCAAAAAAAATAAAGAAGTCCTAAAACATGAGATGTAATATGTGGCGATGAATCTAACCAAGGAGATTGAGGAAAGAAAGAAAAGTGAATCTAGAATCTTGATCAGTCCCTAAAACAAAAATCTGATCAATGCAATAGACTACAACTTGACCTGCAAGAATCTAGACATAATTAGGAAGTACTTGAAGAACATATTGACATTCTTAGGAGTGAACTTGTTACTACAAATGAGTACAAGGATAATTTCATGATTAGATCAACTAAGCTTGATGTGATACTTGAAAGCTAGAGGCTAAAAGGTAGCACACAAGGTCTTGGATTTGAGAAAGATGAAAGCTCCGGTTCTAGTCAATGAAATCATCAGTCAGACAATCAAAAGGACAATCCTAAGGTCCCTAGTAAGACAACCTAATGCTCAATATTTCAATGGTAAATTCTTTGTGTGAAATAAATTTGGTCATAAAGTTGTTCAATGCAAAAAGAGAATAAATATTTTGGATCAATGTTTCAAAAGAAACAAGTATGGTCAAAAAATCAATTGCATGAATAAGTGTGGTCAATCACTCTACCAATAGAGGGAATGTTAGATGTTTTGCATGCAATAGATTTGGATACATTCCTAATCAGTACAAATCAAGAGGAAACGAAATAAATTACAAATATGGACACACAAATGTGGTATGCTACAACTGCAAGAAATCTAGTCACATTGCAAAACATTGTAGAAGCAAGAATGTGGACAAGAAGGGTCCAACAAATAGGAACAATATGCAGTATAATGACAAATGAAAGGGAAAAGTAACCATGGATGAGATCAGGTACCAGATGAGAAATTCTTTGTGAAGAAGAGTGAGAATGATACAAGAAATGGGTGTGCACCTGAATCTAGTGCTGGAGATTCCTCTGTAAATTATATTTAGGCCTTTGGCCTAGGGGGAGTTTTCAAGAAAACCTTATAAACCCTCTAAAAATAGTCAGGGCCTGAATTCGGTAGGTTGATATGGTCATGTTGGGCTATTGTAGATGTTTTGGAAGGATTGGCAAAAGAATTCAAGTTGTATTGTGGAACACAGAGAATTTTTAGGAACAGTTAGTGAAATAGGGTATCCATTGGAGTTAGGGAAAAGTGGACTTATTACAGAAAAAATGAGTGTAAATAAAAAAAGATAATTTTATCTCATCAATTGTCACTTTGCATTTGAGAATGAACTGAAAGGAGAGCTCTGCAAACTATTTTCCCGTAAGATCAAAGGCGAGAAGGTGATTTTCATGCAAACCCTACTTCAGCGAAAGAGGTATTTCACTATAAAGTTTGTAATCTTGCACTTTTGGAAATGGATACTCCCAAGATTATTGATATCACAAAATGACCTAGACCTAAGTTAAAGAAACATCCATTCAAATCCATGGAAGATTATCTGCTAGGTGCATTTTCATTTGTTCCATATGGTGTTCTTCACATTGAAGATATTAGGGCATATATACATGCAAATATTGAAGATTTAGGAGGTTCCCAGTTGTTAAATATTTATTTGAACAAGTTATCAGTAGTTTCTAAGATGAATGTTGAATTCAAAGAGATTTACATAGGTCATCAAATTTACAATTTTTGATAAAAATGAATGGGTTAAATATGTTTCGAGGCAAATTTGTGTTGAATTTATGTGGTTGGACAAGCCTTACAAGATCACTAAGGAAGTAATTAATACTGTAACTAGTTTGTGGTCATCTAGTGACTTTCCAATTTTGAATTCAGTGAAGAATCAAGTGGTCTGAGATGCTACCGAATCAAAATTTGATAAGAGGAAAATGGCATTTAATGATATCATAGATCTAGATGTTAAGTCTTCTTTAATGGTCATTGGATACAAAGTTTACAACTCTATCTGGGAGAATTCAGTCTCAGGTACGACCATCTATGTTGCATATCAGATGGTAAAATAAAATGAAGAACATGATCTCTGAGTTGTTGCGGAGTCAGTTGATGGATAATTTGGAAAAGATTAAGAAGGACAAGAAGCACCCCTTTAAGTATGGTAATCTGATCATGTGCTTCTTCTTCTATTTTAGGAATGAAATTTTGAGTATCGGTAAACTTCAGTGGGCAAATGAAAAACCAATTGTTGTGGGAATAATAGATTTTCTCTACATGGTTGACAACAAGTATCAAAAGAGAACTCTTTGGGGTTTCTTTAAGGATTTTCAGAGTAAGATGCAGGCTAGGGATAGGATACCTAAATATATTGTGGATAAATATCTAGACACAATTTTCCTCATGGTTTAAATTGATCATTGCTTTATGGAAGTAGGGGAACCAAGGACATCATGGATCATGTTAATTGGGTATGAGGTAGATGAGAAAATTCTTGACGTGTATGCTCAACATCTGTTGAGAAAACCTATAGATACTACAGAGGAGATATTTGTTACTTATAGAGAAAAATATTTGAAGTTGCATTATGAGTTAAACAGACCACACAAAGTAAGAAAAGCCAAAAAAGAGGTTGAGAACTTGGCAGAAAGTATGGGTATTCTAGTTTAGGTAGTAAGGGAAGCTAGGAAGAAGAGAGTGAAAGAAGAAGAGAAGCCAATTGATATTGATGCAGATAGTTCATATGTCTCTTCATCCGGACCTTGAAAAACTAGAATCTTTTCATCCTCATCTATTCCTCTAAATCCAATTAGCACCAAGCAAAAACAAAAAGCAGAACCATCCAGCAAAGAAGGGAAGAGGATAATGGTAAAAATCATAAGGAAATATGTTGTTGCTAAGGATGATTTTGAAGGTACTGAATCAGATGATGCAGTAAAAGAGTTAAAATCTAAGGGCACCAAGGGTCTCCAAGACAAATTCATTTGAAGATGAGAAAGTAAGTAAGAAAAGAAAACTAGTTCTAATAAAACGTATATGTCGGTTGGTGATGTTGAGAAAGAAATTGCAGTACATGGTAATTCAAAACCACTTTTGAAATTTTATGATAAGTTTGATGATAACGGGAAAAGAGTATTATAATAAGTCATTGTTAAGTACTTGAGCACATTCAAAGGGGCTCTTGTGGAGATTATGTCTGAAATTCCAAAAGGTTTATATGATCTTCAGGAAATGACGAGTGAATGCAAAAGAAGAGGATGAGAAATTAAAAGAACAAGTTTTAATCATTTTATGTCTAGATATAGCTATGGAGGAAATGAAAATGATATTCAAGAAGGATAAAAATCATTTGAGAAGAAAATCAAGGATAAATAAGTTGATGATTGGAAAGATAGAAGAATTTGTGAGAGAGACAAAGAAGATATTAAAGAAATTCTTGGAAGAAAATCAATTTGATGTAGTTAGAGAAGAATCTCAAGTTGATAACACCTATGTTCCTGATGTTGAGCTAGTTGAAGCCAATATTCATGTTGAAATTAATGTTCTTAAGGTTAGTGCTTCTGATGTTCCAGTAGGTGATGTTGTGGGAGAGATGAAAGTTGAAGAGAAGGAAGAGATGTTGAATGAGGTAAAAACTTATCCAAGAGACACTACAAATATTTTTTGGTTCCACAACACACACCCCATTTAAGCCTCTTGGCCTAATGGATACCCCCCCTTCTTTTTATCCCTTTTGTCCCTTTTCGGTGGTTTAAAGTCTCTCAGTTTAAGGAGGACAGGGTATATGGTGAGTCAGATTGAAGGCCCTTAGGGAGGATCTAATTGTTGGATATCATCTTTGTTTCTGTGTTAGCCTTTTCTCCCCCCCTCCCTTTTTGGTTGTTAGCTTTAGTCCTTCTTTGGTTTTATTTTCCACTAAGTCATTACGACTTAGTATTTTTTTTCCCCTTTCAGACTTTCAGTGTTTCGAAGGTACCCATACCTCTGAAACACCAAAAAGCCAAAAAAATTTGGGTTTTTTTACCCTTTCAAACTTTTCGGGTTTCAAAGGTACCCATACCTCTGAAACACGAAAAGGCCAAAAGTTTGGGTTTTTTGCCCTTTCAGAATTTTGGTGTTTCGCGGGTCTAAGTACCTCCAAAAGGATAAAGGTTGAGCATCAAAACTCAGGATTAGGGTGTCAAAATTTCACATTCCAACACTCCAATGTTCCTGATAATGTTAGTGTAGTCTCAACCTATATAAAAGGGTTTTCGGTTTCTTTTATCTCAATCTGTTATTTGTTTTCCTCTCGAACTCTGATTGCACAGTGACTAAGGACCTCTATTGACTCACCTTCATCACTCTTTTGTTCCCTCTTACAAGAAATATTAGCACACACCAATTCATTACAAAGCTCAGCCATCGTAGTTCATTTTTGTCTTGCAGGATTCGAGGTAGGCTTTGCATTCTTTCGCCCTTTTTTATTTTTGTTTTCCTTCGTCGTCTTTCCTTCGTCCTTTTGATCTTTAGCTAGGGTTTTGTGTGGTTTTGTGTGGCATCTTAGGTTAGGGTCTATCTTTAGGGTTGTGTCCCTCCTTCAGAGTCTTCAAAGTTTTGCACTTTGAAACCTCGATAGTCCCTCCCACAGCTTGCCTTTCACGAAGGGTAAAGGTAAAAATCTTCATTTTTTTGGTGTTTCGCACACCAAAATTATCATTCACATCTAGCGTGCCGAAAGTGTGAAGAACCATGAGTCTCAGAATTGACTAACTCCCCAACTCCTTCAAATTTTCACACTTTCGTTGTTTCGCATGCCAAAACACTCATGGAATCCAGTATGTCAAAGTTTTATGACTTGCCAACATTTTGTAGCTTCAGACTTTCGCACCACAAGCATGTCATCGGACTACAAAGGCCCAAAACTGTGAAAAGTTCTAGGTTTATTTTTTTTGCTTAGTTTTCTTTTTTTTTGGTGTTTCTACTGGTTTGGGATTTTATTTCTTTGCTTAGCTTTAGATTGGTAAATTTATTTTATGCTTTCAATAATGGATAGCTAACAATATTTTTTGCATGTAGAATATCAGAAAATTCAGCAATTCTATCGATGATATACCACTTCAAAGGTACAACACCCCCACCAAGGTGGGGAACCTACATGCTGAGATCACATATACTGATATTGGGTGCCTGGATTGGGATTTGTTCCTGAAGCATTGTGTCAATCCAGTGGGAACATCGTCAGACTACACTACAATGGTCTTAGTGGGTTTGTCAAATGTGGTATCTCATCCAGTCTTCATCCTTTCACTAGATTTAATTATGACCCTAGCTCACATCTACATCTCAGATGAAAAAGTGGTGAAGAACATCATCGGAGATATTGTATTAGATCTAAGACCAAATACAATCAAAGATGTTCTCCATCTATAGAAAGAGGTTGACCATTTCTACCCAATCACCAAGGAGAGAGGGATGAGGTGGTTTGGAGTTAATACTTTGGATTCTTATGACATCGTCAATAAAGAATATCTCATTCAAAATATCTCAAAAATAAAATGGAAATAATTGATATGAGGAGAGGTTATATGAATGGTGACATAAAGGATGTAGTGAAAATGTTGAGCTGGGTGTATGGTCTCCCCCAAGCACACCAATTGGAGCCATGGATGATCTACATTGTAGAGAATATCAAAGGGAGAAAGGTCAAAGACGATTGGGGAACAATAGTGTGTAACAACTTGGATTTGTAGTTGAGGCAGGTAAAGCATGACCCCAAGTTCTACATGACATCTTATATAATCTACCTCCTCGCTACCTGAGCCAACTATCTAGGCCTCACCAAGAGAGGTTCATTCAATGACCAAAATGCATGACCATACATTGTATACCCTCAACTAGTGAGGAAGGAAAAATTGAAAGATGACAGTCCATAATACTAGATTGTAAATGATGATTTTGTCTTTGAAATCATCAAATCCATAGAGGGGGATTATGCCAAGAGGCTCTCAAAATAAGTTGTAGCAAAGGTGCGAGCCCTAGGGGCTTACTAAATTCAATAAAAAAACCTTTACTTACACCCAAGTTTTTGGGAGTACCGTTAATCCCAAGAAATTGATGCGTTATCCATCCAACAACTTTGTATTACTAGAGATAGGAAGGCAACTCTTAGATGCCTATGAGGTTATCAGGTTGAAGAAGAAGCACTGTTGGGACTTCCTTATCTCCATAGGGGGAACTCTTTACAAGACGTAAAGGTTTACAAATCCATAGTGTTGGAGTGGGATGAGTGCCCTCTACATGAATTCAAGTCAATGAGGCTCAGGTTTGACCTCATTGGGACATTAAACCATATAGCAAGAAGGAATTATCAACATGAGCCCCATATAGAAGATTATTGGATCAATTGCATTAATGAGTACCATGTCACGATCTTGTATTATTGTAGAATTTCCCTTGAATATGTTGAGAGGATATTGGAGGTGAAAATCCCTCCGAAAGTGTGGGATTAAGATTCCCAAGATGTATTAGATCCATTGTACAGTCAAGATAAATTATATACCCAGCCTATTTTGAATGTTGAGGCTGATAGAGGTAAAAATGAATCTATTTACTTCAAGGCTCGACATGTCATTGAGATAACACAGAGGTAGATAAAAAATCCTTTCAATTTATATCTGGTTCCCATGAATCTTCAACGAAATCCACCTTCCAAGCTGGAGAAAGCGAAGTGAAAGAAAATAAATGTTCCAACATTCAAAGAGGCGGCTCCCATGCTGCCAAAAATAGTTTATAGGAATGAAAGGTCTACTACTTATGGTCCTAAAGAGAATAGGACAGACAAGGGGAGAGAAAAGTATGGTAATACACCTCCTATTGCAAGGAAGGTTAATGTTCCATCTTGGACACCTAGGAGCCCTTCCACATCAGCTAGAAGGAAGGAGGAGGCAGAGCCCCTAGTAAAGGGGAAGGTTTATAAAAGAAAGAGGGATTCCATATCACCTCAACTAGAAACATTTCCCAAAGAGGAGGAGGTAGAAGAAGATGATGTCCCTTTGGTAAGAAGAACTTGGTAGGCTACTACGGCTGCCAAAAGAGAAGAGAAAACAAGGTTTTCTCAAACCCAAGTGCAAAAGGAGGAAATTAATTTGGAGACCAGTATCGAAGAAAAAATGACAAAGGGTGACTTGGGGTCAAATGAATTTGAGTTATTATATTTTGCAAATATTCCTAGATTTTTTGACCCCCAAAGTTTGAGTCCACTGCAACATCGGCACCAACATTCTTCCAAACGCAAGGACAGGTGGGAGCAACTACTTCTCAGAAACAAGTACCTATCCTTCCATCCTTCAATAAATAATGTGGGATTGAAAATGATACAGGACAGGAGGAGCAAGGAGATAGAGTATAAAAACAGATAACAAATCTTGAAGAGGGAGAAGTTGATACAAATATGACAACTGAGGAACCCAAGGGTGATGACTCGATACAAGCTATGAAAGAGAAAAAAAATTTGACTCTTCCACCTCCATCAATTTCACATGTAACAGCCAAACAGGTACCCCTACGGGAGGAGAAATGGGAACCAATTTCCAGGTTGTTGGTAGAACCATTGGTTAATTCATCTTCTGAGGAAGAGAAAGAAGAGACTCTTGAGGATGTGGACAATAAAGTAGAAAAATAGGAGTAGGCATAATAGAAATGAATTCCTTCACCACTTCCTCAATGAGATGCAAATACCAAGCACAAACAACAACATGATGAAGAGGAGAAGGAAGAAGCAGAGGAGACACCAAAAAACTCAGAGATAAGGGAAGCTCGAGAAAAGGCTAAAGAGGAAGAAGAAAAGGAAGATGAAGGGGATTACAGAGGAATTTTTTTTCCTAAATATAGCCCCATATGAGATTTTGATAGCCTCCACCAAGCCCACTTGGTTGGATAAGGCGTTACAATCCCAAAGAAGGACATACTTAGAAGAAGAAGATGTCAATATGCCTACATTGGGGAAGACATTCCGCATTGGGAGCCTACCCAAACCTCTCAAAGAATGTCATATGTAACACATAATGAAAAAGGGAAGTGGAAGGCTTAGGTTGTAGTGTCTCCTCCTATGATGGGTATCATAGAGTTAACTCTAGAGGATTACATCATGGAGGAGGTTGATTTAGGAGAACCCACTCGGGAAGGTGGCAAGGCACTGGTCGCTTTGGGTTTAAAGAAATTATTCAAATATTTGGACAAAGATGAGATAGATATTTAGGGTCTCAAGACACAAGTGGCAAATCTTAAGGATTATGTAACAAAGATAGTTTTTCCTATCAACCAAGATCATCTGGAGGCCACATTACAAGCAACACTTGAAAAGAGGGTGTCACCAAAATATACAAACCATTTTGTGAAAGCAGCTACAAATTGGAGATCTAAGTTTGAAAGCTTTGGAGTTGAGACTATTTGTATGGTTCTGAAGTATTTTAGTATAATCCTCATTGGGGTAACACAACTCATTGACCTAATGGAAGGACAGAAATTCATAGATGATAAGATAGAACAGTGGCAATGAGCTCTTCAAGATTTGAAGGTTATAAGAAAGAAACACTTTCAAATTTTTGTAAAGCTATATAAAGGAACAAAGTTAGACAATTTTGATGAATGGGTCCCTGCTATCAGTGTCTCCATGGAAAGCTACCAAGAAATCTTGGAGATGATTGAGAAGAGGAGAAAGGACGTCATCCTATGGGTAGAAGAGATTGAGAAATTCTTTGATGGAATGAACTTGGAGTTGTATGAGGATGATAATAAGCAGAAATTGTATTCTACAAAGAACATTGTTCAGCAGTTCATAGGGATTGTAGCTGGAGTGAACACCAAGGGATACCTTTAGCAGTTGTTTTATTTCAAAGAGGACATGAGCTAGATAAGGGAGCATATAGAGGAAATTAAAACTTTCAATTCAAAGTTCACCTCATTCCGGGTGACGCAGAAAAGGCAGTTAGAATCTATCAAGCTGCCCAATTTTGATGAAGTCTGGGGGATTATAGAGACATTGCGCAAGGTTCATCCAAACATTCTTCCGGAGAGCTAAGAGCAATTTTTATACTTATCCATTTTTGGGGACTGCGGTCATTTTTTATACTTAGCCATTTTCTGGAGTCCGAAGTCATTTTTCATACTTCGCCATTTTTTGAGTCTGAAGTTATTCTTCATACTTACTCAATTTTTAGAGTTGAATTGTTGGAGGTCCACAACTTCAAAAATCCAAAGTCACCAACTTTCAGACTTAGTCATTTTTCAGCATGGCATTTTTTGGAGGTCCACAACTCCAAAATTCTTGGGCACGCGTTTTCAATCATGTTTTTCACAGAGGATCATTTTTGGGGGAGATTGCATGCAAACTAGAGTTTTTTTTTGCAAGTCAGGAGCACTTCTACCAGTTACACATCATAAGGGTAGTTAGATCCACGCATTTTAGGTGTGAACGTCAAAGAAAAGATTAACCTCGTGCAAACAAGGAGAAGAAACGGTGGAACTAGAGTTCAAACTCCTTCATTTTAGGGGTTGATTCTAGTCTGATTTTGGATGCATTTAGTGTACACATGGATGAAAATCCATGCGAGATTCTTAGCTATCATTTTAGGAGTAGTTTTGCATTGTTAAACTCTATATTTATTTTATTTATGCCATGTTTGTTGTAGATAAAACCCTAGCTATAGGTTTCTAATTTCTAAGTTGAAGCACTATATATTTGTTTACTGAGATGTAATTAAGGTCAAATTCTTGATGAATTAAAGATATATGTTGTTGGTGTTTCATTCATAGTGTAAATTTTCTGCTATCTATGTGGAATTTGTGAATATGTGTATGCTAGTTCATTTACTTCAAAGAGCCAAATGTGTTTTATTGTGAATGAATCTGTGATCAATTGGTTTGGAGTTTATCGTTGTTGTTTCATCTTGTTGTGATGAATGATTAGGAAGATTTATTCTATTTCTTTAAAGATAAATCTGCCTCAGGTGTGCATGTATCTGGTGGCTTCAAGATTTGATAGATTTTGGAAAATCTTGCATCTGGTTAAAACTTTCTTTGAAAGATTGCACTTGTTGAATATGGAATTGTAATTTTATATGATTCATATTTTGTGGGTTTCCGTATTTTCATCTTTTAATTCGCAAGCATGATCCAATGATGGTTTATGTTCATTAGATTTCATTTCAACAAATTTGCTACAATTCTTCTTACTCAAATCTTTTGATCTTTTTTGGGAAATTGGTTAAGATAAGAAATCACTGTAGGATTTAAAGTTAGATTTGCATTATTAGGAAGTTTCTTACATTGATAATCGATAAAATACAAATAGTGCTAAAATTTATTTCATAGCCTCAAGTTTGAAACGTACCAGCAAAGGCCTCCTTGTGAACATTCACATTTATCTTCAACTAATCTTACCAAGTGGTTGTACCATGACCACGGAGAGCCTTAGGAATAACCTCGTTATTCTTTCAAGAGAAGAATTCAGATCTTGAATTCCTAGCAATTGACTTGTGTAAAAATAAGGCTCAATAAGAGACAGTGAAGGAATTTATTGAGAAAAATAGTTTGGAGTTGGATGATCTATAAATCACTCAAGAGCCTATAAATTTGACCACTCTATCTCCAATCCAGAAGTTTAAGCTCACATCATTTTCTCAAGCCAAGGAAAGAGAGGAGATTATGAGATCCCACGTTGAAAACAATAAGCTATAAATTCTTTCATCAGCTGTACTTGAGAAGATCATGCCTACATATGTCAAAGATTCATCTAATACTCACTCTGGTCAACTGAAGAGTCTGATAAATTCTATAAGTACACATATTGAATCTTTTGAGAATTCTGCAAAGTTAAAATTCAAGAAAGAATTTGATATTAATAGATTCGGTCAGTTAAAGAGAATGATTGCAAATGATAGGACACTATTGGGTAGTAGTGTAAAGAGTAGTCAAAATGATATATCTAAAGATTGTAATGCATACAAGTCATGTCTATCATTTCACAATTTTTTTGATGACATTGAGAAGCAGATAAAGGAGAATGAGAAGCAATTGGCAGATATGTCGCAGTCATTTGATCCTTTGACTGTTTCTACATCTAATCAAGAAGGTCAATTTATAGCTTTACTTGACAAGATGAATATTTAATGCATGAGAAGGACAAGATTGTTGGTAGAATTGCTAAACTTCAGAGTCTGATTGCTTCTAAATTAGGAACAATGTTCGATTCTTTGAAGGAAGCTGCGGCAGCCATGGTTACCAGTGACCCCTCTAATCTTCAGAGTACAAAAGTGCAAGCATATCTTTTCTATGGACACATCTCAATTTTGGAGAGTCTCAAACAAGGTTGGGATACTGAATTAATTTTATTGAAGGATATTTTTGTTGGTATCTTCTAGTTGATGTAAGCTAGTAGAACCCTGTTTTTACATATACAACATATCTATATGATTTTTGTATGAATTTTGGTATGCAGATCCCTTCCTTTTCCATTAATGTCAAAGGGGGAGTGTAGGGAAGTGAAAAATGTATATAAGGATATATCCATCCTATGGGGAGCATAGAAGTTTTGATTTTTTGAAGTTTTCATAATTGGTACTGATTTTGACACTTCGTCATTTTTCACCAAGTGTTTCCATTAATGCCAAAGGGGTAGATTCTTGGCAAGAGACACTACTCAAGTTCTTCAATGTTGTCATTGATGGAAACTTTTCTTAGTGGACCCATCCTCATGACATTATTTGATCAAACCGGAAGGCAGATTACAAATTTATTCTAAGTCTGACAGTGAACAAAGCATGTAGCAGTATGTAGTATTCGGTCTGGTACGTACTCTTAGATTAATATTTTGTGTTGTGGATCTTAGGGAATATTCATGGATGCCTTATATACCTTATTCTATATTTTGGTGGTCTGATTTTATTTGGTGTGCAAGTTAGATGCTTCTGTGTATCGGCTTTTGGGTTATCAGTGAAGAACAACAATTTGGTATAGTAAATCCTTCTGTAGATCTAATGAAGTGATTCTGGAAATTTATTATTGTGATCAAGGATGATAGTCGACATGTATGATAACATGTGATCAATTTTTTTGGTTTGCACTGGTGTTTACATTCAGATCTAGCCGACTGATTCTACATGTTTGATTATTTTGTTAAGTGTTCTTGAAGTTGACTTCTAAGTGATATAATTTCTTGTGTTGGATATATACGATCGATATGTTTGGTCATTTTGGTATGGATGATTATGTGTGAAAGGTGATTATAGCGATTGTGTGCAATTTCATGTGCGCAAGATAATAATTTTAGGTCTGAATTAGAGCAGATCAATGAAGTGTATGAAATCGGTATATTGTACCTAACTAGAACTGTATTTTATCATTTGTAGATGTTTTTTCTCAGTTCAATCTTTACTATGACATTGTAATTATCTTATAGGCAGTGAGCATCTTTTGTTTTCAGCAGTGAGCTCTAGGCAGTGTGCTTGAATGCATGTCCATTCCCATTGTAAAACTCCTAACAGGGTATAATACTTCTGCAGATTATTTTCCTTTTGTAGTTTCACCCCCACCATGGTTTTTCCCCTAACCATATTTCCATGCAAAAAATATTGGTTTTATGGTGTTGTGGATTCTTGTGTTATGCTTTAGCGTCTTTCTTTTCTTCATATGTGTTAAGTGGTTGTAAATCAGCTTGATAAAGTTAAAAGGTGCATAACACTGATTCCCTCCCCCCCACCCGCCTCCTCTCAATGTTCCTTAATTCCAACACCCTTATTCCAAGGATTTCATTTTGGCACAAGAAGGGAAGAAACTAACAAAGGATTTGGCATTAACCTACCAATTGCATCAGCTTGAAAGCTTCTAAATATTTTTTAACAAATTCCTTGTTTTGCATGTTTTAGTTTTTATTTTTTCCTTGTGTCGAGGGTTCCTTGGCAGTGCATTACACCACATAGACAAGCCACCTAAGCATGATTACACACTGACACCTTGCTTAAGCATAACTTAGGCGAGGTAAAAGAGTGGGTCCCAACATCAAAGACTAAGGTGTTAGATTTTCACACTTAATGCACACATCAAGTATGTCTAGAATATGCATACCTAAAAAAACATAATAGATTATACTATTCATTTGTAGTAATTAAGATCAAGTGGATATACAACAATTATGCATCATCTTACTAGTTAGTATCAAAATTATGCATCAACATGAAAGATCCCCAATCTCGATGGCCTTGTAAATTACTATTTGTTACACAATTTGGGACTTTGACCAATGTTTGTACCTTTGAATGGACTTTGTTGAATTCTAATTTTTTTGGCTTTTTTCTTGTTTTCAAGTTTTTTGGTGTTTTTGAAGATATATGCAAGTAAATGAAAAATAACAAATAACTTCAAACTAGAAATGATAAGCAGCATTCATATATTAAAATTACTTGACAATCTGAGAATGATTCAAATTGTACCAGGCATAATATTCAGATTTTTGCATTCAAGGAATAAATACATCAAATGGATTTGTTGTTGTGCACAAAGAACTTGACGCCAGCTATAGAAGAGTTTGAAATCACCAAAGATGAAGAACTTGCTTTCACAAACCCCTGTAATATCTCCAAACTGCAAAATGTGGGATGCTAAGAAGGAATGGCGCCCAAAACACAAACATGAGCTGCCTCTGGAAGAACGCCCAAACAGGAATAGGTTGGTTGCCCCACTAAATATGATATTTCCTTATGATAACTGGCGCTATGAAGATTACTGATCCTTTCCACAGAGATTAGCACTTTCCAACTCCAATACTGAATCTCCAAATCCTTGTTGAGGTTTGCGTCCCAACAATCCAGACTTAGGGGTTTCGTCCCAAGCCTCTCAATCACTCCACCAGAGCAATTTCAAGTTTTCACAAATTTCAAATGTCAAAAGATAATGAAAAATTATGTCTCCATCTCCTTATATCCCCTTCCAAGTGAAAATCGAACCCTAAAGGAAAATTACACTTTGCACTTTAAATAAAATATAATAAAATAACATTTTCCCAATTAAAGTCGTCCAAACTCAAGGAAAAACATCACTTTATCAAAATTTCATAACACATGGCACCAAATAGCCTCTGGATAATGAAAATATTTTATAATAATTTGAGACCTTTCCAACGAGTCCCCATACATAGGTATATGTGCCCAAATCCATCAGAGTTCCCCTTATTACTTTGAAATGGCTATACAAATAGCCTTATTATAAATTATTTAAATACCAACTTAGGAAATATTTAAATATATTAAAATATTTCCCCATTTGCCTCTGATATCCCAAATTAACCAAATAAACATGAAACTGATCATGTCACCTGTCTGTGACTAATACCAAATGAGATGGTTCAACTGGCAGTCCCTTCCCTAAAATCTAGGGATTCTCCTAGAAGTTAGGACACCAATCCTGTCGCACTGAAACTAACACCAACTAAAGGGGTATGAATAACCTCATGACTAGAAACTGTCATGGCCTCCTAAAATTTAGGGATATCCCCTAAAATCTAGGAACTGCCCCAAACTGGCTCCAAACTGCCTATAAAGCCAAAATCTGGTCATTGTATGCACTGCATGAGACCCTATCCTTCTTTGCTATCCTACGAGACTCCAATGATAGGCTAACTCCTCCATCTCTGATGTCCACTCTAGAAAGGGGACTTGAAAATCCTCCCTTCCTGGAGATTGCTTGTCCACAAGCAATGCAACACTATATCACCACCATCCCATACATACCATTTATATCGTATGCAGTACTTTGACTGCGTCTACTGATCCACTTTGAATAAATATGATGTATCCCTAATGTCAAAAAAAAATCATCACCCCCTGAAGTGCAAGTTCCATCACAAAACCATTGCTTAGTTCCCACATCAAGGCATAGTTTAACTGTATGGGATAGAGGTGAAGTAGATCATATCATCACTATTGAGTATCCAACCCTGACTGCCCTTGTGACCAAGAGTCCACACAACTGGTCATTCAACTCCTCTATCATAACTTGGATCAGTAACCAACCCAAACTCAAACCTGTACCAGTCCATGAAATTCACCCCATAATTTTCCTCTGTGTAGAAAATACAACTCTCTGGCCGCTCATGTGACTGAAACACTGTAACAAGTAATGCAGACTCTGGAAATGCTAAGTGGGCTTGGCCAATACAACCATTAACCCAGTTGGAGTCAAGTCATATGTAGTCTCCAATTAGTAGGGGTATAGCTACCCGAACCAAAGAGAGATGTGATACCATCAAAGATGACTCAAGCATACCCTTGACCCCTGTCATAGAGACCTCTAGAGTGGTTGATCCACACATGCGAATCATCCCAACACTATGAGAATGGAACCCCTCCTACCACACAATCCATACCAATAGCCATCCAAGCTTGCTAACATAACACAGACCATCATCAAACACGGTCTCAGTCAAGTGGTCCCAATAGTGCCAATCCAAGAAGATACCCCATAACATGTCTCCACCCCACAGAAAAATCTCTCTACAATATCATACTCCTGAAGTGTTGGGGTATCTATTGCTATCTTAGGGATGACTGGATGATACTAACTAGGGTAACCATCAACCCAACTAGAATCAAGCAACATGAATTCACCCATCAATAGTGCTATTGCTACCATGTCATGCACGCCACATAGTCATCTCAAGATCAAGGTGAATGCACTAATTATGATCCCTGAATCATGTATCAAAATGGGATGCATGGCTTCACCCAATTGCTGCACTACTATGATATAAAATCCTAGGTGTGTGGAATGAATCAACTCATCAAGGATCCTCCAATCGAATGCACTACATAGGATGATACCAAGATCCCACACTAGATGGGAGTGCTCCCACAACCAAGGTGATATCGTACTGGAATCGCTGTGAAACAAAGCGTCAAACAAGACAACACCTAGATCCCAACACAATTTGAACCCACATCCATCTTTCATGAGAAGATAATGATAGTAGAAAGCGTCATCAACAACAAATCTCCCTTCGATCACCGTGAAACTCCCACCACTGTGATTACCGTCCACAACATCATGCCTGCTAATTCCCACCCCATCCTGTAACCATGGCTCTAGATGAAGCCTCTGTGACATAGAGGTGATAACCTCTGTAGGAAACATGATGGTGGATTATTTTCTGGTCCCACAAACAATCCCACCCAAACTATTGGATCAAGCCCCTGTAGTTAATAACTCTATCCTCTCAAGATGGAAGTTCAATACCGCACCATGGATAGTAGAAATCTAGAGCCAACTCCCACCTGTGTACCACCCAATCATCTACCAGTGGACTAAATGAGAAGTGGAGTGTACTCCTCATGGTGCAACCAAGATGGACTCTCGTAGGCTCCCTCAATGGCTCTATGGCATAACCCTGTCCAACCAACTCATATCGATGAATCATCTCATCATCACCCAAAAATATAAATGAGGAGTGATATGCACTCATCACTGTGCAGCCAAGATGAAGTGCAACAGGATCTCTTAACGACTCTGTGTCAAAATATTTTCCCAATAAGCTCATTGTCACTCCCACTGGTTTCATCACATGAATCTGGGTATAATTCATACATCTGATCTCCGAAGTCCAAACAAGAAGGACCTTTCATAGACCACAACTGACCACCCTGATTCTACTATGAGATAAAATAGTGTCCATGGTTAGTTGTAGGTGGTGTAATAGTAGATTTTCTCCCTAGAGGAGGGAACAAATCAACATGAGCATTGTATTCCCACTCCAAGGACACTCTGTTGGTCTCCTGTGAAGATGTTGTAGGGATGTTATCATAAACCATCACAAAACTATCTAGTGAGTCCACTAGTGTCACTGGGAAACTCTGTATTGTAACCACCTCTCATGCTAACTTTGCCACTCCCAAACTGTCAGTAAGCTCCTCTAACTGTAAGTTCACCTCTCAAAGGGCTGCCTAGGTATACTCCAATGACTCACTCATCTCCTCAAGCTCACGGGTGAGCCCGTCAACTTCCTCCTCCTTCCACATCAAGGCATCATAGTAGATGTAATCCTTCCCTAGAAGATAACTCTGATTAGCCACTAACTCCAAATAATCCCGCTTCAATATCCCCATAGCCTCATGAAGAGCATGGAACTCTACCATGGAAAATCTACTACTATCTTGTTAATTAGTCATGAGAGCGCTCCAACTAAGCCTAGATAACATCCGCCGAGTGGCATCAAAGTGCTCAACCACTATGTCTACCCTCTTGTCATCAACCATGAGTTGTCTAATGAAGCAATGAGGGTTCTGAAAATGATAATTCTCAGGCATGTGTACTACCCATGGATTTGCACTATGGTAGGATATTGTGTCTGAGTTTGGTATATCTTTGTAAGGGGTATCCAGTATGCATTCACTAATACATGCATCATCATCTATAGTATTGCAACTATGTACCTCTGAGACCACCTCCTTAGTCAATGATGAAACTATTGTCACCACACTATGCTCAATCTCATCATCTCCCCATGTGTCCGCACATACAACTGACTCATGATCCTAGAATTCAGTGCCACTATGAGTACACACTACTCTGATTTCTCTAGTCTGGTCTAAGAAATCAGACTCATCATGACATGAATTGTCATTGCACAATACCTCTGAAATACATGTATCTGGATTACTCTCATGTGCAAAATCAGAAAAATCAACCTGGCCCTCTGTATTGCTTGTTGTTCCACCCAAATCAATGTTGGCTACATGTGTTTCAGTCATGTTTATAACTTTTTCATGTGCATCATCATAGGAGATTTCTTGTCCCACTTCGGTTTGCCCTATTTTTGTCATCTTGTTTTCTTTCATTGCCCATTTCTCAATCAATGTTGACATGCCTGATTGATATTCACTAAACACCTGGACAAAACTCTGTTAGTAATAACTGAGAGGGGGTGAATCAGTGGCCTCAAAAATATTCCAATTAATCAACCCAAAAAATTAGTACCACAATATTAAGCCTCTAGTTATCTTTAGTCCTACAAGATGTATGCCTTCAAATATACTTATCAAATAACTACTTCTCGGAGTTCTCTGTTAAACCTTATTCTTAATGTTTACCAAATAGCAGTCTTTCAATTTACCGAAAAATAGTAAATAGCTCAGTTTATACCAATCAATCCAAATAAGTTATGTGTATTGAAAAACACTAAAGTAATGACTCATAAACACATTGACACATGGATTTTTAACGTGGAAACCTTGTTAAGGGAAAAACCACTTGGGACTGGTAACCCAAAATTTTCACTCTTCTGAAGTGAGCTCGGTGAAGAGCCAACCCTATTAAAGGATACAAACACACTGTTAGGTGTGACCTTGTTAGAGGATTTAAAAGATTAGTTTGTCACTTGATATCGGGCATCTCTATGCTACCTTCTATGACCAAACCCTCGTTTGTCAAATAGTATCTGGCATCTCATGCTATCTTCATGATCAAACTTTTTGATACTCCTTGGAATGTATCTCAATATAGAAAGGATCTTTAAATCCTGCTCGGTTAAGAGAATTTTTGAATCAATGGTTAAATTGAAACAGTAAATGATATGTTCACATATACAACTTATACTTGCATATTTTCAGATCTATTGTAAGCTCATTAAACTAATCTAATCAATATATATTTTCAATACCTTTTCTCCACTTTTGTTTCTGCTTGGTGATGTTGTGATCTATTGCTCAGTGTCTGCAGAAATATTTAGCTCTTTCCTCAGCTTGATTCATCAGGACTGTATGAAGTTTTTCTTCATCAATTTCTCTCCTGCATCCTCTTTTTCATTCACTCCCCTTAATTCATAATGAATTAAGTTGTCTCTTTATAGACATGATATCACTGTTTCTCTCTTCTTTATTTTCTTGTTCTTGGCGTGATCCGCAATCTTAGCCAATCTTGATTTAAAGAATAACTCATGTTTAATCTCGTATAAGTCTTCTTGCCAACTGCATAAAATAGCTTTAAATCCTTTACTTATTTGTGGCTTATCTTGTTGATGAAAACAAAGATAACAACCAGTTAAGTCTATTTTTAGCTCTGCCAGCTAGATATTTTGTCATTTCTGAACTCCAGTTAACTTCAGTGTTTTAACTCTATGATAGCTTCGATCAACACTTCAGTTCTCATCGGGCTAGTTCGTCGGGGTTGTCTTTACTTTGTGCTTCACTACAAAGTTCATCTCATTGGTTAAAATTGTAATTATGGTCGTCGGTAATGCTTGTGATTCTTCTCTTCAATAATGCTTGTTGGTTTCTTTTCTCGGGCATAACTGTGAATCAACTTTTGGTTATCTCTATCCTTCGAGTTCCACTAGCCATCGATGTTTGAAGTCACTTAGTGAATGCTTGTCTTTTATGCATTACTAAAAGCATAATATTTATCTCTCTGATTCTCTGAAGTCTTTGATACTTTGATTATAACCGATTACATTATATCAAGTTGACATCAATGAAAATACAATCCATTAACTGATTTAATGTCTTACATTATCTTTCTACATTTCAGTGATCAACTTAACATATTCAAACATTCAATTAGTTATATGTCATCAATCTCTCCCTTTGGCATTGATGGCAACACACTACATTATCATACTATATTATTACTAATACAATATGAAATATAATAGTTTCATCAATCTTTCCTATTGTAACTATTATAAATGTTTGGCTCTCGGTAAGCTCAAACAACTTAGATTTGTTTCTTGCAGAGTGGGTTTCTTCAATCTTCAATCCCTTCACTGGATAGATGTAGCATCTTCTATCTCTTCTCTGATATGTGCTCTGCCTTGACTGTTCCTCTTATTGATAATCTCTTTTTCTTTTGACAATAATTTATCCCTTTGTATGAACTCTCTCCCTTTGTTACTTCTCTCCCTTAGATGGATATTTCATATGTAATCTCTCCCTATGGATAAAGATTGACTTTTACTTTTGATTCTTAGAAACTTCTCTTCATGGATAATGATATAATCTTTTCTGATCAATGGGATAATCTCTCCCTTATGATAATGAATCTCTCTCCCTTATGATAATGAGATAATCTCTCCCTTTGAAAACAGTGCCAAACAATTCTTCTATTTCATCTTCCATTCCCTTTTTATAATATACTCCTTGAATTTCCCTTTCCATCAAAAATACATTGTCTCTGGTGTTCGGTGCAGATTTTCACCTTGTTGTGTACAGATGTATCTGTCGTTGTTCATCTTAGTGCTTGCATCAACATGAATGATCTTCTGATTGTGTGTAGGCTGATGTAGCCTCCGAGTCAGCTTACTGACCGATAGACAAGGGTTGTACCCCTAGTATTTTTCTCAAGTACTCAAATGTATCTTTTAGTAATGGCTTGGTGAATATATCAGCTAATTATTCCTTTGATTGAAAATATTTGAGTATCGCCTCTTTTTCTTGCACTTTTTCTCTTAGATAGTGATACTTGATAGCAATATGCTTAGTCTTAGCATGCATGACTGGATTCTTAGAAATGTTAATTACACTGGTATTATCACAATATATAATGACTGGTTTAAGAATCTTCATATTCATACCTTCAAGCAACTGTTTGATCCATGCAATATTGGATCAATTTGCAACTGCAACCACATCTTATGCTTTTGTATTAGACTGAGAGATGCATCCTTGCTTCTTACTGATCCATGTGACAAGTCTCTCACCCATGAAGAATGCTCCTCCAGTTGTGATATTTCGGTCATCAATGTTTCCAACCCAATCAGCATCTGTATAGACTTGTAGCTTAAATCTTCCTTCTCTTTTATACCATAAGCCATAGTCCTCAGTGTTCTCCAGATATCTCATAATTCTCTTGACATCAGTCATATGTGATTCTTTGGGATTAGTAGAGAATCTTGAAACTATTCCAACTGCATGTGCTATATCTGGTCTGGTATGAACAACATACATTAGTTTGCAATCATTGATCTATACAAGTTCTAATTTACCTCATTTGATTTGTCTTCTTTAGTCAACTTACATCTGGTAGCCATAGGTGTTCCAACTGGCTTGGAATCTTCCATCTTGAATATCTTCAACACTACCTTGATGTATTTGGACTGAGTGATATATATGCCTGCATCTTGTTGAAGAATTTGTAGACCAAGAAAGAATTTGATCTCCCCAAACATAGACATTTCAAATTCCTTGCTCATTTCATTAGCAAAGGATTTGCATAACATTTCATTTCCCCCAAAAATTATATCATCAACAAATATTTTAGCAATCAAAATATTACCATCGGTATCTTCTTTTAAGTACAGATTGCTATTTTCAATTGTTCTTACAAATTCAATGTTAATGAGATAGGAGTGAAGTCTTTCATACCAGGCTCTAGGTTCTTGTTTCAATCCATACAAGGCTTTATGTAGTCTACATACCATGTTCCTTTTGTCTGGATCAACAAACCCTTCTGGTTGTTCAATGTATACCTCTTCTTCCAATATTCCATTTAGAAATGTAGGTTTGACATCCATCTGGTATACCTTGAATCCTTTGAATGTAGCATAAGCAAGTAAGATTATATCTCCTTCTAGTCTAGCAACGGGTTCAAAGGTTTCTCCATAATCAATACCTTCTTCTTGTGCATACCCCTTGCATACTAACCTTGCTTTATTTCTTGTGACTTCTCCATTCTCATTCAGCTTGTTTCTAAATATCCATTTGGTATCGATGACATTCCTATCATCTGGTCTCGGTACTAGTGTCCATGTACTATTCTTCTCAATCTGTTATATTTCTTCATTCATAGAACTGACTCATTCTTCATTCTTAAGTGCAGTATTAATAGATTTAGGCTCAAAATCACAAAGTAAACATCTAGTGTTTAGTGACTTACTTCTTGTTCTCATTCCAGCCTTCTTGTCTCCTATGATTTGATTATGTGGATGATGTCTTCTGACATACTTGCAAAGTTTTGGTTCAGCTCTTTGTCCATCATTATGATCATCTTCTTGACCTTTGTTTTGATCTCCATCACTTGGTACATCATCTTGAGTATTATCCTGATTTTTGGTAATTGCAGTTTGATGCTCAGGTGCAATGTTTTATTGCTCGGGAGTGATAATTTGTTGCTCGGGTAGAGTGTCAGGTTCTTCAGTATAAACAAACATGTTGTAGTCCTCTAGTTCTTTTCTTCTTTCCTTGTCATTCTTTTCTACAAATTCATCTATTTTTACATTTGCACTTTCAATGACTTGTTAAGATACTTATAAGGCTTGCTTTTGGTGGAATACCCTAGAAAGATACCTTCATCACTTTTGGAGTCAAGATTTCCATTTCTATCATCCTTCAAAATATAACATTGACTACCAAAGATTCTAAAGTAACTTACATTGGGTGTGTAACCATACCAAAGCTCATAGGGTGTCTTCTTTATGTCCTTCAATTACACTCTGTTTAATGTGTAGACAACAGTACTGACAACTTCCCTCCAGAAAGTTTGAGTGATGCTTTTCTCAATCATAAATGTTCTTGCACAATCAACAATTGATTTGTTTCTCCTCTCAGCAATTACATTTTTCTATGGTGTTCTTGGTGTAGAAACTTGTCTTTTAATTCCATGCTCATTACAGAAATTAGTGAATTCATCTTAAATAAATTCCCCTCCTCTATCTGACCTTAAGAATTTCAATTTCTTATCACTTTATTTTTCTACCATAGCCTTATACCATTTAAACATCTTGAATGCTTCTAATTTATCTTTTAAGAACATAATTGTCATCATTCTAGAATAATCATCAACAAAGAGAATGAAATACCTATCTCCATAGTAGCTCTTTGTCCCCATGGGTCCACATAGATCAGTATGGACTAATTCTAGAATTGCATTAGATGTATGAGCTTTACTCTTGAAACTAGACTTTGTCATCTTACCTTTTTGACAGTTCTTGCACATGATATGCTCGGGCTTTGTCATGCTCGGTAAGCCTCTAACATTCCTTTTATTGCTTATTTTTATCATGTTGTCAAAATTCACATGACACAATCTTTTGTGCTAAAACCATATGTCTTCGTTTCTAGCCATTAAAAAAGTGGTTTTAATGTCATCAAGATAGAAAAGGTTACCTTTTGTCTACTCACCAGTTCTGATCAACCTTCCTGATTCATTGAAGATCTGTGCCTTCTTATTCTCAAATGCTACTCGGTGACTTGTATTGTTTAGCTTTGAAACACTTAACAGATTATAATTCTATCCTTTTACCCAATAAGCATTTTCACATTTGATCAGGTTATTCAACATTATGGTTCCTTTACCTTCAACTGGACAAGGTGTGTCATTACCCATTCTTATTGAATGACCATTATAGTATTCAAAAGTTTCAAAAAATTTCTTATCACCGGTCATGTGGTGAGTACAGCCACTATCTCTGATCCAGACATCATTCTTACTAACCTTAGATATGAGTGCAATTTCTACATACCTTTCTTCTTCTTCATCTGAGTCATCCTTCATGGCTACAAATACCATCTCAATCTCTTCTTCAGATTTGGTGTCAGTATCATCAGCTCTGTTCTCAACTAGGCAACAAGCTTTCTTTCCTTTGTTCTTGTAGTCTTGGGTATCTCTTCTTTCAGACTATCGGTTGCTTCGGTAATCTCTATTATCACCTCGGTCAAACTTCTTTTCATATGTTCTGTCATCTTTTCTTCTTTTAGGACATCTTGCAGCAAAATGTCCAACCTCTTTACAATTAAAACATACAAGTGGTAATTTACCTTTGTATCTACCTTTTCCTCTCTGCAATCTTCTTTCCATTAGTGTTTCAATCTCATCAAGTCCTTGATCCTCATTATCACTTTCACTATCATAATTTATGATAGCGTGTCTATGACATGACTTACTTATTTTCAAAGAAGATTTGAATGCAAATTCTATAGATTGTAAGACACTATTAACAAAGTTATTCATCTCAAATGAAATCAATCTACCAACCAGACTATCTAGAGTAATTGTATTGTTTGCAAGTGCTCTCATTTCTTGAATAGCATAAACTCTAATAGCATATATAGGCAGTAAGGTTCTTAATATTTTACTTACCATTGTCTCCTCTTCAAGTACACCTCTAACTCCTCAGATAGCATTGACTACCTCTTTAATTTTGCAGCTATATTGAGTGATATTCTCCCCTTCTTTCATCCTTAGGTCATCAAACCCCCATCTTAGGCTTTTTTCCTTGGCTCTTAGTACATTAGCATCTCCTCCATGTACCCACTTCAACTTATATTACATTTTCTTTGCAAAGGTGTGGGTTTTGACATCTTCAAACTCAGCATCAGAGAGCAGTGAGGCAAGTTCTATCATCATGCAATTATGCTTATTCTTTTCTCTTAATTTCTCAAGAGTATGAGGTCCTATAGGAAACACATATTCAGTATCAAGGTGTTGAGTAAAATCATTACCAATACCTGATAGGTGGAGTCTTATTCTGTTTTTCCATGATGCAAGGTTGTCTTTATTCAACTTGGGCACATCTCGTTTGTTCATCTTGTGATCTTTTTCTTGAGCTGTTAAAATCTCTTTCTAAGCACACAAGCTCTGATACCAATTGTTAGTAATAACTAAGAGGGGGTGAATCAATGGCCTCAAAAATATTCCAATTAATCAACCCAAAAACTTAGTACCACAATATTAAGCTTCTAGTTATCTTCAGTCCTACAAGATGTGTGCCTTCAAATATACTTATCAAATTAATACTACTTGGAGTGCTCTGTTAAACCTTATTCTTAATGTTTACCAAATAACAGTCTTTCAATTTACCAAAAAATAGTAAATAGCTTAGTTTATATCGATCAATCCAAATAAGTTATGTGTAATGCAAAATACTAAAGTAATGACTCATAAACACATTGACACAGATTTTTAACGTGAAAACCATGTTAAGGGAAAAACCACTTGGGACTGGTAACCCAAAATTTTCACTCTTCTGAAGTGAGATCGGTGAATAGCCAACCCTGTTAAAGGTTACAAACACACTGTTAGGTGTGACCTTGTTAGAGGATTTAAAAGATTAGTTTGTCACTTGATATCGGGCATCTCTATGCTACCTTCTATGACCAAACCCTTGTTTGTAAAAGGGTATATGGCATCTCATTCTATCTTTGTGACCAAACTTTTTTATACTCCTTGGGATTTATCTCAATATAGAAAGGATCTTTAAATCCTGCTCGGTTAAGAGACTTTCTGAATCAATGGTTAAACTGAAACAGTAAATGATCTGTTCACATATACAACTTATACTTGCAGATTTTCAGATCTATTATAAGCTCATTAAACCATTCTGATCAATATATATTTTCAATACCTTTGCTCCACTTTTGTTTTTGATCGGTGATGATGTGCTCTTTTGCTCGATGTCCACAGAAATATTTAGCTCTTTCCTCAGCTTGATTGATCAGGACTGTATGAAGTTGTTCTTCATCAGTTTCTCTCCAGCATCCTCTTTTTCATTCACTCCCCTTAATTCATAATGAATTAAGTTTTCTCTTTATAGACATGATATCACCGTTTCTCTCTTCTTGATTTTCTTGTTCTTGGTGTGATTCACAATCTTAGCCAATCTTGATTTAAAGCATAACTCATGTTTTATCTCGTAGAAATCTTCTTGCCAACTGGATAAAATAGCTTTAAATCCTTTACTTATCTCTGGCTCATCTTGTTGATGAAAACAAAGATAACAACCAGTTAAGTCTATTTTTAGCTCTGCCAACTAGATATTTTGTCATTTCTGAACTCCGGTTAACTTCGGTGTTTTAACTCTTTGATAGCTTCGGTCAACACTTCAGTTCTCCTCGAGCTACTCCATCGGGATTGTCTTTCTATCGAGGTTGTCTGTCCTTCGTGCTTCACTGCAAAGTTTTGCTCATCGGTTAACACTGTAATTATAGCCATTGGTAATGCTTGTTATTCTGCTCTTTAGTAATGCTCGTCGGTTTCTTTGCTCGGGCATCACTGTGACTTAACTTTCGGTTATCTCTGTCCTTCGGGTTCCACTAGTCATCGGTGTTTGAAGTCACTTAGTGAATGCTTGTCTTTTATGCATTACTGAAATCATAATCTTTATCTCTCTGATTCTCTGAAGTCTTTGATACTTTGATTATAACCGATTAGATTATATCAAGTTGACATCAATGACAATACAATCCATTAACTAATTTAATGTCTTGCATTATCTTTCTGAATTTCGGTGATCAACTTAACATCTTCAAACATTCAATTAGTTACATGTCATCAAACTCTTCATTTCTCTAACCAAGCCATTCATTTGTTGATTTTTTAAAATATATCGCTCTTTCTGTTTGGTCATTATTGTCTTACGAGCTGTCAACTGAAAGCATAAATGTGTAGGCTAACAACTACCCAGTTACTGATATGAATTATCAAATACCCAAATGTTGGAATGATTTATCAAAACTTTTTATAAACTACCCAGTTGCTGCAATGAATTATTATAACTTTTTCTACAGTCATTTATGACAGAATCCCACAAACCCTACATGTTGGCAGGATGTAGGCTCTGATACCACTAAAAGATCCCCAATCTCAGTGGCCTTGTAAATTATTGTTTGTTACACAATTTGGGACTTTGGCCAGTGTTTGTACCTCTGAATGGACTTTGGCGAATTCTGATTTTTTGGATTTTTCCTTATTTTCAAGTTTTTTGGTGTTTTTGAAGATATATGCAAGTAAATGACAAATAACAAATAACTTTTAACTAGAAATGATAAGCAGCATTCATATATTAAAATTACTTGACAATCTGAGAATGATTCAAATCGTACCAGGCATAATATTCAGATTTTTGCATTCAAGTAATAAATACATCAAATGGATTTGTTTATGTCCACAAAGAACTTGACGCTAGCTGTAGAAGTGTTTGAAATCACCAAAGATGAAGAACTTTATTTCACAAACCCCTGTAATATCTCCAAACTGCAAAACCTTGGTTGCTAAGAGGGAATGGCGCCCAAAACACAAACTCGAGTTGCCTCTGGAAGAACGCCCAAACTGGAATATGTTGGCCGCCCCACTAAATATGATATTTCCTTCTGATAACTGACGCTATGAACATTGTTGATCCTTTCCATAGAGAATAGCACTTCCCAACTCCAATACTGAATCTCCAAATCCTTGTTGAGGTTTGCGTCCCAACAATCCAAACTTAGGGGTTTCATCACAAGCCTCTAAATCGCTCCACCAAAGCAATTTCAAGTTTTCACAAATTTCAAATGTCAAAAGATAATGATAAATTAGGTCTCCATCTCCTTATATCCCCTTCCAAGTGCAAATCAAACCCTAAAGGAAAATTACACTTTGACTTTAAATAAAATAACACACTCCCAATTAAAGTCGTCCAAACTCAAGGAAAAACATTACTTTATCAAAATGTCATAACACATGGTGCCAAATAGCCTCCGGATAGTGAAAATAGTTTATAATAATTTGAGACCTTTCCAAAGAGTCCCCATACATAGGTATATGTGCCCAATTCAATCAGAGATCCCCTTATTACTCTGAAATGGCTATATAAATAGCCTTATTATAAATTATTTAAATACCAACTTTGGAAATATTTAAATATATTAAAATATTTCCCATTTTGCATCTGATAGCCCAAATCAACCAAATAAACATGAAACTGGTAATGTCACCTGTTTGTGACTGATACCGAACGAGATGGGTCAACTAGCAGTCCCTTCCCTAAAATCTAGGGATGCTCCTAGAAGTTAGGACACCAATCTTGTCGCGCTGAAACTGACACCAATCTTGTCGCGCTGAAACTGACACCAACTGAAGGGTCATGAATAACCTCATGACTGGCAACTGTCATGACCTCCTAAAATTTAGGGATATCCCCTAAAATCTAGGAACTACTCCAAACTGGCTCCAAACTAGCTGTAAAGGCAAAGTTTGGTCACTGTATGCACTAAATGAGTCCCTATCCATCTCTATTAGCCTACAAGACTCCAATGATAGGTTAATTCCTCCATCTCTGATGTCCACTCTAGAAAGGGGACGTGAAACAACATGCTTAGATGTGTAGCATATACTCATGTAAATCATATTATTTCCATAGAAAATTCTCATAAATCACCATTTTCATTAAATACCATAATTTCAATACTTAGATCAAATCATATAACATTTTATCAAACCTTGAAATCATATATCTACTACTTGTATAAACAAAGATCATACTCTTTCCAACTACATAGTTAAATACTCACTCAAGTAATAATGTAATGGTTAAGGTTAGTAACGACATCTCACCATTGGAAACTTGCATTCTTACATATCGTGTCATTTTCTATTCATCTTGATGATGAATTACTGAGTATGATCCCAAAAAATTGATGCAAAAAAGGATTACAAAATCAAATCTAGAAGCAATTAAATGATTTCACCATGGTCTAAAATTTCTCTAGCCTCCTCAATAACATTTTTAAGTTTTCCTCCCACCTCTTTTCTATGGAAATTAAAGTTTTTCTTTCTATTTCTCTTTGCAGTCCTTGAGATTGAGTTGTATTCATACTTGAATCCTCAAAACTACTTGAGTCTTTCATTTTTGTTCCTCAATCTTTTTATAATGATAATAGTTTTTCATTTTTTTATTTATATTTTTTTTTGTAGCAAGAGCCTATACTTATAAGTCTTTAGCCTCCTCCTTGTGATTGGATTATCTTGATTAATCCCCCTTTCCTTATAGGAGAAAAATATTACTATCTTGATTATTCCCACTTTCCTTATAGGAGAAAAATATTACTTTCAAAAATGTTTTAGAAAAAAATATAATTGTTATAAATTATAAAAGATAACAAATTACTAATTGTCTTCGTAATAAGAATTAACAAAATTACTAATTGTCTTCTCCATCTTGGTAATATTGGGGTCTCATCTCCTAGTTTGTATACCATACACATAATATTATGAGTTATTTTATTATTATTTGAAGTAGGTTACATATTGTATTTTATATGCTCTTAGACTTACACATACTTAGTTTAAGTGCTTATATCAAAATATCTAATAAAATTACTATTTTAGGTTGAAGACTAAATTAGGGTTTTTACCATCTTGACAAACTCCTATGTAATCTTCCCCCTTTTTCTATATCCTAGGTACAATTGTGATATTAGTTGCATCTCAAGTTTAATGAATCTTGTCATTCTACAAATAATTTAATTTATTTATTTAATTAATTTTTGGGTTTCTTATCATAAACCTGATAGAATAAGTGTAGCACACGCAACTGAGAGGTGGGTGAATCAGTTGTGAACAAAAACTCATGACCTTTAACCAAATAACCAACTTAATCTTAGATCTAAAAGATAAACATGAATGCAGGACATAACACAGTAATCAACACACAACACTAAGATTTCTGATGTGAAAATCCTGTTAGGGGAAAAACCATGGTGGGGATCAAACCCGCAAGATGAATGTACTTTGTTAAAAGCACTATACCTTGTATTACAAAGGGGAATGCACACGCATTCAAGTGCACTTCCTAGAGCTCACTGCTCAAATATAACAAGGATCTCAATCCCAAGGAAGGCTCACTTCCTTACAACAATCTCTAATCTCAAATCATAGAGGACATATTGTCCAAGCACGAACTAACAAAACAACATCTCTGATATGCCAATATAGTTCCAATGAAGTACAAAAATTATCTACCTCGATTGTAGATTCCACTTATACATCTTCTCATTAGCATCTCTTGCTTTCTTCCATACCTTCACAATTACAAATGATTACAAATTTATACACATTACATCAATTTATCTCAACTAGGTCAACCAAGGACCTCATTACAAAATATTAATTCAATTCAGCTCAATACATAATGTGATCGATTGAATGTCGGCTAACACATAACAATGATCCATAACAACATCCTCGAACACGCTCCATATCCATAAATCCCGCCACAATCCATTGCAATACGTTACACCAGCAAGTCGACCAAGAACAATAAGAACAACAACTCATTACATGAGGAATCTTCATTTTTTATCACATAACCCAACATGATCCAGCAACATGAATAAGACATGATCAAGAAACATCATCAAGCAACATGAAATACCATGACATCATCAAGAACATCTATGTCTCATGAATCAAACTAATATTTGCACTTGTTCATCAAGAACAGTAAACCATAACCACTGTCATAAAAGTAAAATAGCTTGCCAGCATCCAAATCATGAACTATTTGAGCTAAGGACACACATCCATGTCCTGAACTCACTACCAGGTTAGCAACAAATAATATTTCCAAACTAATACACACTGATTCAAAACTGTAACATTGTCTCTGACCGAATAACCAAAACAACAGTCTCTGATAAATCCTTCACAACTTACTCAAATCAACATGTGAACCTATGCCACTTGAGCTAAATCAAGTAAAAACATCCCCAAATACATTTCTAGCTTTGTAACATATGATATTCAATACAGTATTCGTACCACAAAAATCATCTCACTGAACAAATCAAGAACATTGTCTTCAACAGTAGGAATATGCTGACATCAATGACGAAACATTAATGCCAACACATATATGCACATACCTCAACAATCTCCCCCTTTGGCATTAATGGAAACATATGATGTGAAAAATTAAACCAATGCACAAAGAAACAATATCCACTATATCTTTCAAAGTCTCTCTAACAAACCTTCTCAAGCAAAAAACAATATCTCTCCCTCATAGTCTCATACTAGTTTTTCACATGAATCTCTCCCCCTTTAACATCAAGAACAAAGGCACATATATGCACTAAGTCGTAGACACCAAGAATCTGAACAATCAACTCTCCACCACTAACCACTACTCAATCACTACTACCCCTACGGAGTAGCCACCAAAAACATCAATCCAGATTAATGATAATATATAAGCAAATTGGACTTATGCATCTCAATGCTTCTCTATTTGTTATCAGGAGGGGCAATCACCCCAAGCTTACCTCAGAGATACTCAACTTTTTCCTTTGGAAAGGGCTTTGTGAATATGTCAGCAATCTTCTCTTTTTTAGATACATACTCCAATCTGACTTCTTTCTCACTGACTTTGTCTCTCAAGAAATGATATTTAATAGAAATATTTTGTCTTTGAATGTAACACATGGTTCTTTGAAATTTTGATACCACTTTAATTGTCATAATAGATAGTAATAGGCACATCAATAATCACTCTGATATCTTTCAACATTTTCTTCATCCACATTTATTGTGTACAATTAGTAGTAAAAGAAACATATTCAACTTCAACAATAGATTGTGATATACAATTTTGTTTCTTACTTGCCCATGAAACTAATCTCTTATCCTGAAATAATGCTCCACCACTAGTGCTCTTTCTGTCATCCACATTACTTTCCCAATCTGCATCAGTAAATGCAGTCAATGTAAAATCACCATCTTTTCCATACCATAATCCATAATCAATTGTCCCTTTCAAGTCAATGAATATCCTCTTAACAACAACAACATGTGATTCCTTCGGTTCTGCTTGAAATTTAGCAACAATGCAAACAACATTCATAATATATGGTATAGTGTGTGTCAAGTATAGTAGCCCACTGATCATAGATCTATATATTTTCTGATTTTCATTAGGTGTATCATCAATCTTTGTCAATTTATAACCAGTGATCATAGGAGTAGCAATAGGTTTTGAATCATCCATACTAAATTTATTCAACAATTGTTTCACATACTTATACTGAGATATGAAAATACCTTTATCAATTTGTGTAATTTGCAGTCAAAGGAAAATTTTCATCTCACCTATCATAGACATCTCAAATTCTTTAAGCATCTCATCAGCAAATTCCTTAATCAATTTTCCATTTCCACCAAAAATGATATCATCCACAAAGACTTCAACAATCAACATGTTGTCATGATCAATTTTGAAATACAAATTACTATCAACAGTACCTTTACTGAAACCAAGTGTCGTTAAATACTTATACAATCTTGCATACCAAGATCTGTATTTGTTTCAGTCCATAAAGTGTTTTCTTTAATCAGAAAACCATATCATCTTCATCGGTCAAGGGAAAACCATCTGGTCGCTCAATGTATACTTCCTCTTCCAACTCTCCATTCAAGAATGCAGACTTCATATCCATCTGATATACCTTGAAATCTATGTAAGTAGCATATGTGAGAGACATTCTAATAGCTTTAATTATAGCAACAAGAAAAAAGGTCTCCTTAAAGGCAATACCTTCCATACGTGAATATCCGTTGCAAACAGGTTTGGCTTTATTCTGAACCACTTCACCTTCTTCATTCAATTTGTTTCTGAATACCCATTTAGTACCGATCACATTCTTGTCATTATGTTTAGGAACAAAAATCCATGTCTTATTATTTTCAATATGTTCCAATTCTTCTTCCATAACTTTAATCCAACTATCATCTTTACATGCTTCATCAACATATTTAGGCTCAATCTTAGAAATCAAACAAATTTCACTTCTAGCAATTCGACCTCTAGTCTGAACGCCCTAATTCTTATCACTAATAATCTAATTTTCTGAATGATTTAACTTTACATACCTGGGAGTCTTTGGATTTTCTTTTGTAGCACTCTTGTGTTTCCACTTCATCATCATTTGCATCTTCTTCATTTTGTTCTACTGATCCATTCTGATTCTAATTCTAATTCTAATTTTGTGCTTGCACAATCTGACTCTCTTCATTATCTGATTTATATTTGCAAGATATGACCTGTTTCTAAAAATTTTCATCCACTCTTACATTTTCTCTTTCAATTACTTTCTTCAACCTCGGGTTATAACATTTATATACTTTTTTTGTGGAATAATTAAGAAATATTCCCTCATCACATCTAGGATCAAATTTCCCTAGGTCTTCATCTCTTCTGATATAGAATTTACTTCAAAAAATTCTAAAATATTTCACTGTAGGAACATGACCATACCAAAGTTCATAAGGTATCTTACCGGTTCCCTTCTTAATTTGCACTCGGTTCATAATGTATACTACAATGCTAAAAAATTCTCTCCAACAAATCTGTGAAAAATTTCCTTCAGCTATCATGGTTCTAGCAGTGTCTCGAATAGTTTTGTTTCTTCTCTCTGCAATTCCATTCTACTGTGGGGTTCGTGGAGCAGACATCTATGTCTTTATTTTATGCTCTTCACAAAAATTGTTAAACTCAGTAGAAGTAAGCTCACCACCTCTGTCTGATCTCAAACATTTCAATCTCAATCATGTTTTAGTCTCAATGATAGCTTTGAAAATCTTGAATTTGTCCAAGGCTTCAGATTGCTCTTTCAAAAATGTAACCCACATCATTCTCGAATAATCATCAATGAATAGAATGAAATACTTGTCCCCATAATAGATTCTTGTTCTTGTAGGACCACATAGATCTATATGCACCAAACTCAGAATTCCACTTGAAGAATAATTCTTGCTCACAAAAGTAGACTTAGTCAATTTACCCAGTTGACATTCCTTACACATTGCATTAACAAGCTTCAACCATTTAGGAAGATCTTTAACATCTCTTGTAATAGTTATCTTCACAATGTTATCAAAGTTCACATGAAAAAATCTCTTATGCCACAATCAACTGTCATCAATCTTAGCAATCATGCATCTACTCTCAGAATTGTCCAAATGAAATACATTATCTTTAGTCTTTCTCCCTGTAGCATCTGATGTAACAACAAGCCTTGCTCTTCTACCATATCCTCCACTAGGGTATTCAATAGGCCTCTTCTCTAGCCTAATTAGGGTTCTTCCCTAATCCCAACCTTCAAGGATCCTTTCCACAAGACCCCACTCCAATTCATCTTGAGTACACCAATAAGGAATTCAAACTACTCAACACCTAGCCATAGTGCTCTTCTTGTCCATCTTCACAAATTGATCCAAACTGATCAAGAACTCTTCCATATGGAGAGGTAGGTTTCTATATGGTTAATTGGATCCAATGTCTACAAACACACTTTACCATGGAACCCTAAACAAGTTCCAAGAACCAAGTCAAATTCACCCAAAACAGGGCTACAAGCATTAGGCCTAATTAGGCAGTTTTTCCCAAATATCTTGCAAAACTCCTTAACAAGTTGGTAAAATAGCATTGGATTCTGATACCCTTTATCAAGACCCTAAATATTTTCTAGGTCTTACTTCCCAAAGGTGTCAGTATAGTGGCTCCTATAATCATGCCTAAAAATCAAGGTTTTTAAGCATTAGGATTGTTTGCACAAAGTTTTGGTTTCTTTCCATTCAAAACTCCTCACCCAATCTTCTCCTCAGAGTTGGGGCTCCTCCACACACCACACTACCTCTCCACAATCTCTTATTGAAGCAATTAATGCTTTCAATCCCTCCAATTAGCTCTGCAACTTCCTGCGATCCCTAGCCATGCAACTCTGGCTCGCCTAGGGCATCACATTAAAAATAGCTCCCTTGCTTTCCAGGGCCCCTCCTTCACTGTACAATATGTACATGGAGTCATCTCCCTAATCCCAAATGCCCGTGAAAACTCCACAGTGGGAAGAGGACTTATGACCCCATTTCCAGAAGTTGCTTGGTTCAAACCAGCGACTGGCTTAAAACAAAAAGAATTTACCAAACTAACTAAAATAACACCAAATGCAAATCTACCACCACAAAAAATCTCAAAACACACTACCCTAACATATTAAAGAGTTACAGTACAAAATCTAATCCATGAAAATACAAAATGCTCAGAAAAACAAGAACTGCAACTGTTTCCTTGATAATACAGTACGTACAATAAATTTTCAAAATCAACCAACCTCTTCACAAGGTCAAGGGAGGTCTTATATAGGTGTCCATGGTCCTATCCTAACACTTTCAGATAGATATTACCCTCCAATTCCCTAAAAGACATTATTGCCAGAAATGTTGTCAATGACAAAATTGACAACTTTTGTACTTCTTGCATAAAACATGAACAAACACCTCAAGAACTTAGAAAATTGCATAGTTAGGCTAAGTAAACATCAAATAGGCCTTGTAAACCCTTACTTTTCCAATTTGACCCCTGGATGGACCATTTTCACTATTGCCCCAACATTAGCAATATGGAACAAAAGAGCAACTTTGGACATTACTAAAAATAAAATCACTAAAAACCTAAATAGACCTCCTCATCTAACTCCAAACATCCTAGGACCCACCTAGTCCTATTATTTCACTAGTGGTGTGGCTAGGACTACTACAAGCCAAAAACAACTTAGAAGCCCTAGGTTACATTGTAGCCTTACCTAGGTTCTCCTGCACCACAATCTCAATTCGAGAGCTTCCAATAATCTTGCACGTTCAATCCTTGAATTGTAAGTTGTATCATTTATCAACTAGTTGTCCAACACTCAAAAGAATATATTTCAAATCTTCAACATATAGAAAATCATCAGTATTATTCTTACCATCAAGAGTAATAGAACCTTTCCCTTTAATCATGCAAGGAGTATCATCGCCAAATCTGACAACACCACCATCATACCTTTCCAATTTCACAAATTTTGTTTTGTCTTCGAACATGTGTTGTGAACATCCATTGTCAATAACACATTCATCCTTCTTATCCACATGCAAAACCAACATTTTCTCTTCATTTACAATGTTAGGATTTTCATCTTTAATACGAATAAACACAATCTCATTTTCACTCTTTTCAGATTCATCATCAGTCACACCTTCATCAGCAATATAGTAACACTTTTTTGATATTTAGACTTCAATTTATTAGGCTTGTACTGTATCATGATATCTCGAAGCAATATGACCAATCTTATTACATGCAAAACACTTCAAAGGCAACTTTCCTTGATACTTACCAGATCCCTTAGGTAGTCTCTTTGCAATTAGGGCTTCAAGCTCGTCGAGATTTTTTTCTTCTTCCTCAAACTCTGCCCTTTCCTTAGCATATCTAGATTCATACTTAGATGAACTTTCTCCAGAATCATATCTTTTCTTATCCTTAGAAATAGTAGCTTTAAATACAATTTCAACTTTAGGAAGACTATCACCAAATTCTCTCATTTCAAAAGCAGATAACTTACTAATCAATGTATCTCTTGTCACTTTAGTCACGGTTATGATTTCTTCAATAGCAGCAACTTTGTGATTGTAGATAGGAGGCAAGGATATCATGATCTTAGAAACAATTTCATCTTCTTCAAAGGTTCCACCAACGCATTTGATTCCACAAACAAGTTCGGTGATCTTGCTCACATAAGTAGTAATGTTCTCATCTTCTCTCATCTTGAATGTATCATATTTTCTTTTCAAACTTTGTAGCTTGGCTTGCTTCAAAAATTTATCTCCTTCATATAATGTCTCCAACTTTGTCCATACTTCATGTGCAGTCTCCAATCCTAAAATGTTTGTGTATTCAGCATCTGATAAGACACTCTTCAAGGCTTCTTTTGCTATCATATTACACTTGAATTCTTTATTTTCATAAACAGTCGCAGTAAATAGATCAACATGAGGTTGGTAATCTTTCTTTGTAATAGCTCAATGTTCTTCACTAGGACATCTCAAGTGTGTAATCATTCAGTCCTTCCATATAGTATAGTTTGTTCCATCAAATCTTACTCTCCTTAAAGGTCGACATCCCGGATCTCCTCAAGCAGTTAAGCTTCACAAATAGGACACTAGCTTTGATACCAATTGATAGAATAAGTGTAGCACACACAACAGAGAGGGGGAGTGAATCAGTTGTGACCAATAACTCATGACCTTTAACCAAATAACCAACTTAATCTCATATCCAAAAGGTAAACATGAATGCAGGAACGTAACACAGTAATCAACACAAAACACCAAGATTTTTTATGTGAAAACTATGTTAGGGAAAAAACCACGGTTGGGATCAAACCCACAAGATGAATGTACTATGTTAAAAGCACTATATCATGTTAGGATTATTACAAAGGGGAATGCACATGCATTTAGGCACACTCCCTAGAGCTCATTGCTCAAATACAACAAGGATCTCAATCTGAAGGAATGCTCACTGCCTTATAACAATCTCTGATCTCAAATCATAGAGGACATATTGTCCAAGCTCACGAACTGACAAAACAACATCTACGATATGTCAATATGGTTCTAATGAAGTACAACAATTATCTTGCCTCAATTGCAAATTCCACTCATACCTCTTCTCATCAACATCTCTTGCTTTCTTCCATACCTTCACAATTACAAATGATTACATATTTATACACATTACATCAATTTATCTCAACTAGGTCGGTCGGGGACCTAATTACAAAATATTAATTCAATTCATCTCAATACACAATGTGATCCATTGAATGTCAGCTAAGACATAGCAATGATCCATAACAACATACTTGAACACGCTCTAGATCCATAAATCACGCCACGGTCCATCGCAACACGTTACACCACCAAGTCGGCCAAGAACAATAAGAAGAACAACATGTTACATGTAGAATCTTCAATTCCGATCACATAACCCAACATGATCCAGAAACACGAATAGGACACAATCAAGAAACATCAACAAAAAACATGAAATACCACGACATCATCAGGAACATCTTATGAATCAAACTCATCTCTGCATTGTTCATCAGGAACACTAAACCGTAACCATTGTCATAAAAGAAAAATAGCATTCCAGCATCCAAATCACGAACCATTCAAGCTGAGGACACACATCCATGTTCTAAACTTATCACCAGGTTAGCAACAAAGAATATTGCCAAACTGATCCACACTGATCCTATAACTGTAACATTGTCTCTAACAGAATAGCCAAAATAGGAGTCTATGATAAATCTTTCACAACTTACTCAAATCAACATGCGAACCTTTGCCACTTGAAATGACTCAAGTACAGACATCCCCAAATACATTACTAGCTTCGCAACATATGATATTCAATACAATAGTTGTAACACAAAAATCATCTCGCTAAACAAACCAGGAATATGTTGACATCAATGACAAAACATTAATACCAGCATATATATGCACAATCTAAGCAATATCTCAACAAAACCTAAGTACCTCTCATATCTCTTTGTCTCCTTGATTTTGTCTCGTATTATTTAGGTCTTCTTCAATTTGTGTTTCTTGATTATAAAGGACCCGACCATGATTGCACTAATTGCCTTGTGGATGCATTCACACCTCAACAATTAAATATATATCTATTTTCATTAAATTGGTTTATTAGTTCCTTTTCATAGTTGATCATTTTTTGTTCCACTTTGATTTCCCATTTTTTATCTTGTTTCTACAAGTATTATTGTTGTTTTTATCATGAGTAAACATTTAGCCTTATATAAATGTTGACATCTTAAGAATTGGAAAATAATTTAGCTATCCACATTCACACGTAAAATTTAATAGCATAAAATCAGTTTCATTTTTTTCATGTATACATTTCCTTGCTAATAGCTTAGGAATCTAATTTAAATAGGACACTTTTACTAGTCTAAGTAAAAGAGAAAACTTTGTTGGTAAAAGAAGTGGCTTGTGTTTTGCTTAACTCTTCTAGTACATTGTTAATGGGTTTGTAAGATAGTTGAGGAAAAAAAGTTATCCCAATAAATTGTAATTTAAATTAGCTATTTTATATCTACAATTTTTTGGCAAACTTGACATGAATTCTTAAATTCTTAAATGAACATGCATTTGTAATTAGATTCCAATCACTATATAGAATCTAATTCATCTTTGGTGAAAAAATAAACACAGTTATAGTTTAAAGACTAGTACGAGTAGACCAAGAACCTTGTACAGTGCTAGAGCTTGCCTTCATTTATACAAAGATGCTAGCTTTGTTGCTTAACTTTTTAATCTTCATTATTTTCTAATAATATATATTGTTATTTGAAGATGCTTTTCAATACTACATTCAATTTTGTTATATATGATAACATTTTGTTCAAGGGTAACGAGGAGATGAACTTCCTTTGTTGGAACACAGATATAGTATTGGAGCCAAAAGAAATTATTTTTATTCATTCAATCTCTCTTTACTTTCCTACTATTGATCTATTCCAAGGGCTCACTTGTGATATGAACTAGCTTATTATGCAAGTGATTGTTGCCCCAAATTATTAACTAGTTGACATTAACCACCAAATCGTATTTAATTAAAGTATTGATCCTATACGTGCATACCCAAATGTCACAATCATGTCTATCATTGGATAAATTTGTGCAAGAGTTCTCCTCCCTTCCCCACTTCTCCCCATATTCATTTGGTTCTTCTCCTTCAAGGAATTTGCAATGACACCACGAATTCCTCTTTAACAACCACATTTCATCTCCTAATCTAGTTGTCATGTTAACACCTTATAGTCATCCTTGGAAAGAATACAATTTGGTTGATTAAATGCAATCAACTTAATAAAAAATCTCCTTTTTAGATTTTATCATATCTATGCTTCCTATAGCAACACCTTTAAAAATATTTACAAACTATCTTGATTCCACCTTCTGATAAGCCTACAAAAATGGTATTCATGATTGAATGCATTTGGATCAACACATTGGAGATTACCTTCTTTCCATCCAACCCATGAATTACAAAAGGAAATCTCCCTCTTCTCATTGTGTTTGGAATAAAAACCATTGGATTTTAATGATCTTTAGTTGCCAATAGTTATAGTCTCTACATTTTTAATTGAGATTTCCTTAATCGTATTTGTGTCAATACCTCTAATCTTGCTCTTAATGTTTCTTTAAAAGGATTTGACAACATTGGAAAAGATCCCTAAGCATTATTACTCTTGGCCCTCTCACTCTTCCCACCTTATCTCATGCTACACCTAGGCCCTTGTAATTTTTTCCTCAATATACCATGTATCCAAGCAATGGGTGCTATATTTTTTACACTACATTGATCCATAACATTTATCAATGGGATTGGAGCTTATTGATAAAGCATGTTGATGATCCATTTCCTTACAACCAAACAACATAAACTAACCATTCCTCTCTCACCCACATTCCTTTAATGCCTCTATGTCAAAACTTTCCCTTAATAGTATGCATCACTTCCTCGCCCTTGGTAGTGTCCTTTCTTATTGATACTACCCAAAATATTGTTGACTTGGCACCTAAGGATGTCCAACCACACATCAAATCAACAAATACTTGATAGACTTGAAAAGGTTCCTAATGTGAATGTCATCTCCATTAGAAAAGGGTGGCAACCTAAGATGGGGAAGAGATTATACATTTTTTCGTAGAAATGACAGTTGAACATTAAAGAACTAATACACACTCACAATATATGTATTGTTCACTTATTGAGTATTATATGAGCATTTGTAGAATTGTGTGAATGACAAGCCAACAAGGTATTTTATGTATAAATTAAGAGCATGTACAATATGACATCCTATCAAGGTAAACAAACATACCTCTTGGTAAGAATGATAAATAACCAATTTTGATTAATTGGGTCTATGACATGCTTAAACCTCAAAGCATTGGTAGTACACAAGAAGCATAAAGCTTTAATAAATTTTGGGAGTACCTAAACATAGAATCATAAATAATCCATCTAAAATCACTTATCATGGGAATCACAATGTCACAAGTGTTGTGATAAAAAAATTGGTATTAATTTGGTAGAGCTTTATTGTTTAAATTACATTATTTCTTAAAAATTAAGATACTAAGTTAAATTTGAGGTTTCTCCTTTGGTTAAGTATTCAAATTCACAATTTACATTTAATTTCAAAATCTACAAATCTATCAAGTTCTCATGTCATATTTCTAATTGGTTTTTCTCATTATTTGAGTTAAAATCTATATTAATACTTTTGCATTTTTTCTTTACCTGAATTCTCTCAATTTTGGGCATGAAACTTACAGTAGACCTAAAATGTTTTCCTAATACTAAGACTTTCTTTTTTAAATCTACAAAACGTTCAAATTTTCATGTTGTATTAGCAATTCTCCTCATCACTTAAATTAAAATCTATAATAGGTTTGACATCAAGTATATGTTTTATTAAGCCATACTCTTCTTAGATTTGATTTTAGTCTATGATTTTACCATACTTCAATTTTTTTTGTTTTGTTTGAAAGTTTATAAAACTATCAAATTTTCATGTTGTATTAGAAGTAATTCTCATCATTTGAATTAAAATATATAATAATTTTGACATAAAAATATACTTTAAAATTTATCCAAAATCTTAAATTTCAAATAAGGTCAACTATATTTTTTTCAAAATAATTAACTTATGATGTTTTTAATAGAATTTTATTTAAAAAACTAATTATGTAATTTTAATAAATTTTATTTTAAATTTGTATTTGAAAACATATTTACAATTAGTAATTCTTCTTTTACTCATTCAATTTTTACCTAAAATAATAATATTTTAACCACATTTTTATAACTATAAGACTTAGACCACATTCTTTATCACGAAACTCTTGATCCAAACTAAAACATCATGTAAATTCATAACATGAAATATAAATTCTAATGAAATTTCAAAATTTATTTTTTCAATATACACAAAATCTAAGCTTTTTCTAAATTTTAATGACCACCTTTAATAAAACATTTAATTTACTTTATTTTTCATTATCATTCTTAAACATTTGTATTTGTTTGTGTAATCTTAATTTTTTAATTATTAACTTAGTTTTAATATATAATCTAATTAATTTATTAAAAAGCCTCCTTGTATTCCCTCAACTTATGGCCATTTAGTACTATATTTTCTTTGTTCATTTTTCAAATTTAGTTTTTTAATCTTATATATAATTTTAAAATTAAATATTCTAATATTGTATTTTATATATTTAAACTATTTATTTAAAAGACTACGTAAAAGCTTGTATTCTTCGTATAAATATATAGTTTTTTCTTGCTCAATTTTCAAACATACTCTTCTTTTATCTTAAATATAGTTTTAAAATTAAATATTTTTGTACTTTTTATTTTTTATAAACTATAGTTGGTTTTTCCCTATAAATGCATATCATAGCATTTCACACTCAATGAGAATGAATAAAAAGGCTTTAATATATCTAAGTTCCATGAAACATTTTAGTCATTCTTAAACTTGCTTAGGCTGCTTTGATGTCTTTTGAGGTCCCTCTCTTTCGGTATCTACATTGGGCTTCTTTTTGCTATGGGTACCTGCGTTGCGTTCTGAGGTGGATAAATGGACAACACATTTGGTATTTCTTGTTAATGCTTAGAAGAATCATTGGAAGATCAGTGTCTCAGGCTATTCTCAATCGAAGATGAAGAGCTCAAACAAACTGTGATCTATATTGTTCAACATAATGTTTGTGGAACACATCTACATGATGGTTATGTCTATAAACTCCTTTTCTCTGCCCTTCTTCAATCATGGAGGCACCCAATACCGCAGACACAATAAATATATAATACTCACATATTGTTTATTAAATATAGATATACGATATCTGAGTATAAATGTATAGGATGATGAAGTCATGTCTTTTGGTAACAATGAACAATCACCAATCATATTTGATTGGGTATATAACATTGGATAAACGTGTCTGGCACAATTTCTTCTTCTCATTTCAGAGCCGTAAAGTAGATCTGGTGCAACTTACTTTTACAAGTTCTATGCATGAAGTTTTGTCTACAATTGTCTATGTGCGGCACTTTTCTAATACCTATCAGAAAATGCAAGTTTGAATAGTATAGAGTATGCCTTTCAAACATCTACAACCGAGTTCTTATAATTAGTTTTTCTTTCTTCATGAATCTCGATTATAGCACAAATCAGCTTATGTTTTCTTCAGAAGTTTGTACAATATTTTTCTTCCCTAATGTTGTTTATTTATAACGTTCTTCTGACCTACGAACACTCGTAAACTATTTACCTTTTTAACAGGCAATTATTAGTTGGAAAACATATAACACTTTTCTAAGGAGATTTGGTGAAATACATTTTAGTGACCGTTTCTAATTATTTGATTAGAATTAGTATTAGTTAATTTATGTTTATTTCAAAATCCTTTCTCTGTTTGTGGGATGTCATTTTCTAGTCTTCCTTTGGTGTGATCCCATTCCACGATTTTTACTTCATGATTAGTAAGGCAATTCATATATGATATAATAGAATGCACTATTCGATCAAAAAATAAACAGCATTTTAAGCTTAAACAGTTGTACACATTGCAATAAAAACACTTATAACTTACAGATTGCTCACCCTTTTAATGATAAAAAATACAGCAACACCCACTTTGTATCACTTACAGATTGCTCACCCTTTTAATGATAAAAAATACAGCAACACCCACTTTGTATCACTTACAGATAAAAATGTACATCTAGAGAATAAATACAATTCAACTGCTGCAAAAATATTTTACGTTCTGTTATCCAAGTACTCTCTAAAGATTGGGTCACATTGGCTTGCATGGATTACCGATCCTCATTGCCTCTCTCTTCTAAGCCACTCATATCAAGAATTGATGCATCAACAAGGGACTGAACAAGAAATTAGAAGTGTTACTGAATGAAGAACGGAGGAGAGAGAAAACAGAAACTCAACGCTATGAAAACATCAACATATGAAAAAAAATTCTTGATAGAACATTATAATTCATATTACACACTACCTGTAATTCTTCTTCGCTGCTTTTGAGTTTTTCTGTATAATCTCTAATCTGCAAGAAGCAACTTTGCATCTGCCCATCAAAATAGACACCAAGAAATATTATGTTCATATGGCACAAGCTCATGGCATGATCTCATAATAACAATCTAGGCAAGTTACTGCAGCCAATATGTCAATATCATATGTTGCTAAAGCTTGCAAATACAAGCAGACCTTCCTAAATTGTGTTTCACGTTGCAAAGTTGTTTTCCCAACAAGAGCAATGGATTCCTCCAGTTTCTGATCACAAAGAATAAATCAGACTGCATGTTTCAGGGAAAAATACATTTTTTGTTTAGATTTTATCATTGCCAACTGATTTCACCTGTGATTTCTTCTGCATCTCAGATATGAGAAGCGATTTCTTCTCAGATTCCTCCTCCATTCTGGCAATCTATAACAAGAACATTTTTTTTCAATTAAACTAGAAAACATCCATGCTGTACAAATTTTAGAGAACAAAACTCACATAAGATAACTTCATATTCCAACTCAATTCTGATTTTTACAAACCCCTTAAAAAACAAGACATCTTTAGAAATGAAGGCCTGAGCCTAATCGTTGGTTTGAAAAATTCTCAACAACAAAGAAAATTACGAATAGAAGACAAACAGAAATAGCATTTGGAACCCATTTGTTAGTGTAATATTCTTAAACACAGTTTCAATCATGGTTTAACTCCTGTTTGTAATAAAAATTTCAAAAGAACAATGCTGTCGTCTAACTAGATAGCAAACAAAGGAGTCAATAACTGCAAAAAAATACACTTTTTATTCACAAAAGATGCGTTCAATTTCAAATTGCAGTTAATGCATGATTGTAAAATAAACCGCAAATGCATGGCCTTAAAGGATAATACTTGAAATGGCCTTTGAAGACATGATACTGCTACAGCTATGGGATATGCAAGGTAGGAAAAACAATAAAACTAGATGTATAGAAAAGACTTTTTGCTTAGTCTTTTGTATATGAGATTGTGTGATGAATAGGGTAACATACTGCAGATTGGTGCCTTGATCCTATTGGGTTGCTAGTGTAGAATCCAATAGCACTGGCAACACACACATTGCTCTAATTAAAATTCCTCTCTTGGTCCCTTAGACCGTTGGTCTCGTGGACGCCATTAAAATTCCTTCATTCATTCATTCATTCTACCACACCAAGACACAAGAACTACTCTAGAAGTTACCAATTTTGCCATCATTATTGTGAACAGGGAGAAAACCTCAAAAACAAACTTCCATCTACAAAGCTCAACTTCCACCATAGAGACCACCCAATGCCTTGGAGAGACCCCATAGGATACAAACATGTAGAAAATACTAACAACTACCCATGTTTACACCCTTTGGAACAATCATCCTTGTTGCAGAAAGGAAACATTAAAAACTCATTGAAGACCGTCAAGCACTAAGTATATGTTAAACATTTTGAGGCTTTAGTGACATTAACAGCGAAGCAGAGGAACAGGTTGTAAATCAAGGCCAATGCACAATGGCCAAAAGGAAACTACCCATAAGATATTTGCCCATTACGAGCACTTTGCTTGTTGTCCAATGATGATATTACACACAATCATCCTTCATTGAATGCATAAGCCTTTTAGGTTGAAAAGTCTTCGACTCTTTGGCATTGAGCTAGAAAGGTAGACCTACCATTGGCCATGCAACTAGAATAGAATTTGCCCATATCATTGAAGGAACCAAGTTGTGCATAAAGCGGGGAACAATCAAAACTTAAAAGTCAAAGATACTGGCACCACATGGCACTCATTGATACCTCATTGCAAAGGAGAGTACACCACGTAAATAAAATTTGAACCCGCCACTGCCAAAGGTGACAAATCATTCTTAAGTCACACTAGTTCACATTGAATAACAAGGTGCACATAAGGAAGTAATATTTAGGTCTACATGTTGTCATCATCACAATCATGTGGCACCACAAAATTGTCCATGCATATCACCACAATAAAGATATCCATACACATTCCTATGGACCAAAGAGAATAAATCACCCAAGAAGTGAATGCAAACTATGCCATGAGTTGAAATAGTCACTAATGAAGGGATAAACAATGAGCAAGTGAAAGCTAATTGTTGGTGCATCTGTGGAGATGGGACGATCCAACAGCTTATACACATTCAATTAAGTGGAGTTGTGCACTTGCGTGGACAATGGAAAAGTCTACTAACATTTCGCTTTTAGTTATATTACCTTTTTTAATACATATTTTCTCCTTTTAATTTTTCATTTATCCTTCCAATTTGGTATTTCTCTTTTCTTCTTCTTTCTTTTTCTGCATGAATCTAACTTTATTTCTACTTTCACCTCCATTTTATGTCAACTCATACAACACATTGTAATGTCCCCAAGTTATGAGTACCCAAATTTTTGCCCTAAGTTACAATTTTTTTATTAAAGCAAGTAGGGTTTAGAGATACCTTTTTCACTTTGATTGAGACCCTACAAATAAGTTAGGTATCATTTATAATCATAATGCATAATTAGACCTCTTAAGTTAGAAAGCATATACTGGAAATGTAGATCAATTCAATAGATTACTTGAATCAATTTTAAAATTTCTCAATCATTGAAGTGATAAGGTAGGGTGACATGATAAGGTGCTCTGGTGACCCCCTACCCTAGGCACAAGAACAGATATACCATCCCTCTTGGCCTCATGTGTCTTGTGCCATCCATATGAGGTGGAGTACCTAGTGTCATGTCCTGTCACTAGTTTTCTCAATCTCACAACTTCTATCTTGCTTCCAATGATTGGACGTCCTTATGCATTTGTTTACCGTGATAGAGTTCATGAGGAACATTCACAATAGGGTGCCCGGATAGTCCATCCTTCCTAAGCCCAAAAGCAGTCCCCTTTCTCCCCCTTTGGCCCCATGGTACTTCCTAGTCATATACCATAAGTTGGTGTGCTTAGAAGGTGACTTCATCACCATTTTCCCACCTGTGATCTCTCATTTCCCCTACCATGGCTGGTTACAGCAGTCAGAAAGCACACATAGTATTTCATACAATAAATTCAATTAAAATATTCTTGAGTCAGCAATGAAATGCATATTAAATCAAAGGTATGCAGATTATCTATGCATGTCTGTATATATATATCTATATAATCACATACGAATATCATAATCCTGAACTGCATAAATGATTGAATAAAGAACACTCATCAATGGATTCCTTATGCAATGTATGTGTCACGATATTCATACCCAAGATCGCAGATCTAAATATTATTATTATCATCTGCTCTTTCTTCTTGATGTCTTTTCTTCTCCTTCGATAATCTTGGACGATGCCCTCTTTCCTCTTAAATATCCGTCAATATTTTGCTGGAGGGTTGTGTATCTTAGGTGGTTCCCCTTCTCTTCAAACAATGGTGTCTCTTCCACATGCCCTTAACTCATTTAATTGGCGTTCTTAATTAATTCTTCACCCTTCAAGATCACTCCCTTAAGTCAATTGTTATTCTTGATTAATTCTTAACATAATCACTACTTTATGATTATTTTGCTTGCTTTTAACTTAACGGCTTTCATTCTGCATCTATTACTTCAATTGATATCAGATTGTTGACATGGATGTGAAGGCATGTTTCATTTGTTAATGTTATTGTAGCTATGGTTGGATTCCTTCAGACCGACATAGATAACATAAATGTCTTATAGGCCTATCAGCCTTGGACATTTATATGAGCTAATTCATTAATATAATTATATATTAATTATATAATTAATTAATTATATGAGACATATATTAATTAAATATTTATATAATTAATGGGGCCAACTTGGAAGAGTGGCAACCCTTGGTGAAGGGGCACTACCAATAGATATAAAGGAAGATTGAATCTTCCTTTCTTGACATCCAATACACACTATCCTACAACAGACCGAATTAGAAGAAGAGAAGTGCTCGGGGGAGACAATCAAGTATTGTCTATGGTTGGGAGGGCAAATTATTGCCCATGGTTAAACGAGCACCAAAAATCAACATGGTATCAAAGCATATTCGATACTGTGCCTGTTCTTTCATAAAACAATTTTTTATTTTCGCCGAAATCATTTGCCACATGGTATTAAATTTTGGATTGGAGTATATGGCAACATCGCTGTTGACAGTGGGCTTCAACTCTGCTATAATCATTCAAATCAATCAGAAGGGAGATTATGCAGTCAGCAATTCATATACGAACAAGAGGAAACTACTTTGTGGACTATATATATGTTTGGAATCACAATTTGAGGGGGCATTATGGATAGCGGGAAGCAATTCGGGATTCATAGTCACAGCTACTCTGCGGTAGTGTCTGATGCGATGACTTCTACAAACATAGGGACCATTCTCAAGCATGATTAATATATACTATAAAGACCATAGTTTGCTCATACGCAAAGGCGACTCTTACAGATTGAATGCCAAAACCCTCTGTGCAACGCCAATCAAGGATTTAGTATATACGGTGGGGAGCTGACTACATATCTATCGTGGGAAGTTTTATATATATCGCCGACAACTAATTTACATCTCTCAAACGATCTTATGTCTCTATAGATACTAATTATTGTGTAAATGTGTGAGACGACTCATTAGTTGTTCGAATACATGTTGCCAGACATTACTGGAGTAGTAAACCGATATTTTCATACTTGCATATCCTTGCAACAATGAGGCCTGGGCGAATCTGACAAGAGAAGGAAATCATCAAATAAGGGAAATTTCAAATATTATAGTCAAGCCTCTTACTATATAAGGAGGGCATTACAGATAACATTTCATTTTGATATTAATGTTGCAAAAAGTTCTGTGAGTAGTTCGGCCTGACGAGATTATCACATATATCTTATCGAGTTGCGCATTTTGTGCCCTATTAGGTAGCGTGGCAAGTTAGAGGTGGAAGCTTTGATTTCAGCGTGATATATCCATACTTCAGCATCCTGAATTCTTCTTGGGCCATGACATTTGTCTTAGTGGAAAATGAGCATACCGTAGATTGCTCAGGGCATGAGGAGATCCAATGATATCAACTACTCCATCTGTCTTTTGCATATGGCAGACTTCTTTACTGACTAGCAGATATTAATCGCTCGAGCATGTCTTTCTGTCATTGGGATCAAGATTATTATCTCCTCGATATTTGCACACATCGTCTGAGATATCCGGCAATATTTATGCAACTATATCATAGCTCAGAATTAACTCTGACAGCATTACAAGTGACAAAAGAAAGTATCGAATTGGGATTGGCGTGTGTGACTTGCAATACCAGGTTTCAGAGCTTCCCTGTATCATGGAGAGTTACTGCATTAGTGTTTTTTTTAGTTGAGGCACTTGAGGTTATTCATTAAACGTTATTGAACGCCATTGCTATTGTTATAGAGCTTAGGAACCGTCATGCAAATGATAAGGTTATCTCAGGCATCTATGTTAGAAAGGGTCAGATAACAAACATTTTAAAGGAGAATGCGGTTCAACCACTGCTGGATCGCAGATGGAAATGACAGATTATGATAGTGATGTGATTGTTGGCCAGAGCTGAAAGCTCGGCCTAATCACTCCTATCGTGTCCCTCCTGTAGTGGAAGTAGACTAAGGTTTTGAGATCCATCAAATAAAAGATAAGTATTCCATGCTTGATTAATGCACATGAATTTTTTATAGTTATTAATTCATGCTATAACTTTGATAGTGAATCATGTATGCTTCATTTGCATTAGATAATCTCTTTAATGCTCTCAAGATGGACCAAGAAGCATAAGAGATTGCATTCAAGGAAGGAAGAACTTGATAATTGCTGCTATGAGACTGAGTTGGTAGTTGAAGACGTTTCTTTGAAAAATGAGGAATTAACATTCAGAGGGAGTCTGACAATCCATTAGAGGCAACCTTGGACAAGAAGGTCAGGAGGCTGATGCAAGTACTTGGAGCTTTAGAGGGAGCCACGTCATCCTGACGATCTGTTGTTAATGCATTCTTCTCTGTGAGAGAGAAGTTTGAGGCGCAAGCCCTTGTTAGTGCATTCTTCTCTGTGAGAGAAGTTTGAGGTGCAAGCCCTCGTTAATGCATTCTTCTCTGTGAAAGAGAAGTTTGAGATGAAAGCCCTTGTTCCACCCTCTGGGAGTAGCCATAGTGGATGTCATGTGAGAGACTCCATAACTTAGCGCTTGTGTTTATTACTGGGAGTAGCCATGTTGGATGTCATGTGAGAGACTCCATGACTTAGCACTTGTATTTATTCACCATCTAGGGGTAGCCAAGGTAGATGTCATGTGAAAGACTCCATGACTTAGCACTTGTGTTTATTCACCCTCTGGGAGTAGCCATGGTGAACGTCATGATGAGATGACGACATCACGTTGAGTGATTCCGTGATGAGCACTTGTGTTCATTTGCATTTCCATTCATGAAGGAGCCATGATGGACCCACCCTCTGGGAGTAGCCATGGTGGATATCACTACATAACTCAGATATCGGAAGGATTCCTCCCTAGATAAGAGGGAGTGTTAATGTTATTGTAGCTATGGTTGGATTCCTTCAGGCCGACATAGATAACATAAATGTCTTATAGACCTATCAACCTTAGACAGTTATATGAGCCAATTCATTAATATAATTATATATTAATAATATAATTAATGGGCCCATCTTGGAAGAGTGGCGACCCTTGGTGAAGGGGCACTACCAATAAATATAAAGGAAGATTGAATCTTACTCTCTTGGCATCCAATACACACTATCCTATAGCAGACCGAATTAGAAGAAGAGAAGTGCTCCGAGGAGACAATCGGGTATTGTCTATGGTTGGGAGGGCAAATCATTGCCCGTGGTTAAATGAGCACCAAAAATCAAGATCATTATGGTGGAAATTGTGAAGTCTCACTATCGTGAGACTACTTCTGATAAGAATTTGGTCAAGGTCATGACATTTAATATATGAGAGACTGTATAGTAATATCATATTTCAATTTGATGATTGATTGATTGAATAAAAGAACTCCTTTGATTTGATGATTTGAGGTATTGGTGAGTGATGATTAGGTGATTGTTCATTTAAGAGATTGATGCTTGATTGCTGAATTGTTTTCTTCCTTGATCCCAAGGTGAAGTGATGATTGATACAGATTTGATGATTTTTTGCTTGATCTTGCTGATTGGTTGATATCATGAGGGATTAATGATTGCTGGATGAGTGAAGGATTTGTCTTGATGGATTCAAGAGTGATGATTGATAGGTGATCCTTTAATGCTTGGAATGAGTTCTCCTTTATACTTTCTTGGTGAAAAGGGTCACCACCTTTCATAAGATTTGAGTCACCGCTTTTCATTGTTACTCTTGAGAATAATAAATAATTCTCCAAATTCATCTCCCTTTTGATGTTTTCCTCAAATGAGTCCTCTCTTTTTCATATCTTCCAATGAGAGGGAGAGTCACACCTCTTCACCACAGCTGCCCTTTGCAATGGTCACACCCTTTCACAATCGCCACCTTTTGAAAGAGACACAACCCTTCATCTTTTAAAAGAGTCACTTCCTTATTTTCTTGCCTTTCCTTCCTTCTTCCTTTAATCCATAATGTCCCCCCTTGGCCTATGAGTTTATTAAAAAAATAATAATTAAATGCTAAGCCCAAATAGCATTTAATAATTTATTTTAATAATATTTCTCTTATCATTATAAAATTGAACTAAAACATAAGAAAAAAAAGAGAAATATTATATTTTGTCCTATTTGATGGAAATAAACAGGAATTCAAGAAAAGTTGGACAGTTACATTGGGGCAGGGACAGAGTTCTCAAAAGAAATGAAATTTGTTGAGGGAGAGAGAATATTTTTACAAATGAATTTGCAGGAATTTGTAGAGTTTTTTCAGCAGCTTCTGGAGAATGACTATTCTTCAGGGGAACATTGTTTGCAGAGCTGAGAGATGCTCTCTGGACAATCAGTTACTGAATAAATAATTCATTATTTTTTTCATAGGGAAGCAGACTTTCGTTTTTTTCCTGGCATCGAGAATTTGGGAGAAATATTAAAGTGGGTCGATAAGCTGTTAGTGGAGAGGAATGCTTGAAAAAGTTTTAACTGGACACCTTTTTGATGCATACGAACCACTTCCCGAATTCCGGTTTAAAGTTGAAAACATCTCTTGAAGAAAAATAAACTCAAGAAGCCCATACATGAATAGCATGGCAGGACGTGAAGCTACAGTAGAACTGCACGGCACAGAACTAAACCATTAACAATTGAACCATGTTTTTTGTTAATGCAACTAGCTTGGAAATTCTAAAGATTCTCACGGAGATGATTTGAATGGTTTCTTTTAAAAGTTTGCGTATCTGACAAGGGGGCTGACTGATCTCATTAGCGTAACCAGGCATATCATATTTGTAGTTTTTGACGAGTTTTGTGAGTTATATAACCACAGTATACAGCATAAGATGGCGTAGCAACCAGGACTCAAACAGAACATGTCATAGAAGATTGAAATATGAGCATACAGAACTAACGATCAATATATGAGCATACTTTGAGTCGACGGATATAACTCCATCAGACAGGAAACACCAAAGGGGATTCCAGTCATTCCAGTGGGTTCTGGGTTATTGGGCAGGAGTGTGCAGGAGCCAACGACAAGCTGGTAGTCTGGTTAAGCAAAAAATGTGGGGTTGTCTCCTCTTAACAGGCTGCGTGGACAGACTAGAACAACTGTGACCAAACACTGGCGAAGAACCTAGAAGGGGTCACGCATATTCAATTCAAAGAAATTAAAGGAACCGATAAGGCAAGCTCATCATAAGAGAGGTCAGAAATATTTCTATAATTTTTAATTAGTCTGCCCAAAACATTGCAACAGCATTAAATGAAACATCTCTGTATTGTCGAATGGTTTTATAATAAATGATGGTTTGTGGAGGTTAAAGTTCTTTCATTTCTTGCAATGGTTAAGTTTGTTTTTCAATCCAGTTATTATCTGCAAGCATCCGTTCGGTTGAAAAAGTATATTCCTGAAAACAGATACATATACATTCAGTGATAAATCATAGGACAAAAACTTGTCTATTAACCGAGGCAAATTGGAGGAGATACATATACATTCAGTGATAAATCATAGGACAAAAACTTGTCTATTAACCGAGGCAAATTGGAGGTGTATAGAGAGTCACAATTTTTTTTATAAAAGGGGAAAAGAAAGGGGTAACCTCTTACATAATCCTTCCTTAATTCTTATGCTCCCTCTTCTTCTTCCCTTGTCTTCTTTCAAATGAACTCTCCTCCCTTTTATATTTTATGTTGAGGGAGTCACAACTCTTCATTATGCATCCCTTCATGTTTCATTAACTTAATTAACTTATAATTGTTGTTTTTATGTTTGTTTAACTATGGGCAATGATTTGCCCTCCCAACCATAGACAATCCATTATTGTCTCCCCCGAGCATCCTGATATATAGATCTGCATTTTTATTCAATTTGTTATTTATATTTAATGAATGACATTGCACATCTCATTATATATACGAGAGGTACCCTTTTACCAAGGGACGCCACTCTTCCAAGTTAGCCCCAATTATAATATTAATACAATATCAATATATTATTATATTATCAATAATTATAATATAATTATATTATCACAGCAATTATAATATAATTATATTATCACAATAATAATATAATAATTATATTATCAATATAATTATTATATTATTAATTTGATTATTATATCACAATATTTATATTATCACAACCTTTATGTTATCTATGTTGGCCTGAAGGAATCCGACCATAGCTACAATAACATTGACACTCCCTCTTAGCTAGGGAGGAATTCATCTCGATATCTGAGTCCTGTAGAGATATCCACCATGGCTACTCCAGAGCGTGGGTCCACCATAGCTACTCTCATGAATGGAAAAGCAAAAGAACACAAGTGCCCATCACGGAATCACTCAACGTGATGTCGTCATCACATCATGACATTCACCATGGCTACTCCCAAAGGGTGGATCAACACAAGTGCTAAGTCATGGAGTCTCTCACATGACCTCCACCATGGCTACTCCCAAAGGGTGGAACAAAGGCTTTCACCTCAAACTTCTCCCCTCACAGAGAAAAATGCATTAAGGGATTACACCTCAAACTTCTCCCTCACAGAGAAGAATTCATTAACAAGGGATTGCACCTCAAACTTCTCCCTCACAAAGAAGAATTCATTAAAGTACATCTCAAGAAATAACTGATGTTGAGACTCCCTCTCAGCAATGGCTAATTCTTCACAACTCCAAGCTTGTCTCGGAAATGCACAAACTTCACTTTGGCAAGAGGCTTGGTGAGAATATTGGTCGGCTGTTCATTAGTGCTAGTGTACCTCAACTGAATAGCATCCCTTTGCACCATTTCTCTAATATAGTTATATTTGATCTCCACATGCTTGACCTGTCATGAAATACAAGGTTGGAGTCAGCATCAATTTTGGTGAATCCCAAGTATCCATCTATCCAAGAATATCATGACCTAGGTATCCGCATAAGGGCCTTCTAGCCTACATAAATGAGACTCCATCCCATGAATCATAGTCCTCTGACTGCTACAATTTCCTGATCACTAGAGAAACCATCTTGACATGGTCTACTCCCTCTGAACCAATATGACCAAGATCCTCCGAAGTCAACTGAAGCAGATCCTCTAGTTGCTCCCTTTGTCACGGAAGCATACCCTGCTCACATGATCTCAATCATGGAAGATATCTTCCTCCAAGAGACTCTGATCATCTGGCATGATCTACATATGGCTGAAGGTGCTAGATCCAAGACCACCTTGGACCTACTGCCATAAGATCGAGTCCTAGACCAAACAGGAATATGACCATCTTGAGATTAGAACGGAATCCCCTCATAGTTCGCTCCCTCTCACAAGAATAAGTTTTGTTTTGAATCTTTCCTTCCAGCAATAACATGTACAAGACTTCTAGTACAATCCTGATCTTCAGACTTAAGAGATGTCCTATCTAATCCCAAACCAAGGAATTATACAAAATGATTCCAAATGAAATTCACATGGCTCAACAATTTTCCGGCACTTAATTCTTCCATGGATGATGGCCACAAATCTTTAATAATACTAGTCTCTAATAGAAACCCTTTCTTATTTTCTTTCCTTCGACAATAGCAACATTGAAATATTTATGTGGCTCATCAAAATAAGAAGTTGTAATAGACATGAGATAGCACTTGGCCAACACTCAGAACTCTCTATTCCATCTATTATAGTCTTCTGGCTTTAACAACAATGCAAGGTTGTAAGGAAATGTTGTTCTGAACTATCTTCTACAACAATCTTTACAAAACTTCGCATGTGGTCTCCATGACCATTACCAGCAGCCCCCAATATATTGCTCACAACAACCACAAGTTTGCATGAAGTCTTCGCACCATAAAAGTTCGCTAATATAAAATCCTTTGATTTGTTATTTCTCGGGCTAAAGATCAATACCCTGACTGAAGATAACTCACACCCGACTACTGTATTGTTAGGACCTACTACTATAGTGTTAATGAATAATGTTTATGGGCTTTGGAAGTCGCCAATAAACATCGTTGTTGATGTCAGAAGTAAAGGTCACGGGTAACAAAGATTCCTCAAATATCATGTAATGTCCCTATTTATAGGAATTTGGCACTTCTTCCTCTCATGTAACATTTTGTCCAAAATATCACAGACATGTATGGCTAGCAATGACTCTCCATCAGCCATAGTCTACTTATTTGACTTGGCAAAGAAATACTGGATTTGATAACCACGACATGGACTTTCCATACAGCCTTACTTCCATTTGCATCCAACAGCTACAAGATAGATTATTCGAATACAGATATGTTGCCAGGGAACTCTTTGGACATTTCCTCTCTTAGACCATTGCTCTCCTTGTGCTCCCTTTCTTTGGTAAATATTGAACTAATGTGTTGCCCGAGTTTCTAGGTGAATGACTTGTTTAGTGCTCCCATTAATGTATATCGCCACTCAGGGTCATTGTACTTGGCAGATATTTGTTCGATGAAAGATATCAGTCTTTTGGTATTGTTGGAGGCATTTATATCATGTGAGGAATTATCCCTTTCAACAATATTAATCTTGCCAATGTTGAACCCAGAGCTCGATAATATTCTTTTTTGTTACTATGGTCACCATGTGGATTAGAACATATCAAGCACTAACTATTGGTATCTCTAACAGTCTGCAAATATACTCATTGCAATCATATGCCTCTATTTACTCCCAAACTCTGTTTACGCATTGCTATGGCATGATCCGTAGTCACCAGTTGTCTCGATGGCTTTGTGTTGATCCCTCCTCATCACACAACTAACACGGGCAAAGGTGCTCCAATCCTTACACTTCCAAGTGCCTACTGGAGGATATTCGTGTCGTATAATTGACTTGGGTATTGTTACTGAGCTGAACTCCAACGATGATTGCGATAGATGAAAACTCTCTACACTATCAAAGTGATCGTGTCGAAGAATGGACTCTCCCAATAAAGTTAGCTCTCAAATATTTAATCGCAACTTATATTCTCCCTCTGTAGTTGACGATCTCCATCTATCTCCCTTGAGCACATCTCATTATACATGAGAGAGGTGCCCTTTCACCAAGGGACGCCACTCTTCTAAGTTGCCCCAATAATAATATTAATATTATATCAATATATTATTATATTATCAATAATTATAATATAATTATATTATAACAATCATTATAATTATATTATATTATCACAATAATTATATTGATAATATAATTATTATATCACAATAATTATATTATCACAACCTTTATGTTATCCATGTCGGCCTGACGGAATCCGACCATAGCTACAATAACATTAACAGTAATTATATTACATTATATTTTATTATTATTTATCTATTTATTTGTTTTTATATTTTAATTTCATTATTATTTATTACTAAATAGTGTTTCAGAAAGGGGGTTGTTGTGAGGTTTTCACAGCATCGCCCCATTGCACATGGGGACCCCCTCTTTTCGCTTTAGCAGTCACTCATTGTCAGTAGTTGTTTTGCTTTAGTTGTAGCTTGGCAGCATTTCAAGGTCTTGAAGGTTTTAGAGGTCCAAGTCTTAGGAAGGATTGAGCTGAAAAGTTGTCTTGGATGTGAGTCAAAGCCATATAGCCTTATAGGAGATGGCGGATTTTCAATTGCAGGTCAAGTTCCCAGCCTTTGGTCAAATTCCTCACCAACTTGGTAGAAGAGCCTAGGAACATCACAATTTCCACTCAACTTGCAAAGGTCTCAAACTCAAGTAATGGAGATGCTCAAGACTCAGGAGAAAATCAAAATGGCCTTCAAAACTAATCTAATTGCCATGGTGAATATCAACTTCAACCAGCCCCATACAAATTGCAATCATGGAGATGATGTTGATCAAGATGAGCAAGTGTATGGCATAGGATTCAGGAAGTTTGGGCAAAGAGCAAATGTGATTCAAGTCATTCAACAATTAGTCAAATTGTGAAGATGAAAATAAGTTGGAGCCCAAGAAGGCCCTCAAACCTGAACTTTGATTGGGGCTCCAAACTCATGTGAAAGTCAATTTATGCCCAGCAATTAAGTGAAATTTGTCATGCCAAGCCCAAATTGGGTAAGTCTTGAGTGGAATTCAAGTAATGTAATGAAATCTGATTTTGGAAGAGAAATGAAGTAAGACTCGTAGAGGAATTACTCAAACACTTGAGAAGTTTTGATGTCTTTTTTGGGAAAGCCCAAAGGAGGTCGGAATTCTGACCTTCTTGGGGCTCCAAAGCCCAACACTCGTGGAAATTCAACCATTCTTGAAGGAAAGTCAAAACTTGTTTTAGGTTGCATTTGAGTTCCCTATGGTGGAGGCAAGGTGGGAATTTATTTGAAGGCAAGTAAACTCATATTTCTAAGTGATATGCGAAAGTTGGATGAGAAGAGTAAGGTTGCCCAAGAGATGGTCAATTTCCACTTTGATACTTGCCCAAGAGATGGTCATTTTCCGCTACAACACTTGAATCCCGTCCAAGAGCATGACATTTTCCGCCATGATGCTTTGCCCAACTCCTTGTTCATTTCCGCTCAACACTTAAAGTCAGCCCAAGACCGTGTCAATTTCCACCCAAATTTTCAAGCTGCCCAAGGCACCTTCAGCCTATGTTTGCCCAAACACATGACATTTTTCACAAAACTTGAATGGCACCCAAGTGAAGGTCTAAATCCACTTTTGATCAAGCCCAAGACACCTTCAATTTCTGCCATGCTTGGAGCCCAAGTGAAGGTCTAAATCCACTTTTGATCAAGCCCAAGACACCTTCAATTTCTGCCATGCTTGGAGCCCACCTTGGAGGTGATTTCCGCAAAACATTAAATTGAGCCCCAACAGCCCCTAAATTCTGCACAGGTTGATGATAGCACCCAAGAGCTAGTGAATTTTCACCAGCATCTTGAACATGAGCCCAAGACATGCTCAACCTCCGATAACCATGCTCAACCGTGCAAATTCAGCCCAAGAAGGCTGCAATTTCCACCCCACTCAATGCAAGCCCAGCAAGACTAATTTCTGCTCCTCAAAATTGCAAGTAAAATTCGTTGAAAAGCCTCAATGAGGTAAGCCCTAATGCCTATATACATGTCTTTTGCATTCAGTGCCTATATAAGTATGGTGGAGGTTCCATTTTAAACTTAATCCAATTCTAACATCCATCAATGAAACCCAAAGTGCTAATTCGAAAGACAAGGCAGATCAGTGAAAGTGTGAAAATCAGAGAAGGATAAAAAAATCAAATCATAGGGGCTTGTGTGAAATTTGGAATGCCTTCTATATTTTAATCGAGCTTGGCTGACAATTAAGTTTGAATGGTATATTCATAAGGGGCTGAGTAGTTTGTTGGGTGTTTGCAAGAGAAAATGAATCTTAAAACTCAGAAAGTTGAAAGAATGGGAATTCAAAATCAGATATTAGAATTTGTATCATGACAAGGCGTGTATGGGGTAAAAATTGAACTAAGGAAAGGTTTTTTATTCCAATGTAACCTCAATATCAAGATGCAATCATGCAGTTATATAGGATGGTTTCCTTAAAGATATTCTAATTTTGCTTACATTATCATTTCATAGAGTTAACACGATTATCTTCTTGTTGTGCAAGGTGAAATGCATAAGGAGTTCAAGCTAAGGGAGGTTTTTTCACTTCAGGATTTCAAACAAGACAAGGACAAGGAGGATCTACAATGCCAAGGAAAGCATGGAAACTTCAAACATCACCAACTCACAATTCATTCATCAAGTTAGCAAGATGGAATTCAAAGAACGAGTTGAACAAGGAAAATGAACAGGTCTACAAATGGAGAAAATTATCACAATCTTGAATTTCCTCCAGAAATCCAAGATCAATTATAAACGATCCCACTACATGAAGTACCTCATCACTTCTACAAGATCAGGTCAAGAATCATAACTAGTACAAGCAATTTCAATGAGAAGATTTCCAAGAAGATGGAACAAATTCATGAATATAAAGCAATTTGGGAATATGAGCCATCACCATTAATTGAAAGCTAGAAAATGGTGAGTATCAAGAGATATTGCTAGAGATGCAAGGACTTTTTTATGATGATGGAGAAGTGGAATTGATGAAGTTTACAAGATAAGCATGCTCAGGTGGGGCCCGCTCATCTTCAACCAATCAGAGGATTCTAGCTTCATGTTTCCAAATTCATCCAATCAATTTTTTCCAAGTGTGCACGTGTAATACATCTAATGTCTTCACCTAACAAATTTTCTCATTGGTCCATAAAGGCAATGTAATTTTCTCATTGGCCCACAAAGTGGTGTCTCATTGTAATTGGATAGCATTTAATGCTTGTAGCTGGTAGTTACATTAGAGCTATGTTGGAACGATCTTGGCCATTGATTGCAAATTAATTTTGGCAATTCATTGTACTTGGAACAACTATAAAAGGCAAGGCCTTCTCATTTGTAATTCATTAGTTAGAGTAGAGAGATTTGGAGAGATTGTTCCTATAATGTTGCCAAAGTAATTGCAGATTCATTGTTGTTATGATGGTGGATTACTTGGGTTATTTTGGAGTATTGCATGGTTTCTACATTTCCTCACTTAAGGTAGGATTTTGTTTATGTTGAATAGAAGTAGAAGTTAAGTAGATGAATAGAAGATATTGTTGTTGGTGAATTATGGTGAAACTTTTGTTCATACCTTTTGGTCTTGTTGATTGCAAGTAGCAGTGTAAGGTTGGTCTAAACTAATTGCAAGCACTTAACTTCAATTGGGAATGTGTATTTAGATTGCGTCATCATAGGGTATTTGAATGATTATTGACAATATGAAAATCATCCACGCATCCATAGAAGATTGCACCCTCCTTTGCTTAGTTGATTCGGCGAGGCAATGACTGGTTTAGTCTCACCTCACCATCAATATTGTCTTGCATTGTTAGAGTTAGCTTAGACTTCCTAAACCCCGTTTATCTTTTGCAATTTGTTTGGTAAGAAGTAGCTGACGAGCCTAAATTGCCAAATCATTCGCATTAGAGAGTTGATATTCCATTGAATGAATAACGTAAGTCTCTACGTGGTTACCAGCAAACCACATCATAAAACTGAGTTGTGTCCAACAAGAATAGGAACCTTAGAGTCGCCTCTATGATTTTCTCGCTATCTTAGCATATGTGGAGTCTTTGTTCAAGAGAGGATTAGATATTTGGTGTTTTCTCTTTGAATACTAAGTGATTTATCTTGCAAGTTGGAGTGGTCACAAAACACTCATCAATAGGGGCATTAACTCTCGCTCTTCCCAAAATTGCTTGTCCTCAAGCAATGCCAGTTTTTATACAAATCTTTCAATGTGAGTAGCTTTTGTTGCGCAACTCTAATATTAACCCATGCATTGAGAATTTGTAAGGTTTGCAATTTTAAAACAAGTTTTCTCTCATCTTCTAGAGAAAAGGATCAAGGCCACCTTTGTAATAGCATCAAAACTAATTTGGATTGACCAACATTCGCCAGTCAATTCATATATTTTGGGTTCACTCTAGTTATTCTCTTATTCTAGATCAACCAAAAATAGAACCACACTGTACCGTCCTAAAAAGTTAGCACCCATAATTGGATGTTTTATTAGGACCTATTAGACCCCATTTTGGTGATTTCGAGGTCTGAATGTCCGTTATGCTTGATCCTAGCAACTTGTTTTTTCTCCTCCCGCATCTTTTCATCCATCCTAACACCCAGTTCAAATTTGGGGCCATTCTCTTAGGAACAAAACGCTTCAAACATTCTATTCCCGCACATTTTGGCCCGGAGCCCTATGTCGGAGTTTTGGTGGTAAATTTGATTTTGTGGTCAACCTGGCTTATTTTTGAATCCCGAAATGATGGATTGAGTATATAAACACCCTATCTCTCCTCATTTTGATATCAATTGCTATCCTCAAGCATTCATGATCAAGAAGCATTCAAGCAATCAAGAGCAATTGGATTCAAGATTTGAAGGTAAGCATCCAAGATCTAGTTTCTCCAAGTCTCCAATTCTTCAAGTCAATTCATTTCAAGGCAATCTTCTCCAATTGAAGCAAGTTTCTCTCCCATGATAGCCAAGTAGAGCAATTCTCAATCAAGCAAGAAGATCCTTCCATCCGCACTCATTCTCCTCCATTGCAAGCAATTATCAAGCATATCTACAATCAAGATCTAAGAGTGGCATTCATAGATCCATGCATATGTGAGGGCATCCTTGATTCCATCCTACATTCCTAGGTCAACTCTTTGGATCCAAGCACATTCAAGAATCTTCATGGGTATGAACAATTTCTACATTTGTCCATGAGGTTTATGCAAGGTGAATCAAACATTTACCTTTTTACAGACTTTCCTTTATGCAATTTCATTTCATTTTCAAGGTTGATTCCTAAACAGTGGTTTGACCAAGACAAATGCCTTTAGACTATCTTTTCTTCGTTTTTTTGTGTGCAAGAACACGTTACGGAGCTGTTGGACAAAATCCAGAAAGATCGGAATCTGTTAAAGGATTCTTGAAAGTTTTAGGCAAAAACACCAAGAATAGAACGTCTAAAACGCCTTGTTCCCAAGAATAGAACGTTTGAAACGTTTTGTTCCTTGCATTTTAGGCTCAGATTTCACCTACAAGTCAGATCTGCTTTTTGGATCCCGTTTCTGTACATTACAGATTTCTGGCAGTTTATATCGATCTATTATTTCCAATTTTTCAGTAACTTGTCTATTTTGTCATCTACATTGCATACTTTCCATTTTCATTAGTTCCATATTTAGCCAAGGATCACTGTCTCATTCAGCGCTTAAGTCTCCTCTTGAGCCTAGTGGGGCATCTTCCTTCCGAATGTGCAATTGTGAAAATGAGTAATCACCCTATATGTTCATTGCCCTTTTTTTATATTGTTCATTTTGGTGAACCCGACTCATAACATTTTCATTCTGATTTGGTGTCTAGATCTCTTTTGTATGCATTGCATTAAATCTTCATATTTCATTTGATGGTTAGATATGCTTTTCATTAAATGTACTATTGTGCTTGGTTGATTTGCATCTCTTTCAAAGTTCATATTTACATTAGATCTATCTTCTTTTCATCTTGTGCATTTGTGTTATTACCTTGAGTCCTACCTATAGCATTTCGATTGGGAGAAGTCGTAGACTTATGGGTTCCTTTTTTCCAGAGTCCTCTTTGTTTCCTAGGAATCTTGATGAGACCAACATGCCTACTAATGACATTCTTCCTATTGTTGAAAACAACTCTTCCCACTTTTCTCATGATGAAGATGAGACCTTAAGAATCGCTCATATGCAAGTGCAAAAGATTTCCCATGACTTAGAAAGATTTGAGCAATGATTAGGACAAGAGAACTCTAATCCCGAGGTCATCTCTGTAGAAGAGGGTTTGTGGAAGATAATTCATAATGATGAACATGATCTTAACATCTTGCGTAGTATCTCTCATCTCATTGATAACAATGTCAAGGCTATTAGAGATTGTACCCAAGAATTAAGTTTCATTCCACCTACCACTAGTGTTGAAACCTATATTCCTATTCCTACCTCAATACCTAGTGTGTCAACTTATGCTCCACCTCTCATAACCACTTCCATTCAAAACATCAATCATACAAATGTTAACATTCCTAATCCTATTGTTCCTACTATTCCTTCAAGTGTTCCATGTATTTATTTACCTTCATCCATGCCCACTTACAATAGTGTTCCTTTTTCATATTCAAACGTTTCTTCCATTTGCCATAATGGTCCAAACATTTCATACATATATCCTACCACTCTTTCTACTGAATCTACTATCAATAGCTTGGCTCAAACTATCATCCTTGCCACAACAAATTGCTTCCATGACTAAATTCAAGTTCAACATTCCTACTTGTGGCATTGTTATTTCTTTGTACTTGGACATCATATGTGTCACCATCCCTCAATACATGGAAATCCCTCATTTAGAGACTTACAATGGTAAGGATGATACTTTGACCCATGTCAAAACCTTTCAAACATTGTGTAGTGATTTCTCTCGTGATCATAGGTTCATGGTTAAACTGTTTACTAGAACCTTTCGAGACAAAGCCTTGCAATGGTATTGTTCTTTGTTTCCTTATTTCATTGACACTTTTCAAAAACTTGCTAATGCTTTCATTCAACGGTTTCAAAATAACATTGGTCCTGAAATTTCTTTGATTGATTTAATGCATTGTAAACAAGGTGTTAAAGGAAAAGTGATTGATTTCATTGGTAGATTTAAGCATTAAGCACACTTAGATTTCTTATCTTGTGCTTGATATTGATGCAGAACTTATTTTCATTATTAATTTACAAAAAGACATTAGGGATAAGATATTGCTTTCTGAATTTTCTTCTTTTACTCAATTGTGTGAATTATCAGCTTCAAGTGAGTCAATTTGATAGCACCACTCCAATGGCTCCGGTTGATAAGAGTGATGCCGCATCCGGTCCTATCAAAAGTTTCAAAAACCCAAGAACTTCAAGATCAATAATTCATCAAACAATGTTGATGAGCGAGTGGCAACAGCATCCAAAGGTGTGGCTCCTTTGTCATCTGTTTTTAGACCTCGTAATTTAACACAACTTTCTGAATCTTTGCATAATGTGATGTTGAAGTTGATTAATGCTAAAGTGTTAACAGTTACTCCCATTAAACCAATTGACACGTCCAAACCTTTGCCTAAATCCTTTGATCACAAAGCTTTTTGTCAATACCATCGTTGACCTAGTCATGATCCTAACCATGGTTCCAATACTTTTCCATTGAAGTTGGTGGTAAAATATTAGATGTCACCTTTGTTGTCGTCCCAACTTCCGATTAGTTTCAAGTTAGACTTGGTCTTCCTTGGCTCACCTCCATGAAAGTCATTGTCTCTCCTATCCATAAGTGTTTGAAATTTCGCCATAAAGGAGAAATCATCGTTGTTTACCATAGTCTCTATCAGCCTTCAGTGCCTCGAGAGTCCTTTGACCTTGACTTCTTTTGGCTGCCTATGCCTCAACCAACTCAACCTCGCAAAGACAATCTCTTTCGATCCTATAAAAAATACAAAATCCAAAAGCTTTGTGAGCTTAGCAATCCTAAGGATATCCCATCTCCTTGCCCTGGACCTAGACTCCTTCCTACACCTCTCACACCTATATATGCTTTCGTTCCGCCTCCTATATCCTATAAACACTCCACCAATATTTATCTCTCAACCTAGTGTGGTGCCTTTAGGTCTTCCCCCTAAAGAAGAAAAGGACCCAATGTTGATTGATCATAAACCAAGCCAAATCTCAAGCAAAGCCAAACATAACCATTGTGCTCATGACCACAGTCGTAAACGTCGTGCTAGAGCCCATGAGCGTGCTTCCTAAAAACATTCCTCTCCCAAGACACCTATTGATGCTCTGATTCTCTTTGATCAGTATATGTATAGCCCAAGGGAGGAAGTTAATTTGAAAAAAAAGAAATTGAACAAACATGACAATTCTATTTGTATCTCAGATTCTATAAAATTAATTTGGATGAGGAAGATACTCTTGATGGTGATGATTTCAATGTTCCTAATGCAAATGATGATATCCATGCTAGTGATTTTGATGATATGTATGAGCTTATTGATGTTAATCATGATTTACCAGCTAGATTTATAAAACAATTATCTCTTAGTCCTAGTGAGGAACAAAGTGACCCGTCTTTATAGCATGGTCCTTGTCTGGAATTGACTATTGTTCCATCTGTCGTGCTTGATGTGCTCCTTTTCCATGTTGCCCACCTTCCCTAAAGAATACAGACCGAGATGGGAGGCAAGCGATATGCTTGACTAGCTCCTTTTGTGCGGTGGATTATTTGTGTTTGCCTGTTGTAATGTGCTTCCCCCATGATATGTTGCTTGTTATATGTTTTGTTTAGATTTCTTTAGCGGACCCTTGTTCCTCCATTGGTGCAAGGTGATAAAGGAATCGACTTGTCGTGACATTCCTCTATTTGTATCTCATTTCTTCTATATGTTGTTACATGTTATGTCGTACATGTGCTATTGTTTGTAAATGTGCCTTTGTATTGTCTGATTGGGGACGATGCAAAATGGTAGCTACCTATTCTTTTTGGTCTTCATGATGTCATCCCAAAAAGACTCTTCTTTGTAACTCTTACGTGACATTCTTCCAATTCTACTACCTTTGAGGGATGATGATAGTATCATTTGATCATGCTGACCCCTAACTTAGTAGATCCCTTCGTGTTCCTTTGTCATGTGTTTCATTTCCCTTGGTTTGTCCTTTCTTGGGGGCATCTCATAGTGGAAATGTCTCTTTTGCGTGCGTGTATGCTCCGTTAAAGCCATTGCTCTATTTGTATCTCACTTCTTCTATATCTTGTTACATGTTATGTCATACATGTGTCATTGTTCGTAAATGTGATTTTGTGTTGTCTGATTAGGGATGATGCAAAACAGTAGCTACCTATTCTTTTTGGTCTCCGTGATGCCGGCCCAAAAAGACTCTTCTTTGTAACTCTTACGTGTCATTCTTCCAATTCTACTACCTCTGGAGGATGATGACAACGTCATTTTTTATCATGTTGACCCCTGATTTAAGAGATCCCTTTGTGTTCCTTTGTCATGTGTTTCATTTCCCTTGGTATGTGCTTTTTTGGGGGCATCTCATAGTGGAATTGTTTCTTGTGGGTGCAAGTATGCTCTATTAAAGCTATTGCTCCTGTTAAGGCGTTTGCAATAGCTTTAATGTGGGGGCATCCACTCCGCTCCTTGTTTCACATTTTGCACACATACACAACGATTCAATGCAATCTAATATGCAGATGGCTAAGGAGACAATGCTTTACTTGTGTTTACTTTTCATTATCATGCTCCTATGCATTATTCAGTGGATCCCTTAATGTAGACAATGTTTTCCTTAAGGAATGATCTTCCTTTTATTGATCCCTTTGGAGACAATGCTTTCCTTGGGCCTAATCGCCTTTTTAGGATTTCTTAACGGAGACAATGCTTTCCTTAAAGATTGATCCCCTTTGTTTGATGGGTTGACTAGCATAACCTAGTTTGCTAGACTAACAATTCTATCTTTTGTAGTAGCACTTTCTCTTTGCATGATCCATACTAAGGCAATACCTTACTAGGCCAATGGTCATGACCCCCTCTATTTCGAGCGATGCCTCTTTTATCTTGGTTTTGGATTTGATAAGGACTTAAGTCACTTGGGGGCTTGATGTTTCTTTGTTTCCTTGACCTTGATAAGATCGTTCTTATGCATTGATCTACTTTACTCGGAGCAGGACTTTGTCTCATCCTGCTAAAGTGGGGGCTAAATGTACCATCCTAAAAAGTTAGTACCCATAATTGGATGATTTATTAGGACCTATTAGACCCCATTTTGCTGATTTCGAGCTTCGCATGTCCATTATGCTTGATCCTAGAAACCTTCTTTTTCTCCTCCAGCATCTTTTCATCCATCCCGACACTCAATTCAAATTTTGTGCTATTCTCCTAGGAACGGAACATTTCAAACATTCTATTCCTGCACTTTTTGGCCCAAATTTGGTCCGGAGCCCTATGTCGAGGTTTGGGTGGTAAATTTGATTTTCTTGTCAACAGGCTTATTTTTTAATCCCAAAATGATGCATTGAGTATATAAACACCTTATCTCTCCTCATTTTGATATCAATTACAATACTCAAGCAGTCATGATCAAGAAGCATTCAGGCAATCAAAAGCAATTGTGCAATTGGATTTAAGATTTGAAGGCAAGCATCAAAGATCTAGTTTCTCCAAGTCTCCAATTCTTCACGTCAATTCATTTCAAGTCAAGCTTCTCTAATTGAAGCAAGATTATCTCCCGTGATGGCCAAGTAGAGAAGTTCTCAATCAAGAAAGAAGATCTTTCCTTCCATCCACTTTCACTCTCCTTCATCTCAAGCGATTATTGAACATAAATACATTCAAAATCTAGGAGTGGTGTTCATAGATCCATGCATTTTTTAAGGCATCCTTGATTCCATCCTACATTCCAAGGTAAACTTTTTGGATCCAAGCACATTCAAGCATCTTCATGGGTATGAGAGATTGCTACATCCGTCCATGAGAGTTTATGCAAGGTGAATCAAACATTTACCTTTTTACATACTTTCCTTTACGCAATTTCATTACATTTTCAAGGTTGATTCCTAAATAGGGGTTTGACAAGGGCAAACCCCTTTAGACGACCTTTTCTCCATTTTTTTGTGTGCAAGAATAGTTACGGAGCTGTCAGAAAAAATCCAAAAAGATCAAAATCTATCAGAGGATCCCCGAAAGGTTCAGGCACATAATAGGACATGAGCCTTGAGGTTCAAACACACTGTGAATGTTGGCCATCAGAGCAATATTGACAGTCTATGTAGATTTGTTCTTTTTCTGAGCAGTTCTCCCCTCGATAAGCTCATCATCCCGAAGATCAGCAAGTGTCTTAGCCCAGCATTTAGGCTGGGGTGGAGGAGGACCAACAATAGCATCAGGAGATGCTCTATGACCAAGTTCCTCATCAGATGAATCTCGATCAAAATCAGGTGAAGCATCTGCATATCTGGGTGATCCTGCAGGAGAGGTCGGAGGTGTCTGCATAGGAATCACTGGTACTACTGGAGCTACTAGAGCCCTCCCAACAGATGGACCTAATGGAAGCCGAACTCACAAGTCATGAGCCTTCATAGGCTAGTCTGCTGAATCAAGAAAAGGAGACACAGACATGAATGGTCCTCGCTGCTCATCAAAGACTACATTACGATTGTACAGGAGACGAGATGTCTCAATGTCAATCAAGCGGTAGGCTTTGTGAAGACTACTCTATCCAGCAAGCATGAGTTTTTGTCTCTTGGCATCCAACTTGGTGTGTAACGCATCAGGGATCCAAACATCAGCAAGAGAGCCAAAAACCTTCAGGTGACTGATTCTAGGCTTGCGACCTAACTAGGCCTCTTCTGGAGTATTGCCTTTGACTGCCACAGTGGGTGACTGGTTCAGAAGGTAGACTGCAGTGTTAACTGCTTCCGCCCAAAATTTCTTCAGAACATGTTTGTGCTCAAGCATAGACCTAGCCATCTCGGTGATTGTTTTGTCCGACGTTCAACTACACTGTTCTGTTGTGGTGTGTGGGGTGTGGTTAACTGGCGCTTGATGCCATAAAGATCACAAAAGCTAGAGAATTAAGTAGAACAAAATTTCCCCCCATTATCTGTCCTAAGAGCAATAATAGATTTCCCAGACTCTTTTTCAACTAGAGGTTTAAACTTTTGAAATATAGTAAACGCTTCTGATTTATTTTTAAGAAAAAAGACCCACATTTTTCTAATGAAATCGTCAACAAATAACATAAAATACCTGGACCCAAGAACAGGAGTGGCCATAGGGCCGCAGATATCGGCATGAACAAGCTGAAGTACCTGAGAAGCTCGCAATGAGACACCAACAGGAAAAGGTGTGCGATGTTGCTTCCCAACCTGGCATGCTTCACAAACTCCAAACTGCTGAGTCTAAATCTCTGGCAATCTGAGGACAAGCTCGTCACGAGCAAGTTGAGAGAGATAGCGCACATTTAAGTGCCCATAATGTTGATGCCAAAGTGTACTGACAGAAGACTGTCGAGCAGCCATAGCGAGGTCCTAAGAAGTACCAAAATCTGCAAGTCTGAAAGATCGTGATCCTCAAGACCAACTGCAACAACAGACTGAGTCTCCCTATCAGTGATGGTGCACTAATGTGAACTGAAGGTGACATCCAGCCGTGGAGAGTGTCGCAGCATCTGACTGACTGAGAGTAGATTAAGTTCCATCCCTGGAACGTGGTACACATCGAGGAAAATGAGATTCCTCCAAGCAGACTGAATCTGAATGTTGCCTTTGCCGACAACAGTGTACTCTTCTCCTCCACCCAAAATAACTGAATCTGAATAAGGTTGGTAGTCAGTGAACCAATCTTTACGGTGGGAGAAATGACGAGAGGCATTTGAATCAATGTACCAGGCAGACGACTTGACATGATCTACTGGTCTTTTAGCCATGAAGGCGTAAAAGGCAAATTGTGTCTGCTCAGTGTGATTTGCGTTGTTTTCTTTGGGCAGCGAACCAGATTGCTTAGTTTGGGCAGCTAAGTGCTTCTGACATTCAACCTTGATGTGACCATACTTGTGGCAGTAGTTGCATTGAATGTTCTTTTTCTTGGAGCCTTCTGATGCTGGAGCAAAGCAATTCTGCTGAGAAGACTGCTGAGAATGAGACTTGCCCTTATCCTTCTAAAAGGATTTAGCAGCAAAGGCTTGCTCGGTGGAGGTGGAACTACTACCGAACTTTTGTTTCCACCGATCTTGCTGAAGCAGAAGTGTGCAGAGATCGGTGAACTTCATATCAACACCAGTAGAAGTGATGTTGAGAGTCTCGATAAAATGCTCGTAGAACTTGGGTGAACTTTTGAGGGTTATTACCACAATGTCCTTTTCCTCCATCTTGCGTCCAATGACAAGCAACTGATCACGGATGTCTTGAATCCGATTTAGGTGATCCTGGAGCGATTTCCGCTCATCCATGATAATAGAAAACAGAGTTTTTGAGAAAGAAGGCCTTGCTTTTATCTGATGTCTCATGTAGGGTTTTGAGATGCTCCCATATCTCGGCAATTGTTTTGCTAGATGACATCTGAGGGAGTTGATCATCAGCCACTGATAATTTGAGAAACATTACTGCCTTCCGATTATGTTGGTCATAGGCAACCTGATCAGGACCAGCTGTAGTCGGACGCTTAGTAGTTCCCAGAACCACCTGATTGTTGTCGCGATATTCGAATATGGTTACATCCACAGCTTCCACGTGCTATAATTTCGACTATTAACCTTGTGATTTCCCTCGAGCAGAAGATTTGTCAGTAATGCCATGGCACGATTTTCAGTGAAACTGTGTAGAACTGAGAAGCCGCGTACTTTGAGGTGAAATGTTGAAAGACCCAGAAAGAATGAAGTGGTACCCAGAAGAGAGCTCGAAAAACCTAGAAGGAATATCTTGTCAGATGCTCGATACGCTGGCTCGAAAATTGAGGGACCCAGAAAAATGGACAACCCGATTGAGCTCTTGAAAAACCCACCACAAATCTACAAGAAATTTGAAAAACCGAGCAAGAAAAGTAGGGTTTGCGAAAGGAAACCCTAGTCGGCTCCAAAAATGGTAGTTTTAACCACGTTTGCAGAGAGAACGAGAAGAAAGAAGGTCAAAAGTGAAGATCGCTGGTGGTGGTGTGCAGATACAGGCCCGCCCTAAGCAAGGATGACCACCACTATGGCGGAAAAAGACGTCAAAAATGGACGCAACAACAAAGAAATCGTGAGGGAAAGAAAACAGGATTTTTAGAAGAAAAAACGTGACTATGTAGACCTCGCGATTTCTGAGAAAAAAACTCCACAAAACCCTAGCCGGGTTTGCATAACAGAGCCCAAAAATTGATTTCACACTAGAGGATTTCGAAAACTTAAAGAACACATAATTTCAAAAATGAAATTATTAATTTTTCAAAAAAAAGAAATTTGGCTCTGATACCATATTACGGGAAGTAATTGGTAAAATACTTGTTATTAATAGAGATCGAAAGATCAATATATACAAAAGAACGAACGATGTTTACTTAGAAAACACTCGTAAAGAATAGAAACATTCTATTCTAACTAACTGAAAACTAAATATTAGAAAGATTCTAATATTTACAATAGATTTACAACAGTTAAATAGATAACCATTAATAGAAACTAACTATTATTGTAATAGTAATTAGCCTTTAGTTTACAAGAACTTTCATCTTGAGGTTTGTGGAAATCTGTAGTATAAAGACGAATAGGAGAATTGTTCTCTTTAGGGAGATTGGGAATCTTATCATCATTATTCACATCTTCAGGTTGAGAGGAAGAAGGTTTATCAAAATCTTCATCCTTACTTAATGTTATCTTGGGAGATAAACCCTCAAGGAAATGTTGAACATCAAGATTATTGAAAATACTTCGATAAAGAGAAGAATCTCTAAGAGAAGGAAAAGAAGTGCATAAACTAGCCTTCTCAAGGTTTTCCATTAAAGTAGCTTTAGGAAGAGAAGATCTAGGATTCTCAAGTGTAGTATTGTTAGGAGTATGATCGCTATCCTCATTAGTAAAATAGGAGAAGTACGAAGGTTGTTTGTGGCAATGTTGTCTTTATTTTCATCCTTTTCAACAAAGACCCTTATGAAATTAACACATTCCATACAATTTGTCAAGAAGTTTATGGTAAAATTACATGAAATATGGATAAAAGTCTTGAAAAATGATTTGTAAGAGGGAAGAATATTGGAAATTCTCATGATTCCATATGCAATAGTACCATGAAGGAACGCAAGCAACATGAAATGCAAAAAGGTATTATCTACCTCATGTGATTGAAATGTAATAACATGAGAGATGACACACAGATCTAATTTAGTAAATTCCATGATGAAAATGAAAGATACCTAAATCAGATGTAGAAATCAAAATTAGAAGAGGAAATGTAAGGACGTCAAGTTCTGAAAATGTAAGTAACGTGGGAAATAAAATGCAGGTATGGAAAGAGGCTAATTGCTAGGATGAAATGTCAAACTAGGAAAGCTTGCACCGTATTTCACTCCCATTACATTTGGAAGGAGAACAACCCACTAGACTTAAGAGAACTCAAGCGTTGAACAGGTGTAAGGGTTCTCCTTCACTAAGTGGAATATGGAATGGGGAGATGCAAGATGTAGAAGTGGATTAAAGAGAAAGGAGGGTTTTTTGATGTGTAGAGGAAACAACAAATTGACATACCAAATTCTGGAACCAGATCTGAGAAGCCAACAAAGAGACCTGCCTGTCCACAAAATCTGAGCCAAAAAGTCTATCAGGGGTGACCTGGAATGTAAGGGGGCGACTGGACTCGCCCCAACTTGTGGGAGTCACCCATCATGTGCCAGAAAGTGACGAGGAAGCCAAAGATCTGAAGTAGACTATAGGTCTTTTTGTAACCAAATCTGAAATTTCGCCACCTATCACCTACACACAAAAAACAAGAATGTTAGGAGAAAGGGGTTTGCCTTAGTCAAACCCTTGTTTAGGAATTAACCTTGAAATTGAATTGAAATTGCATGAAAGGAAAGGAAATGTGTTGTCAATAGTAGTGGAGGCTGACAAGGATTTGAAATTGCACCCAAAATCATAATACCTTTCTCCAATTCAAATTTGGGCCCAACTTAACATGTAAGGGGCACCTCTCGATGTAGGGGTTAACTTGGGTCACCCCATACATCCCAAGTCACCCTTTACGAGGCAAAATAGACTCAGTTTAATCGGGGGTCAATATGGTCATATGGGGATTCCAAAAATGTGAGCCAAATCGGGGTGTGATAAACGGAAACGTGTAAAATAGACCACACATGGTAATAGGGCCTAAGTATACAAGAGATAATGTTTGAATCAAATAATCAAAGACGACACACCTATAATTAAGGGCTCACATTAAAACAAATCAGGAGAAAGGACTTAAATGCATAGCATAAGTCCTATAATGCATAGAAGAATGAATACACACTAAAATGGTTGCTACACAAGCAGGGAATTGAACACACTCGGCAATGCATACAATTTACGACGCTACAACATCCAACTGCCCACTCCCTTATTTTTGGATGGAGAGTTGACCACCATAGACCAGTTAAATAACTCTCCTTACAATGACATCTAGTCCCAAATGGATGCTTGCCAATTCTTTGTCTCTTCCAACACAATCTTGCTTCCTGCATCACACATATCTAGATTTGGTTGACAACCATTTTATACAGGAGTCCATTGATCACTTGAAATGTTTTTCTTTTGAGTGTCAACTTCCTTGTTTCTCCTAGCGACATATCATTTGAGAATGATGATGTTGAAAGGTATTCCCTAATCTTCTTGTACCATGTCGGTAGTGTGGCTATCTAGAATAAATAAGAATCGACGAAAGCTTGAATTATGCCTTCTGTGGTTTCTCCTTGACTTGATTTTTTGTGTAGATCAGCAATGACATGAATTTTCCTTAGCCGAATGCTGAATGCAAAAGTAATTTCTTGAAGCAATAGTAGTGATCCACTTCCCCGACCTTGGATGATTGATTTTCTCACAAGGTATATCGATAGCTAATTATCCACATAGATTGTGAATCGTGTTTCCAATAGAAATTGCTAATACTTCTACACTAAGTAGACCATGCCCAATGCTTCTCTCTTCATAATGATATAGTTGTGTTCTATACTTGACAATCACCAACTTACAAATAATATCAAGTGATTAAGCCCTTTACACCTGACTTGTCCTAGTGTAGCTCCAATAGCAAAGTTAGATGCATCCACATGAACATGAATCTTTGTATTCAAATCTAATAAGTGATACCTTTAGTTCAATGAAGGTTTTTTCTTGCTTCTCTAACCATATGAATGCCACCACTTTCCTTCTAAACATGTCCAATGGATGTGAAACTTGAGCAAAGTTCTTGACAATTTGTCAATGGTAACCAACATGACACATGTCTCTTCTTACCAATGTGATATCACTCAAGGCATCCATTTCCACAATCACTCTTTATTAATATCTTTTCAATCCAGCCTTGTTGATGCTATGTCCAAGGAATCTACCTTGTGGTACCATGAAACAATGCTTCTTTGGATTTAAGGTTAGTCATGTTGATATGCATTGTTCCATGCCCTCAACTAGGGCTTCTAAATTTAATTCTTGGTCGTCGTAGATTTTCCAATCATCAAAAAAGGCTTTGGAATATCCTACAGACATTTTACAAAAGATATGTAGAATTATTCTCTAGAATGTTGTAGAAGCATTGCATAGTCCAAACCACATTCTATTATAAGCATATACTTCATCTTCTAATACAAAGGTAGTCTTTAGTTTGCCTTAGGAAATTCTATTTTTGTTGTAATCAAAGAATCAATCAATGAAGAAGTATATCTCGTGTCCCACTGCTTCTTCGAGAATGAAGTCTATGAATGGGATTGGAAACAAATCCTTGATAGACACTGCATTTAGGCTTTAGAAATCCACAAATATTTTGATTTCCTCAAATTCATTCTTCAATAAGATGACTATGGATGATACGCAATCATTGGTTTCCACTTTGGATATAATTTTTGCTTCTAACATTTTCTTTGTTTCTTCCTAAACCTTTGCCACATGGTTTTGCTTCATCTTGTAAGGTCCATTTCATACCATTTATGCTCCAAGTATTGATGGAATTCGATGGATGCACAATTTTGGCGGCACTCTTTTAACATCCTTGTAAATTTCTGCAAAGACATTCTTATATTCTAGGAAAATGTTAGATGTTGTAGTTATTAGACTGTCCACTTTCTCTCGTAGGAGCTTCTAATTTCTTTGCTTCACAATAATCCTTGAATGATATGCTCCTTATTTTAGGTCTTAAATTGGTGTAAGCTTCTGCCAATTCCTTCGTGCTATTATGGAGGTGATTGATTTCTTCTTCCTCTCTTGGGGTATCCTTTCTTGGTAGGAAGGATGGTTTCATGATATAAGGTGTGGATGACTTGAGATCGTTGATTGAAGTATTCATGTTTTGCAAGGCTTACATGAGGACTTGGACCCTTTCATTTTGTTCCATTAATGTCTTGGTTGTTATTTCCATGAATGCCCTCATCTCCTCACCTGTCGGTTCACCCATTGTATTGTTTTGTTCTGGTTTAGATTTTATTACTAGTTTTCTTCTTTCCCTTTCTAATACCCTTTGAGCCCTTTGGCTAGTTTGCATCAACTACCTCTCACAGGGTGGCAGGAAAGAGGCTCTGATACCAATTGTAATGTCCCCTACTCAGAGGCTGCCAATGGTCAATGATTAACGTACATTACTATGCATCTAAATTGAATTTATTTTAAGAAACGATGAATAATTCATATAAAATTAACAATTAATCCATTTAAGCCCAATTCCTTCTCTCTTAAACATGCCAACCTTAAGGAGGATGGGACTTTCCATGTCGCAGGGCGCTTGACACCAATCTACAAGTAGGCTTCCTCAAGGCATTGAGACTGCATGTTCATACCCATTTTGGGATTTTCCCTCAAGGCATTGGAAATACATATCCTTACCCATCTTGGAATTCACCTATCTTGTGAGGATTTATATTACAAATATGTATATATTCGTATAATATATATTCATAAAATCTAATCATTATTATTATGAGATATATATATTCTTCTATATGGGCATATCTTGATATAGCCCTAATTGTAATAGACTGAACTACATATATATATATATATATAAGACCATATGATGGCTCTTTATCTTTAATAGCATATATGCATAGCATCCTATAATTCAATATCTAATTCAGATACCTTCGGCCTTATTTTCTATTACACTATGCTTCAATGACTTATTTAGAATATCCATTATTTTTATACCATTATCTTATTCTTTCTTATTTCTTCCTTGTGAAGAGTCACAATTATATTATATAATCCTTCCATAATATTACTGATATATATATATATATATATATATATATATATAGTATAATCTACTGTTAAAATAGAAATGTTATTGAATTGTCCTTAGAGTACATACCATACTCTTTAGGACTGAATTGTTATTGCTGTTATAGTATTTCCCAGCGTTGAGTTTAGGCCTCCGCGCTAACTGTGTCCTTCACTTGCTGACTGGATTCACCAATCCTTTGTTTTTTCCTGTTCTTGTCAGCGCTGATTTCAGATTGTTATATATCCTTTTTTTATTATTCCATATTCTCCTGTTCGGTGCCTCCCTTGAATGGGGTAGAATACCTTCTTATATGTCGATGCTGAATTGAAAAGTTACATTGTCAACGGACATGTCTCATGTCCTTTCATGAGGAGGCGTATCTCAGACACATCATTATCATCATTTCTTTTCGTTAGTGATAATCGCACCACTAAGCACTGCATACACAACCGATCTGATCTAATGATTAGCTTCTCACTTAATCATATCTCCTCAAGGCAAATTAATTGTCTTCATACCAGTGGTTAGTCATTGATTAGATATTATCATTGTTCAGTTGACATCGTGCCTTTTCATAACATATTGATTGATTATCAACTTGATTTGCATAATACCAATTACTGATTAGTCTATCCATCAATTAAATATGCTAGATTCTGACTGATGCTGAGAGAAATATTATTTGATTAAAAACTAATTATAATACAGATCGATAGTGTTATGTCTTAGTTGATCTGTTCCTTCTGTGGCTAATTACAATCCTTGTTACAGCTTCATCGATGACATGTTGTTTACCATTCATTTATTTATTATTATGATATTATATGATTATATTGCAATATTCATTCATTAATATATATAATATTATACTATATTAAATTATATCTTTCATTATTATTATATAGGTAATTTAATAATACATTACATTATAATTTATTATTCTTTATTTTCTTATTAAATTATTTTTTATTATTTTTTATTAAATCCTATTTCGGAAAGGGGACATCACAACTGACTTAACCCAAAGTTACCTTTTTGGTTGTAGTTTTTCATATTTTGTCTCTATTTTTGTTCAAATTTAAAATGCAAGTTTGTCATCTAGCCTTGTATTCCCTACCCCTTGTATTCCCCAAATTCTGATAGAAATGTATGACTTGCTGGTGTTGTAAAATTTTCTTGCACATTTTCATTTGCCTTTCCTCCTTTTCAATTTCCACGATTTGTATCACTTTGCATTCTAGCTTAAATAACTCATACTATTTTTTTCCCAATGGAACATTCAACCATTTGAATGGAATTCAAGAGAAATGATTGAGTTCTTATTAGTACCATTTAGGCCATTAGGACTTCTCATACTTAAATTCCTGGTTGATCAACACCTACCAATTAAATAGTTGGTGGCCAAATAGTAGGTTTACCAAAGTTTTTCCACAGATATCTTCGGAGAGCACGTTCACTCCTAACCATACATCGATAATTGTGTTTATTAGATTCTTGACAAGCTTCTTCATCATGTTCACCATCAATAGTATGTGGTCTATTACTTGATATTCATGCAATTGAGGTTCCACAATTAGTTCTTCACCCATTGCTTGGTTGATTTTTCCTTCTCTTCAGTAACTATCTATTTTGGTAGTAATTGGAGTCCTTAATTACAACATGCTTTGTAAACAATTTTCCACTTTGATCGGTTTGGTATTTCGCAATACTTGCCTTGAAATATTGTTGTCAAACTCAGCTCTGATGGAAGTACTTGCATTTCCATTAGAGCACCGATAATATTTTTCCATGGCTTGTTCCAATTCTACTTTTACTTCACAAAGACTTTCTTTCTCCATATGTGGGTCTAGATATCCTACCTTTTCAGTTTATGCTAATGAGAATGTTGAAACGTCACTATTTTTCTAGTCAATATCAACCATATTAATGATAGCTTTTTTTGTTTCAGCAGTTGGTCTCCTAGTCTACACCATTTGCACAAGAGTCCAACTTTGTTTTAATTACTTTCGCAGTCATTGGAGAACCCCCCCCCCATTCATTGCTTTGTCTACGTTATAGATAGGGCTTCCTTTTGAGTCATTGTATTTGGCTCGCACTTCCACTAGTATTTTTGTCAAATCTAGTATTACACGTTTTATTTCAATATCCACTTGGGGATACAATGTTATTATTCTATTGGTGGCGTACTTAGTAGAGTGTCAATCTTTGATTGAGTGGCCCAAGATGTTATAGATATCAAAAAAAGTTTCTTCAAACAATTTCTTTTATTACATCCTTCACATTTGCATTGTACACCAAAGTTATTTTTTCTGAGCTATTGCCTTGTTTTACACTCAATTCCCTTTATCATCTGCACCACATCTTTTCTTAAGGCTTGTTTAGTTCTAGATTTCTTCTCATTGCTATCGTCTAAACTTTCATCATCTTCTATTTTTTTCTTGCCACAAGAGGATATTTTGTTTACACTCTCTATACACGTGCCTTCATTGTAAGATTCTATATATGACGAGGGTGGTACTACATTCATCTTCCATAGTTAGGGAATGACGCCTTTGATCAACCATCTTTTTTGAGGCCATTGGCTGGTACTTTTTCTTACTTTACCGAGAGTTCTTTATGCCTACAATAATAATTATTGTGTTTGCCTCGCTTCATATTATAAATCTCCACTACAATTTCATTGTCATCCCTTACTAGAATTTCTCTTCAAAATATTTCTTCAACCTTTCCCAAGTAGCTTTTAAAGTCAGTTCAACCTTTATGTACTAAACAATAGTTATGCCTCTCAAGGTTGTTGAAAAGGTTCGTTGCCAATATGATCTATAGTCCTAGCCATTTGCTGCTCAAATCATCTCACAAAGTCCTCCAACCCAATGTTTATGAATTTGGGAAAATTTTCTTTCAAAATTAGGAGTTGATAGGGGTGTCGCCTTTTTTCTAATCAGGTGCAACCTCAATGCCTAGAATCTGCTTATTAGGGGTTTTGATTTGGATAATCGAGTACTTCTCTAGACTCTCAGGCACATGGGAATCCTCAATTGACTCATCGTTCCTCAGTGTTTTGCACACTTGAGTTGCCTTCAAGTTCTTTCTCATTAACGTTCTGCCCAAGAATTTTAGGCTCGCATCCTTCAATTACTAATTCTTTTCTTTTCTTCAATAACAATCTTTTGATACCTTGGACGTTACTTTCATGAGCTTCTAATAATGCTTCTTAAGATTCTATCACCCATTCTTCCTCATCTACTGGTTGTTGTAAGTTTATTTTTCTACTTGGTCAAAAAGGTTGATCGACATCTCATCACATAGTAGTCAAAAGTTATGACCGTCAGAAGTCCCTGCATCAGTGGACATTTGCACTTGGTGTATCCTATCTTAGATCTTCTTGCAAGATATGCTTTCTCTTCATCGTTTGAACTTTCACTTGAACCTTTGTTCTTTGTTCTTCTAGATGCTTTGAAGGTTGCTTCATGTTTTGATAGTCTTTCTTCAATCTTCATTTCAAAAGAAGTGTGTGAGGATCTCATGTAGCCCGTCCTTTGTCATTTTGTATAAATCACTCATCTCTTTAATCAATTGACACTTTGGAATCAAATCTATAGGGTAAAGTTCTTAGCATCTCTTGACAGATCATGGATTCCTCTATTGTTTCACCAAGAGCCCTTATTGTGTTAGCAATCTCATCAACACAAAGAAATTATGCAACTATGTTCTCATTTTCTTTCATTTTGAGGCTTTCTCATTGTTGTCAATGGGTCAGCAACTTTGCATTCTTTACTTTATCATATCCTTCATAAATATTCTTCCACTTATCCCACATATCCTTTGCCAATTTGCAATGCATGACCTTTACAACTTTGAATTCGGCTAGGCCGCATAATATTGCATTCTTGGCTTTGGGATGATTCTCACTTTCTCTTTATCCAGCTTGATCCACTAGGGCAGTAGCAAGTGATGTATAGCCTCTCTCAATAGACTACCAAATGTTGTATCCTAGGGCATTCAAATATGTCTCCATCCTTATGCTCCAAAAGGTGTAATTTGTCCCATGAAATAGAGGTGCCCAGTTTGATGAGGACCCATATGATTCTTGCCTTGCCATTTTGTTCTATACGATCTCCCTTCGAGCGGTTAGGCTTTATAGAAGGAATTCACTCTGATACTAATTGACGAAAACACACTTATACTAAGAGGGGGGGTGAATCAATATACAACAATTTTCACTTAATTAAACTATAGCAATCATAGAGCAATATTCAAAAGTAAGATCTAGCAATGAAGAACATGAGATGCACACACAATTTTAAATTGAAACCCTTGTTGGAGAAACCCGTGGCAAAATATTGCTTTATATGACACTTCTTAAAAGCTTCGTAGGCACCAATCCAGAGGAGGTACCAAACCCCTCCACTAAGCACCAACTAAGCAAGAGACGCCAATCTCTTTGAGTGAGAGGCACCAACCTCCCGATTTCGCAGAATAGAAGACACCAACCTTCAAAATACAATATGATAATAATGTTGCTGAATCTTCTCTAGATCCATTCAAGGACTTCAACGGAATCTGCCTCAAACTCCTTTTAAATCTGCAAAATTACCACTCAAATCTGCATAAAGATCTTCAATAAATTCTCTCAAATATGAAATTTATCTTCTCCAAAATATGCAATAGGTCTGCTCCAAATATGTCTGATTTCTGCTCTTAAGTCTGATCTCTGCTCATAAATTTGCTCCTTTTTCTGCATTATATCTGCTCTTAAATTAGGAAAGATATGCAATGAATAATTATCAAAATGATACACTAACATCTCTCTTTTATACACCTCCAAGATGCCTTTTTCACCAACGGTTGCATCTCCACACATAAGTCAGCCAAGGAAGAGATAAAATCATTTATTTTTCAACAACACTAGGTTGGCCAGCAGATGTAAATTATTTTTATTTAATCTTTTTGCCCAAGGCTGGGTGCCACTTCCCATAAGATCAGCCAGCAATTTATTGGTTTTTATTTTAGTTTTTATTTGCCACTAAAATGGGTGCTAAAGGCATGATGTTGGCCTTTATTTTATTTCCATAAGAAAAAAGGCAGCAGTCGGATAGCATAAAGACTTAATACTCTTCATCCAGACAACAGCAGGTTGGCCAGCATAAAGACATAATATCAGGTTGCCTTCTATATATATAACTGCTGCCATTTTAATTTCTATCTTCCACTAAGACATGGGCAAAGGATACTTAAAAAACTTTTCTTGCATAAATGGCCTCTGACCTTTGATAATTTTTGTCACTATAAAAACCTCTGATGCTACTCCAGATGAATTCTCTAATGCCATGCCTTCTTTCTCAGGAACTTCAAGGTCTTAGAGAGTAGATGGACATTGCGAAAACCATAATCATGCAGCTGCAAGGTAAAATAAACAGCTTTGGTCATACTCTCAATGAAACCTCCAAATCCCTCTCCAAGGCTCCTATTCGTCTCAAACAGGTTCTGAATTTTGAGGAAATCAAAATTCATATTGCTAACTCTGCGGGTCATATTTTCAGACCTTTTTGTGACATAAGCAACCTCCAGCCGCATGTATAAGAAATGCTCCACAATCTGTATCTACATCTAATCCCCAATCCCTTCGTGAAAACTTTGTTGTAGAAGTAGGATCCCGAGTTGGTGGTAGAAGGAGTTCACTCATTGTGCAATATTCAAAATCAAGAAGCCAATCCAGGATTCAAAATGCTGACCTTTCTAATTTAAATTACACCTAATATCTCCTACTTTTCTGATTTTTGGTTATGTTAATTTCTATTGGGAAAGAATATACCTTTATGACCTCTAGCATTTCCTAGTCAAAACTTGGTTTCTCAAACCTTACTGTTGATCACTATTTATCTGCAACACTTCTGATTAATCTTCAAAAAACAATTTCATGATTTCGTGGGTTTGAATGTCTAGCTCGGAGAAGTAGATTACAACTACAGGATATTTGGTGTATCCAAGGTATCTGTTGGTTATTTTCTAAGCACACTTGGAAGTTTGACAGAAAATGAACTCGTGACAGCTGTAAAAATAATTTAATATTCTTTGATACAAAATTTGATTCTTTTTCGGTTTCTTTAAAAAAATGATATTCTACTCAATTCTGTATACCTCCATGAATGTCTTTTGGATGAAATCCTCCCATTGCCTTAAACAATTCATATCTCAGGACATAAAATGTTTGATAAACTTTAGCAGTCTGCTGACTCATTAACATAAGTATTTAACATACCTCATGTTTTAGATCATCACGTGTTTGAATGGCTTTCTCCAATTCTTCTTTAACCTAAAAGGATAAACAGCATCCTACACTTAGAAGTATGCAAATGGATTTTTATATCACACGAGAAGAAAACATTTAAATAACAACTAAATTTTTAAATTAGAATCAAAATGCTGCCTTGTAGGAATAACCTTCTCTAAATCCTTATCTTTCGATGTTCTTGCCCTTTGCCTGTTGGAATTTTCAGCAGCCTGCATACTGTTTAAAAGCAAGAAAATATTTTCCAGTAAACTTATCTGCTAATAAATTGGTTTAATAGCAACTATACAATGCAATTAAAATTCAAAATACTTGACTGAATTTAGAAAGCAATTGCAAAGCAAACCGTTCAGCTCTCTTAGGCAGAGGAGACAGAGATACATCCTGCTTTTTTTCTGAAGTACTTCCGGAGAGACTTCTCCCTGAAAAATCAGCAATGAATTTCAGGAAAACATGAGATACTTTCCAATAAAAGCTAAGTTAATTTCAATATAGACTTCATAGCAACAAGTTTCAAATAGAAATTAACATTATATTGCTCTTGAAACTCCATGGCAACAGACAAAATTTTACACCTCTCGGTGAGCTGTCCCTTTCATGTAGAGAGTGTTTCCTTGTGGAATTAATATTTGTCGGTGATAATTTTCGTTTAATTGGTGAAGAAATGTACCGAGAAGCCCTGCACAAAATAAACCAGAGGAACTTAAATTCAGATGTTATCTATACAAGCATTCCAATTGGAATAGCCCGCTACACCAGTTGCAAGTATTATCAAAGAAAAAACAGTATCTTTCATGCAACTTGGCTTCTTAAACTTAAAACAAAAATATCAGATTATATCTGGTATTTCAAATTTGTAAGACACACAAGGCATTCATAATTTTTAATACAAAACTGGCTAGGAAAGAACATCTTGATCGCAAGACAGAACATGGAGAGAATTGTATAAGCTGGAATGTCTAACAATAAAAAACATACAAATATTAAATATACTACCACACCCAAGTTCAATCACCTTCCATAGAAAACTGTGTCAATTGGGAAAGGAAGCTGAGATCTCTGTTAAATCTGGAAATAAGCCATATATTCTGGATGGAGCTCTTCGTGTACCTCCTGTGTGATATTGACTTTATGCCATTGGGTGAGGTGCATAATCTGTGGATACTTCCAAGGTACAAAACCCAAAGCTTTGTTACTCCAAATGATTCCAAGTTGAAACCATGCAATCGTCCTGGGAATTTTGCATGTTGATATTGAATAAATTTCTTAAACAAATTGTTCACGGGTTAGGCATTGTATCTGCATGTGATCTCGTGGTGACAGATACGAGAAATATATCTTTACAGCCTGGTCCTCGTATAGATGTAATGACCCTTACCCATAACAAATACTCATATGCAAGGCATTAGATCTAAATAATCCACACCAAACAAAACAAATTGCAAACATTAAACTGGAAGTTCATCAATACACTGGAGCCGATTTGATTTTAATTGCATATGCTAGAATATAACAGAAAATAATGAATCTTCAACCCAAATGCAATGTTTGAATAAAATCACCTCAAAAGACTAAAATGATTTTGTCCTCTGATCTTCAAATCCAAGGGTTTTATTACTTATATCCTCAGATCCAACATGTGAACACAATTGCTCAACTCTGCAAATTAGAGTTTGTTGATATGATGAGAGAAACATGATAACTCATGAAATTGTCTAAAATAAAATATATCGGAGTTGGAGGCCTAACAGCTGTCCCAAACATGTTGAAAGGCATTTGAAATTTTCCTGCCATTTTATGGCATTCAAATTGAGGCCCATTAATGTTGTCCCTTGTAATGTACCTATCAAAGAATTTCAACAAACTTGGAATTGCTTTTGCACATGGACATTTTGTCAAGAATTTGGTGGAACATTAGAATTTTCAATTTACAAATTTGATGATTATGAACAGCTGTAACTACCTATTAATATTATATATATATAAATACACACACACACACACACACACGTACCCATATGCACCCAAACCCCTAAAAAAAAATTCACACACCCACGTACCGGGTTCTCGTCAGTGTTATCCGGAGACCCGTCTCCCCCCCTATAGACTTTTCGTGTCTCTGGAGACTTCAAAAATGGCCGGAGACTTCATGGCGAAGTCTCCTGAAGAATCGAAGTCTCCGATTCCAAAAAAATGAAGTCTCCCCTACGTCTCCTAATTAAAAAACAAATTTAAAATACAACATTAAGTCATTTTATGATTTTGACCCTTATTTGAATGTTTCTTTAGCAAGGCCATTTATGATTTAACATTTTTAATAAATATTAAATAGACAAAATTCAAATAAATAAATGATTCCATGTGTGAAAGAATCAAGACAATAACAGATGTTACAGATCCTTCTTTATATCCTTTGATAGAAGAAAAACTACATGGAAGATGGAATAAATTGAGCACACCCCTTCATTGTGTTGCATATGCCTTAAATCCTAAATGGCATAATACGGAAGAGACCAAGAAGAGGGCTCCACATGAGGATAGAGAGGAAATGAATGGATTTTGGGCTGCAATAAAAAAGATTTATGGTCGAGGTGAAGAGGCTTCGGTTATAAAGAGTCAATGGAATAAGTTTTCACGTGGGCAAGGTGATTTTACATCAATAGAAGCTTTATATGATATGCGAGCAAAGAAAGACCCTATAGAATGGTGGTGGAACAATGGAGGTGATACTCCTGAGTTACAATCATTTGCAATAAGATTGCTCTCACAAGTGGCTAGTTCTTCAGCTAGTGAGAGGAATTGGAGTACTTATGGTTTTATTCATTCATTGAAGAGGAACCGGTCGGGGTCAAAGAAAGCAAAGAACCTGGTGTAAAATCATAGCACACTTCGCCTCATGTCTCGTGTTGATCCTACATATATGGAGGGTCCTTCAGCGAAATGGGACCAAATTGCACATGATGGATATGCTGCAATCATGGTGGAAGAAGTTGAACCAAATGGCCTTAATGAATTGCCCCTACTTATACTACCATCAGAGGAACCTAGGTTGGAGAGTGATGAGTTTCTGGACAGCATCATAGCTGAAGACCTTTAGATGGATGATCACAGCCTTGTGGAGTAGATGAGATAGATAGATATCTGATTTTTGTTTACAGTTTTGAGTTTTTTGTTTGCATATCAGCAATTTAGCATCAAACTATATATTTTTGAATTTCAAATTTCAATATGTAATGATAATCTCAGCGATTATTAATCTGATTATTGATATGATGATGATCATATGCACTATTCAGAAATCAGATATGACTATGAGATATGCAATAAGAGTTTTGAACTTTTAAACTATTTGACTATATTAATATGACATTACTATTTAGTATTAGTCTTTGACTCTTTAAACTTTTAATGTTCAATGTTCATAACTTCATACTTGTTACTTTCCATTGTTCTTGTTTTCAAAGAACTATGTTATGAGTCTATGGTATTTCTTAAAAATTATTAAATTATATTTAAAAAAAATTGTCGTCTCCAAGTACCCGTCTCCTATTTTTGAAAAATAGGCATACCGGTACCGGAGACCTCAAAGTCTCCCCGTCTCCGGGTAACCTGGTTCTCGTACTTGCACCCATCCCCAAACCTGAACCGGCAACTTAGAATTAATCTCATAGGTCTTACAACAAACAGTATCCATGCATCCATTTCACACTCGAATGATTACTCAGATTTAAAGAATAACATGGAAAGGTTGATCTTATTAATTTTTATTATAAAATTACACATAGTGCCCGATGCTGATACAAATCAGGAATTCATATATAATAGAGAGGATTATTGTTCTGGCCTAGAATGCTCCAAACTGCCACTTACAAGATTGTTGACTTGCCTGAACAAAGATGACTAGGGTGAAGTCTGATTTAAACATTCAAATCACCGTTTGGCTAACAGACATTTTGCCAAATAGTCGGTAGGAAACTGAGCATTGTGTGAGATTGCAGTATCTCTGTATACTATGACTGATGTAATCCTGAATAGTTGATTAAGATGTTCAAAATGGAAGCACTGATGTAGTTTAGAACTTGCGTACAAGATAATATTTGATAAATAAAATTTATAACAGCACCCAAACAAGAATTGTGATCAACTCAAATTGCTCTATATCAGATATTAGCAGCTGGGAAAAAGTTAACAGCAACTTTAATGTTCAGCTATTAAACAAGAGTATAAACAATGTGAATACTGATCATGTAAAGATGTCACTAAGTCTACACAACAAACATGAACTGCTGTTATACTATTCTGCTAATACAAATAATCAGCAATTGTTGTTACAGATCTGTCTTATCAGTTTGAGGAAACAGCTCCAAGAATCTTCCTAGAACCCTAATGCCATCTACCCACATTCACCAACTGTATTAATAGATGATTGTGCCTAATAGCAATGTGAAAAGTTCAAAAGACATGAAACCAGTCAACAAAATACTGCCATTTATCAAACCAGTCACCAAAATACTGCCATTTATCTTTCCATACTTAAGCAAATCTGTTAAGATATTGCTTTATTCCCACAATTCTTCAATCTTTATCCTTTCAGCACAACTCATGACCCTCAATGAATCACACCATATTGGCTAAGGAAGATCTTTCACACCTGAAGGCTGAAACCAATCTTCACCTTAGGATTTTTGTTGTAGGAATTTTGTTGAACAAACCTACTCAAACTCCACAACTCAGTTTCAAGAAAACATCAAATACCCATAATATCAGAATGAGAAAATGACTCCTCTCAATCTCTTTTCATAACCCCCTTTTTGGATAGCTCTATAAGTAAAACTTTATATTTTATAATAGTTATCTAGAAAAATCATATTTTCCCTTCTTATAATAAAGTGACTTTTATTTTAATTTATTTTTTGAGCCATATGAGTAATTTTATAGTCAAAGTAATTATATTTCCGCATAACCAAGTTGTGGAAAATACTAAAAGGTTTAAATATGAATTCTAACCATGCCAGAATAACCTTAAATTCTCAAGATATTAAATTTATCAAAATCGGTTCATTTTCCAAAAATAGCAAACTTCTCCAACAAGTGTGGGGAGCTCTTAAGAGTATCAAAACTACATCCAAAAAGTACCATTGGACTCATCTCGATTACCTGAGGTCACTGCCATTGTTGAAATTCCTTTCCAATAAAGTTGGCAGTCTCCAAGAATGTTGGAATGGACCAAAAAGGAGACATTACATCCTTGGTAGGCCATGGTGATAGGTGAAACCAATGTTATAAGGTTCAGACTCCCCTTGAACTTGGCATGCTGATTTTTGACCTGGACTCAAATGCAACACCCAAACTAGGCCAAGGCTCAACAAACTGAAAAATTCATGAAATATAAAGATTTTTGAGGATTTAAAAAAAACATTTCATTCAACCATTAATAAATAAATTTTAAAGACACAATAAACTAATTAAATACAAGGTACTTAGTTCACAAACACAAGTATGCATCGATTAAAAGTATAAAAATGGTTTTAAGTTGAAAAAACAACATTATTAGGTATATAATTATTTTCAATCTTAAGATGCATAAAACTCATGTATTATGATATCCATGGCATTAAAAGCAAATACCACAATATGGAATCATGAGATATTGTGATGTCCCCATCCTTAAACCAATAATATAAAAGTAATTAAGTACTTTTGCGGTCAAGGAGTAGCAGTCCTTCAACACCTATAGCCAATAAAAGTTAGCAAAAGTAGGTACATAGAAAATTGACTGTTAGAAGTAGACGTACGTAAGTTATTGCAGAAGGAATAAGATTTTGGAATAACCATGAAGTCTTATGAATGAGATGGTTTTTCTAGTTGCATTAGGAGGAATAAGGATAAGTCCAAGAAGATGATCACCTTTCCAAGAAAGATAGTGAGCAACATGTCAATCATAACAAGTATGCATCTTCATTGATAAGACAAACCATATTATATGGAAGAGCTACAAGGGATTTACACTATTATCAGCACCTTCAAAGAGATCACCATTGTGTAGATCAATTGGTCAGACTTATGCAAGAAGAGTGATGAGCAAGATTATGCATGGATTAATGAATAGATTAACTAAGTATGAGCAGGATCTATATTGACAAAAGAAGACTAATCAAAGATAAGTGTAGCCACCAAGCATTGAAGGGAATATAGCGCTGATGATGTTACAGTGATCAATGGTAATATCAATTTAAGACATCGATCATCGTGGAAATCACAGAAAGACTAAGTATGATAGGTCTATATCAATCGGCATTGTCACAACAAGACAAGGACTAAGTGATCGACTTATGAAGAATAACATCGACATCGTGAAGAACATTACTAATGATGATAAAGATCATTATGAAGACAATGACTAATGTTGTTAATCAGATCCAAGTAGTCGACAAGAAGTTGAAGAAGATGGAAACATCAATATCAATTTACTTGATAATTGATTTGCTAATCAAATATTATTCCTCTCAGCACCATACATAATCAAGCATCTTGATAGATGGAAAGATTAACATTAAGTTGTTAACAACAAACATGAACTAATATTATTGTAAAGAGACACAATGATAATCCTATTATCAGCGATTAATAGTTTTGAATGGGTGCATTGATTATGTATAAACCGATCTGGGTTAAGCAGCGGTTGATAATTATTATGAAAAGATGTGATCACCATTAGACAACATTGATTAAGAATACAAGTTTCATCAATAACCCAAGTTAGTCAAAAAAGGGGACATTACACTGTACCCTGTGATGGTGCAGATGTTTCCTCCGGAAACTAAACAGAAAGCATTGTCTGAGGGGGAGATTTGATTGCAGATATTAAGAACCCCCTGATGGTTTGGATGCTGGATAGCTTTCAGCATGGCATACATTATGAAGGCATTTCCAGAGCATTTCAAGTTTCTATGAAGACTTGCTGAGGTTTTTGTGCTCACTAACAATACAAAGTAGCGGTCTTCTAAGTGGAGCTTCATCGATCATCAAAAATTAATGCACAACCCTAAGTGCCTATTGGAAAGGGATATATTGGTGGTTTGAATTCATTTTGATCACTTGCTACCTTGCGAATTTGAGAGCTTTTGTGTGCGAAAGGAGTTTTCAGTGCTTTGCTTTCTGCTAACACTCGCGATCGTTGTATTTGACGGTGTTCTTTGTTTCAGTGCTATCTGTTCCACTTGTTGATCAATATGGACACACCGATTGTTGTTGACCCTGCATTAAAGCCACGATTGAACTACAAGCCATGTCCTTTGGTGGCGATGGAGACAGATAAGGAAGGTGCATTTACAAATGTGTGGTTGGATGTTATATATACAAAGGATGTTAGTGTATACATCCATGCTCCCTTCACAAAGATTAGTTTAATATGTATGGATATTTTGCAAGATATTAACCAGTGATGAAGTAGATAAGGAGATAGGTTTACTCAACAGTGAACAAATTTCAGATCTGCTAGACATAGAATATCAAAAATATGCTCATAGGAGTGATTCAGGTTTAGCATGCCCTGCACAGATAGATTTTGATAGTGAAGAGCCTACAAAGAAGGATGATTTTTTAGATAAAAATATTTTGGAGGGCCTGTCAGATGAATAAATAAATGATCATGATAACCTTTGTTCCATGGATAGTAATGATGTTCATAACTGGGAGCCAGATCCTGAGGAAAACATTGCTAGCTTTACTAAGAGATGGTTTCAATTATCTGATGCTTACAGTGAAAATGAAGAATATGTTGGTTATAAAGAGAGAAGAAATGTATACACTTAATAGTGATTTTCAGAACTTTTTAAACCCTTTGTACGATGGAATGATGGAAGAAAAATGTGATTCGGAAAATACTATTGAAAATACATTCTATGAGTCCTATTTTTCCGATGAATACACTAATGGCAGTGAAAGCTCAGATATTGATCATCAAAATAGAAGAAGCATATGGATCTGAAAATAACTTTAAATATTTTTCAAATCCTTTGTATGATACGGAAATAAATGAAGATCAAATGACACCCTAACGAGGTATTTTTAAAAATGATTTTTATGTATAATCAAACTTACTATATGAGGAAGAAAATATCTTTCCGGATGATCAAAGAGAAATCAAATGGTGAAGAAAATAACCACATCTACAAAATTGAGGACTTCAAATATTGTCGTGAAGACCATCTTAAATCTAAGGTGGAGCCCACTTGGAGTGCTAAAGATGAAAGCATAAGTTTTTTTTAAATGATAGGAAAAGGCCACGAGAAATTTTTAGGGTTGACAGGTAATTTTTTCTCTCCAGCATGAAGTATAGTTAGAAAATAAATCAAAATGTGAGTTTTCCATTTCACAAAAATTATGATTGAAATTTATTGGTGGACCTCAATCTGGTATACATACTTGCAATAAAACTAAGCATAAAAATTCAACATATATGGGAGAATGCAAATATTTTTCCTCAAATCAAGCAAAGGGGTTTTTGGTGAAATGTGCCATTATCAGCAGAAGACATTATAATAGAAGGATGGACGATGCATATTGTGACACAAGTAGCAAAGGAGGTGATAGGAATGCTCCAGCATCAGAAGGCTCCAAGATAAAGAACATTCAATGCAACTATGGCCACAAGTATGGTCACATGAAGGTTGAATGTTGGAAGCACTTAGCTGCCCAAACTAAGCAATCTGGTTCGCTGCCCAAAGCGAACAACGCAATTCACACTGAGCAGACACAATCTGTCTTTTACGCCTTCATGGCTAAAAGACCAGCAGATCATGTCAAATCATCTGCCTAGTACATTGACTCAGGTGCCTCTCGTGATTTCACCCACCGTAAAGACTTGTTCACTGACTACTAGCCTTATTCAAATTCAGTTATTTTTGGTGGAGGGGAAGAGTACACAGTTGTCGGCAAAGGCAACATTCAGATTCACTCTGCTGGGAGGAGTCTCATTTTCCTCGATGTGTACCATGTTCCAAGGATGGAACTAAATGTGCTCTCAATCAGTCAGATGCTGCAACACTATCCACAGCTGGATGTAACCTTCAGTTCACATCAGTGCACCATCACTGATAGGGAGACTCGGTCTGTTGTTGCAGTTGGTCTTGAGGATCATGGTCTTTTTAGACTTGCAGATTCTGGTACTTCTCAGGACCTCGCTATGGCTGCTCGGCAGTCTTCTATCAGTACACTTTGGCATCAGCGTTATGGGCACTTAAATGTGCACTATCTCTCTCAACTTGCTCGTGACGAGCTTGTCCTCGGATTGCCAGAGATTCAAACTCAGTAGCTTGGAGTCTGTGATGCATGCCAGGCTGGGAAGCAACATCGCACACCTTTTCCTGTTGGCGACTCATGGCGAGCTTCTCAGGTACTTCAGCTTGTTCATGCCGATATCTGCGGCCCTATGGCTACTCCTTTTGTTTTTGGGTCTAGGTATTTTCTGTTATTTGTTGATGATTTCAGTAGAAAAATGTGGGTCTATTTTCTTAAAAAGAAATCAGAAGCGTTTACTGTATTTCAGAAGTTTAAACCTCTAGTTGAAAAAGAGTTTGGGAAATCTATTATTGCTCTTAGGACAAATAATGGGGGAAATTTTGTTCTACTTAATTCTCTAGCTTTTGTGATCTTCATGGCATCAAGCGCCAGTTAACCACACCCCACACACCACAACTAAACAGTGTAGTTGAACGTCCAACAAAACAATCGCCAAGATGGCTAGGTCTATGCTTGAGCACAGACATGTTCGGAAGAAATTTTGGGCAAAAGTAGTTAACACTGCCTTCTACCTTCTGAACCGGTCACCCACTGTGGCAGTCAAAGGCAAGACTCCAGAAGAGGCCTGGTCAGGTCGCAAGCCCAGAATCAGTCACCTGAAGGTTTTTGGCTCTCTTGTCTATTTTTGGATCCCTGATGCGTCACGCACCAAGTTGGATGCCAAGAGCCAGAAACTCATGCTTGCTGGATAGAATAGTCTTCACAAAGCCCACCGCTTGATCGAAATTGAGGCATCTTGTCTCCTGTACAGTCGTGATGTAGTCTTTGATGAGCGGGAGGATTGTTCATTCCTGTCTCTCCTGCTCCTGATTCTGCAGACTAGACTATGAAGGCTCATGATTTGGGAGTTCAGCTTCCATTAGGTCCATCTGATAGGAGGGCTCCACCAGCTCAAGTAGCTCCAGTAGTACCAGTGATTCCTGTATAGACACCTCCAGCCTCTCCTGCAGGATCACCCAGATATGCAGATGCTTCACCTGATTTTGATCCAGGTTCTTTTGATGAGGAACTTGATCATGCTGGTTCTCCTCCTCTCCGGCCTAAATGGTGGGCTAAGACACTTGTTGATCTTCGGGATGATGAGCTCATCGAGGGGAGAACTTCTCAGGAAAAGAGAAAACCTACAGAGACTGTCAATATTGCTTTCATGGCCAACATTCACAGTGTGTTTCAACCTCAGACATACTCAGAGGCTAAAGGAATTCCAGAGTGGGAATAGGCCATGAATTTTAAACACCAAGGCCTGCTGAAGAATCACACTTGGGTCATTTCTGATCTTCCACCAGGGAAGAAACCCATTGGCTGCAAATGGGCCTACAAAATAAAGCATAAGTCTGATGGTATTTTGGATAAGAACAAAGCTCGTTTAGTTGCGAAGGGCTTCTCAGCAAAGATGAGCACTATCAGATTAGTCCTAGCCATGGCAGCTCAATTTGGCTAGCAAGTCCATCATATGGACATCAAGAGTGCTTTCTTGAATGGTGACCTACAGGAAGAGGTCTACATGACGCTACCTCCTAGTTTCAAGGTTGCTGGTAAAGAACACTAGGTACTCAGACTGGTGAAAGCTCTCTATGGCTTGAAGCAGGCCCCTAGGGCATGGTACATGAAAACTGATAAGTACCTCAGTGATCAAGGCTTCCAAAGGAGTTCTTCAGACTCAAATTTGTACATCAAGACTACTAACAATGACATAATCCTTATGATCATTTATGTGGATGATCTGATGAAAACTGGCAGTTCGTCATCTTTGATTCAAGGAATCAAACAAAGTTTATGCCATTCTTTTGATATGACTGACCTTGGCCTCATGCATTATTGCCTCGGTGTTGAGGTTTGGCAGCAGTCTTCTGGTATATTCATTTCTCAGTCCAAATATGTCAGGGCTCTGTTAGACAAGTTTCGTCTGCAGGATTGCAAGCCTGCATCTACACCTATGGAGAAAGGTCTGAAGTTATCAACCAAGTCTGATTCTCTTCCAGTTGATGATACTACATACAGGCAACTAGTAGGCAGTCTCATCTATCTCTCTACTACTAGACTTGATATCAGCCTCGTCGTCAGTTACATTTCACACTTTATGACAGCTCCCAAGGCTGATCATTGGATGGTGTGCTTTGTTATGTGAAGAGCACTCCTGATTATGGAATTCTCTACTCTCGGAGTCCTAATCCTAAACTCAGTGGATTCATAGATTCAGATTGGGCAGGCTCTGACGACGATAAAAGTCAACTTTTGGTTATGTGTTTAGCTTGGGATCTAGTGTCGTCACATGGACCAGTAAGAAGCAACAAGTCGTTTCTCTCTCCTCTACAGAGGTCGAATACAGAGGGACAGTTAAGGCAGGTTGTGAAGCTGTTTGACTTCGTCGGATGCTTAGGGATATGCAGATGTCACCAGCAGGGCCGACCACTTTGTTTGTAGATAACGAAGGCATTATCAAGTTAGCACGGAATCCAGTCTTCCATGAAAGAACCAAGCATGTAGATGTTCACTGTCACTACATTCGGCAATTGGTTGAAGACGGGACACTACATTTGCAGTATGTTCCTACAACAGATCAGACTGCAGACATTCTCACCAAGCCTCTTGGTCCAGACAAGTTTGCCAAATTCAGAGGACAGTTTGGTGTAGTGGATAGATTAACCAGTAAGGGAGGGTATTATAATAATAGTTAGTTTCTATTAATGGTTACCTATTTATCTGTTGTAAATATATTGTAAATATTAGAATCTTTCTAATATTTAGTTCTCAGTTAGTTAGAAAAGAATGTTTCTATTCTTTACGAGTGTTTCCTAAGGAAACATCATTCATTCTTTTTGTATATATTGATCTTTCGATCTCTGTTAATAATATCAAGTATTTTACCAATTACTTCCTGTAAGACCAACCTCCCAATCTCTTAAGATAAGGCACTCCTGATTAATCCATGGTGGGTTTATGATCAAAACTTCTATACAAGCTGTCCTGTGACATAAAAACTCCGAAAATTCAGTACGGTATGCAAAGTGTTTGATAAAATACCTATGTGCTGAGAGATTGGGAATTCACAAAAAAAATTGGTTCAAACCAGGGTAGAACTTTAGACAAAATGCAATGAAAATAACATCAATCTCCACAATATACTGATCTTACCCAGTCCGATTTCTCAATCTCGGGTCTCTATCTCGATCTTGATCCCAATCCTCATCCCCATCCCGATCCCTATCTGTATCTCTGGCTCGATCTCTGTATTTTTCTCTGTCCCCATCTTTGTTCCTCTCTCTTTCTCTGCTGTCTCTTTCTCTATCTCTGTCTAGGTCCCTAAAACGGTTATCTCGAGTGAAAGATGCCCTCGATGATTTACTCTTCACTTCATTCACTCTCACAATCCTCCCACCAATTGCCTGATTAAAGGCCAATAACCATCCATTAACATAAAATCAAAGAAATGGGAAACCAAGAGAAATTTGATTTTCAAAACCAGATGCTAGAGAGATTATTTTCAAGCAGACAGAACATAATATTGAAAAGATTCCTGTCATGATAATCAAACATAAAAATAAAACTATCAAATACAAAGATATGCATCTCCATCCGCACCCTTCCATCCATATCTTTGATTGCATTGACTGCTGCTCTGGGATTAGTAAAACTGACAAACCCATAGCATTTACCCCCAAAGTCTCGGTCATTCACAATCTGCATGGCAATTAAGCAAACCAATGAGAAAATTTAAGAAAACTTTACACAGTAGATAAACACAACAATAAGAATGAGTGCTCTATAATAACACCTCAGACAAATGAATAACAGAAGAAAGAATGAAAGATAATTCATGGCATTCATGACTTACCAAAGTAGGTCAATGGACTTAAAGAATAGCAAATTAGGATAGTAAGGTATAAGGCAAAAAGAATCCCAGCCCAAAACAAAACAGTTGGAATTAACAAAGTAAATGTAAACATAATACAAGGGAATAAACTTTATTTTGGAAACAATTTAAATATCCTAACAAACAATGAATCCATTGATTAATGACAACTCTTTAATTGGGGACTGTTCAATTAAACTCCAATTCTAAATGCCTTCACAACACTTTTTCAAAACAATTAATAAAGATGAATCATTATGTATCAGATATGAAATAGAATGTGAATTAACAGAGGCGTATCCAACCATTGGACAGCCAAAAAGAAGAATAGACAGGAACAAAATTCTTTGAAAGGAAATACTTGAAGAATTGTCAATTCCAACAATTCATGTTTTTCAAATATTTATACATAACAAAGCAGACACAAATAATATTATGCTTACAAATATGTGTTCCATATGAAAAGTCAAATGTAAATCAAATTTCGTTTGGGATTCAGGATCATTTCTTTCAATGTTTTCATTCATCCATCCGTTGTTTTTCTATTTTGTTTCCTTTTGCAAATAGATTTGTGATGCAACCAATGAAAGGCCAGATTTGTGTATGATTTGCCCAAAATACATTCCCATGACAGGGATTGATTAGGAAACTGGTTCAGAATTAATCCTCAAATTCCTATAGTAAAAAGCAGACAAATCAGTCAAATGGTCAATTATGGCTGTGGAGGATCGTTTATTTCAATGTTTTCATTCATCCATCCGTTGTTTTTCTATTTTATTTCCTTTTGCAAATAGATTTGTGACGCAACCAATGAAAGGCCAGATTTGTGTATGATTTCCCCAAAATCCATTCCCATGACAGGGATTGGTTAGGAAAATGGTTAAGAATTAATCCTCAAATTCCTAGAGTAAAAAGTAGACAAATCAGTCAAATGGTCAATTATGGCTGTGGATATCTTAATACCACAGCTTATAGGGACTAAAAAGTCTTTTAATGGATGCTAGGATAGTAGATAATACAGTTATCTGCCAACCTCAATAAATAAGATGCAAGATAACCTTTCATGAGGACAATGCCCATCTCAACTTAGGAGGATTTTGAAAATGGTTTAAGTTTTTAACTATGCGTGTCAATGCAAAATCTCTTGTTTAGGTACAGATGTAGATTCTGTTTTTCTGGGAAAATGCTTAGATTATTTGTGTATGATGGAAATGTATTCCCAATTCAATTATTGCGTCTTGTATATCCAAAATGTCTTCGGAGACAAGGAAAAAAAAATTGTTGCCATTCTCCCCAACCTGCCAAAAGTGAGGACATCCCATCTTCCAGCCAGGACAGCAGGACTGATTTTTTAATTTGGGAAAAAAATAAACTGAAATGCTCTCCCTGAAATCCTCTTGTATAATTTAAAAATATTCCAAAGAATCCAAACTACTTTCAAACCTTGCAGACATAAGACACAACTACAAGCTTATGGTTTTCTGCAGCCCATCCAAGAGTTTTGCAGCTCCTTTCAGCACTCACTCAACCCCTCACTGCTATTTTACAGCTCATACAAACATAGAAATAAACTAAAAGTAAAAATTGTGTGGGATATCACCAAGCCTTTCAACATCACACATATTCCAGCCTGGACAGCAATACTGTTCTTTTAGTTGACAAAGAAAGAAAGTTGAAAGCACTCCCTACAATCCTCCGAAAAATTAAAAAATAACCCCAAACTGGCGTTCAACTCTTCTCAACTCTCACTCAAACCCTCCCTACACTCTTACAGTTCACATGAAAGTGGATATAAGCAAAAAGTAAAATTCTTGGAAGTAGGGTTTTAGAATATATTCATAACAAATTTCAAAATGTGTTGTGAGGTAGACTAGACCATTTAAAGTAGGCTTTCAGTGATTATTATTACAATAAGTTGTAGTACTGGATATGGAGACAAAAAAAATGTCTAGTTTTGGCATAGCCATACAATTTTAATACAAAATCTTAATAGCCAACCCCAAATCAGGGAATACTCTGCTGCCCCAAAAAACACATCACATGTCCCTCCATTGCAGAAACTCAATTGGATTATATTTTTTCTAGACTTTCTAGAGCAAGATTCTTCATGCAACTCAATGGTTCACCTAATGTAACTGTCTTGTTATTAATGTAATATAAGATGCCTTTTTTCCCCCAAAAACAAATCTATGAAATGCCCGTCGATCAGCTGCTTGTAATAATTACAATCTACAAGTAACAAAAGATTGTGTTTATGCTATGTAATGTACTCTCTCCAATAAATTCATGTAGAAAATTATTGTTCATTCTATTCTAAGTTGCCGGTTCAGATTCGGGTTCGAAATTCGTCCAAAATATTTTTGGGGTGGGTTCGATTCGTTTTGGGTTCGTCCGTACAAGAATTTTTTTTTTTTTTTTAATATTTATTTATATATATATATATGTGCAGCAGCAAATAAGTTCATACATTACTATGCCAATAATAAAGCAACATAGCAAAATACACCGCCACATATATTGTCGTTTTAGTTCAAATGACATAACAAAATGCCAAAATACACCACCATATCAATGTTTTGGTTCAAAAACAATAATGCCAACATTAATAATTTGAAATGCTTGTGGGTCGTGGCCGTTACTTCCCGACCTCTTCACCTGCCAGCTCTCAAACCTCTTCACCTGCCAGCTCCGCTTACTGCCTGGGCCTGCGTCTGGGCTCACTAACAAGCATGGATTGACTGCCGCTGCTGGGACGACTGGTGTATGAAGAATCCCGTATGAAGAATGCATATGATAAGAATGTCGTATAAAGCAGAATGCGTTAAAACTTAAAACGATAAAGCATAACGATAAAACAATAAACATTTAGGGTTGAACTGGTCACAAAATGTTAAAAACGGTCATTGAAAAGTCAATAAAACCGACAGCCAATCTAATTCGCTCCAGATTTTGTCAGGGCTTGCGCGGGTGTGTGAAAATTCGGTTAAATTCGCTCCAAATTCGCACAGGATCCTAATGACCGAATTTGAAGCGAATGTCTCAGTAAAAATTCGAATGTGAACCGAATTCGAATTTTGACCGAATCGAACCCCGAATTCCGGGTCGGCTAAGCGAATCTGGTAACTTAGATTCCATTCTTTTGATAAGCCAAATCTAATCAATTCCAATATAAATTTTCTCTCAGTACTGAGGATTTTGTGTTTGAGATTTTGTATGTGAGCCTTTTGTAGGGGTTTTGGACTTGGCCCTCGTAGCATACCTTTCTGCCAAACCCGCTCCTTCCTTTTCCCTGATTTTTTTTGAGGATTTTTCCTGCCAGCATGTGCCTCTCCGCCTCCCCAACCTCTGAACTCTTTTTTTTACCCCCCATGTCTCTTTGCACAGCTTGACCACCATTAGTTGCCCATTTTGAAGCCGAACCTCTTCGACTCATGGTTTTCCGACCTAAGCAAACACTGGCAACATTTTATAAGGCAGATTTGATTGTACTTTAGGCATCCATGGTGTAGACAGTTAATGTTTCATTTAGTGTGATGGTTGAAGATCACAATCCTTGGACCATCATGACTTTCCAGCCGTTGCTTTGTGCAAGGTCTCTGTTTTAAGTACAGATCTTGTTATCTCCAGCTCAACGCGTAGCAAATCATTCATTTGACTATTTACTTCCAAAAACCCTAGCAGACATCACTCAAATCGTGTGCTGTGCAAAATGACAAACTAAGGAAAAAAACATTTAGTTTTGCAACAAACTAGAGGGTAAAAACCCTTTGACTCAGCATTGATGACTTCCGGCAAATCTCAAGGGAGGATTACATGTCATCAGATTCAACCTACAAAGCACAAGAATTACTAACAGACTCTTGTAAGGATTTTTAGTGTCTTGTTTATGTTATTTGCTAATGTAGCAGCCTTTGTAATTGCTGCAGACACGGCTGTACTTTCCATTATCATTGCTGTGTACCAGAATATTATCATAAAATCCACTAAAAGCCCTGTAAATGTTTGCCCTTTACCATGTGAAATATGTGATAAACCTGTGAAGAATCGGAATTTTCATCATATTTGGTTCAATATTAAAAGCTTAAACTTAAAGTAAACCACTAAGATTAAATATTAGAGTTTTAAATGAAAATTTTGGGGTATGAAGCAACCAATACATGATGTATGTACAATCATTTCAAAATGGGTATGCTTTTCAAAAGAATCCATGAAGCTCATCAAGATAAAATCCAAAAAAATGGCAAGAGGATAGTTGTCTCTATTAGATGCCAGAATTTTCAATGAGCTGGATAACAGGGTTGATGTAGTTATCAAGAAGATAGAGAATGGTCTAGTAGAGCTTTTGAATAGTAAGATAACAATCAAAGGAGGGGCTCAATTTACTTCTTGGAATAGGGACATGTGTAATAAGTGGCCAGAGTTGAAGGGCCTACAAGGCCTGGCATGGGAAGCAAGAAATCTACACGTGCCCAAACCAAATGGATGGCCCCTACAAACCGCAGATTAAAATTAAATTTCAATGGGGCTGCAAAAGGCAACCCAGGATTGGCAAGTTATGGATGCATTTTGAGAACGATGGAGTGGATTTGATTAGGGCTATTTTGGGCTGTTTGGGAGTTGCCACTAACGATGAAGCGGAAATGGAAACATTGATCCGAGGATTGGAAGAATGTTGATCGAGGGTAATCAGTGGTGTTGAGTGTTGACATTGAAGGTGATTCAATGTTACGCATTAACGCGATTATAAAGTGGTCTACACTGGATTGGAGATTGCTCAAAGGAATTCAGAGGGCATGGGAAATACTGGAAAGAATGGATTTCACTATCCGGCATATTTACCGTGAGGCAAATAGGGTGGCAGATAGACTGGCTAATGAGGGTGTTTCATGCGGTACAATAGAGATTGTTGAAAGTCACCCAAAAGGCGGGACGGATTACAGGTGATTATCACAGAAAAGGAGTTGTGTTGACAGTTATAGCTTTTCAATGGTTGGGGCGTGTTGGACATGTTGTCATTGATTTCAAAGGCATATTAATGAGATTGCTATCATTAATATTGAAGGAATTTGTTGATCAAAATATTGTCCTTGATATCGAGGAAGATTGTTAGATTAGTTATATATGATCATTGATGTCAAAGTCATTGCCTGAGATTGTCACTAATATTAAAGGTGAATGAGAAACATGGGCCTACTTCCTATCTTTCAGGGCCTACATCGGTTCGATAGTCCTTGACATAGAAGCTTGTTCATGAAGAACAATATGGCTGCTGTGGAGAAGAATGAAAAGTGTCGAGATGCAACATTGATGGCATCATTATTATTGTCAGGGCTGATTATTCATTGAGAAGGAAATAAGACAGCAATGATGTTTTATGGAGCGGGTTCAATAAACATAGAATCTAATGAAGGATATAGGTGCAATTACATTAAAGTTTAAATTATAGGATTTAAACTAAAATCTGGGTAACATGCAGCTATGACAGTGATCAGGATAAAGAAAGCAACTTTATCAAGGAGTTTATGCTAGACAGCAATGGAAGTCAAAAGAAAGATTGAAATACATTTCATATGCAGCAATCCATAAATGTCAAGGAGCATTTGTATGCAGTTGATAAGCAATTATATGCAGCGATGTATTCCATAATGCAGAGAAGTAAGAATGCATGCAACAGAAAATGGCATACAACAGGTAACAATACAACTTGTAATCTTGGATGGTGGCATTAACTTGTTCCCAAAAGGGTAAAATTTTGAAAAAGGGGAAGTGCATTATTACCTCACTCTTAAATCTCTCAGCACAGAGAGGTGGAAGAGGTTGGAAAAAGTTAAATATTATGCCTAAGTGAGAAACATAAGGCCAATACAAACTATATTATAGTAAACATAATCAGAGATGGGAGAACCAAGACAAATAAGTGATCTTGAAAGGCTAAGAGCTACACATAAAAATAGGATGAAGGATAAAAAGCTCAATTGTTGGCTTGGAGAATCATTTACAATAAAAGTACTAGGGACTTAAATGTATTAGAGATGGAAGATGCACTATTTTACCATACTGAAGTCTATCCAATGTGCAATATAGAACTGCCAATGTGTTACAGAATTCGGAAGAGCCTGCACAATTGCATTTCGGCACTAATATTTTATAGCATATGGTTGCCCTGAACCATGTCTGAAAACATAGTGAAAATGACACAGCATTAAATCATTTGTCAATACCATTTTGAAGAATATTACAAATTGAAACACAACAATTATATATATATATATATATATCAACGTAAACAAGTATATAATAGATAGATTAACTAGTTGATTTTCATACATAAACAGTGTAACTTTAGGCACTTCGAAATTTCTAAATTCTTCTCTAATAGTTCCTCCTATAGAATCTATACTAAAGTTATCAATGGGAAACTTTAATCTTCCTTACGAAAATGTTTTCTCAATAGAGTTTCCTATTTCATGCATTATGCCTTCTATTCACTATCTTTTCAGTGTTTCAAAATACTCTGGTGACTTTTCCAGTCTTTTACAAATTCAGTAACTGTATTATTACTCACAACAGACATTCACAGCTCTTCACTACATGTACTCTTGTTCACAGGCTCAGATCTCTCAATGGCTCTGATAGCACATGTTTGCAATTATGGCACAGAAACATAAACAAATAAAATAAACATGGCATATATAATAGATATAAGACAGATTAGCATTGACGAGCTCAAAGTTTTCCATTAGCAAAATATTTTAACTCACTGTTAACAATTCTGGTCGAATCCAGATTTTTGGGACCGGCTGGAATTGTCTGTTTTGGTCCAGATGTTTAAATTCCTAATGAAATTCTATCCTTTTCTTTAAATTCCAAATTTCTGAACGTTTTGGGCCTATTGAATGAATTAAATTTTTCAAACCTAGCAAGTGGTAACTATGTGTTAAATAGTATTTACACAATATCTTTGACCAATGCCTTTTCTTCTACAGAAAGTAATTAAAATGCTAATTATAGACAAAAAATAGCTACTCTAAAAAATAATGAAAAAGTTGTAAATGGAAAGAGCAAATTGAAAGAACCCAGTAATTCCAAGAGCCAACTTCTGATGATAAGCATTTAGAATAAAAATTTGCACATGGTCAACTTCTACTCTGCCAATATTAAAGAGCTGTTCCAAGCTATACATTTCCTTTGAATAATCATACTTGAAGGCAATTTAATCTAGAAATAAATTCTTCAAAACTTACCATCAAGCTCTGTCGCCACATTGTTTAACACAAGCTAGACAATAATGATCATAAACAATAAAGGTTGGAAAACTTGGTCCGCAGCCCAAGATTCCTTGAAATATTGAAACCTTCATAATTTCTCGCGATGCAGTGTATAATGACTTTGAGATTAATCCCAGCATGAGGGCCACCAACAGACCTGACCAACCTAAGATCTGATCAAAGTTTCTCCAACAGTAACACAACCGCATTGCAAAGTTGAGAGAAGAGTCCAAACTATGAACAATTGCAACAGTAATGGAGTAATATATATCCAAGAGGCCCAGGAGTGCCACCGATCAATCAAGATAAGCGATATGTTGCTGCATTAAAAAGCAATATCGAAGTAAACATGTTCCTGGTGATAATGAATAATTCATGTGGCAGAGGTCTATTCATGTCAAATTCATGTGTAGATGCCCGAATATCTTGGATAATATGTATGATGAAGCATATCTCGAATATATAAATATCTGGACAAAGTCTCAAAATAACCAAAAAAAATATTTTAAACAAAATAACAAGATCAATTTTTTACCAAAGGCAAAGAGCATTTTAGTCATATTTTTCAACAACCTGAAACAGGCAAACCATAATGATACCCAAGTCAAAATGGAAATCAATTACAGAAAGAACACAATGTTTCGACCCAACCTTTATAGAAATAACTGTGCCATAAATCTCAAAAGCCCTCCGAACAGAATCTTCAGTAGAATCATATGGAAGACCACCAACATATACTGAGTTTTCATCATCGACCGCCATCTTCTTGAAACTTCGAATGCTTTACAAATAGGTGTTCCCTTCAAATTTCAAGGAAATGAATAGCATATAGTGATATAATCAGCTGTACAACATTAAGAAGTTTGTGCTGAATTTAAGCCCTTCAAAAATGCTAGATGTATTCCTAGAAAACAGGAATTAAAGGATTTTGCCAGGACATTTTAGTATTGAATCAGATGTGATCGGCAAATATAACTAGTAGCTTGCACATATTGTTTTTGTTGAAAAGATAGCTGAAATCAACTGCATCTAAAACCAGGCAACAATAACACAATAATATCCTTTCTGGATGCTGCTCTCATATTGATTTAGAGTTTCATCAACCAACTTTCCTCCTATATCTGCAAACAAAAACATCAATCAGATGCAATAAAAAATTTAAAAGCATAACAAGATCATATTTAACTCATAAAAAGGCCCAAATTGCATTTTATAAATGCATTTTTTGTTCAAGACAAATTAATCAACATTTAAAAGGGTGATCCAAACTGTGTGCATTTCCAGCACTAAGAACGTGCAGATGCTTGTGTATTAAAGCATCTAAAGTTTACATAGGATGAGAATACCGATCATTATACTAATCAACAATTTCAATAGAGAAGAACTTAGCAATCATTCGAGTCCATATTTACATGAAAAAGAAGCTCAATCTAAATTTCAAAATCAAAATAACCTCCACACAAAATCGGCTAGACAAAATCTTATTAAGCCATAATCTTCTTTATGATAATATTCCAGTACTGGACAAATGTCTGAGTTACAATAGGAGAAAATTGGTTATTCTCTAAAATGCCATTTTACAAAAGCTCCAAACATCAGTTGTGAAATGGACAAATAAAAAGAACACATTGCAATAATCAATGACAGTAGGTAGGTATTCAACCAACTTTCCTCTGTTTACAAATAAAGTAAATTAGTTGGGTTTTTAGATTAACTACTTGCACAATGCATTAAATGTAGCTAGGTTAAATAAGACTAAAGGGCATTTTGCACTGCCGAAAATATTATTTATGAATTAATTTGAATATCTTTAATCATTCAAAACTCTCTTTGGCCATTTATTCCATGTAAATTCTCCACTACTTAAGAATAGAGCATAATAAACTCAAATTCATGAGAATTCTGAATTACAAATAATCTTCATTAATAGGTTCCACTAATACAGGCCACAATGAAACAGCCCAAAAGTTTTCTAGAGCTACTTTAGCATATGCTCAAACTGCATGAACATCCATACTGAAGAGAAATATATGATAGAATGTGACAAATGATAATATAAGTGCAACGTCAGTTTATACAAGTAAACGGGCTGCATAGCAAAAACCCCCTAGTGGTGACCATCCAAAGGATCAAAACCATATTAAGTTTACAATTAAACATATCCAAGGCCATATAGAGTTTGTAATTGTGATTAGAACATTCTTCAAGTTAAATCCCAAAAAACTTTCTACATTTACCGTACACAAGCCCAGAAAAAAGGTAACATTACAGGCTGGGGCCAAAAAACTACTGATTTAGAATAGATAATGTATTGCACTGAATCTCTAGTTTACTATAGCTTCTGTCAAAATAAACTGGTTGTCCTGATTCACAAATTGCTGACAATATTCAGCTGCCCTAGCTATCACTGCTACAACTTCTTGTTACCAGCTTAATGTCATTCTGCATCCCTACCAAATGAGGGCAAGTATAAATATCTGCTGTATTTGTATATGGCTTGAAACTATTGGTATCTGCCCAGGACATGCCTCTCTGTCACCGTATCCTCTAGCTAATTAATTTGATGACAAATTTGTTATCCTCCCCTGCAAGGCTTAAAAATATCTCAATTGTATCCACAGTACTATTTACAAGGTGAAATAAATGTCCAATTGTCTATCAGTATAATCTTGTACCTAATTTTTGTCAGGAATATCTCATCATTCCTATTCCCGTAGCTAGTCTTTAGGACACATATAATAATGTTTGCTAAGTTGTTATAGCTTGCTAAAAATCATCTGTAGGATAATATATCAAGGTTGTACAAATATTTGTTTATATTACATTATTATAACAACTCATAAAGATAAAGGAGTGGTTATAGGGGGTGGAACAACCCCTCTATAAATAGTATGCGAAAATCCTATATATATGTAATTTGGATAGAACAAAAAAATAGATAAGAGCATTGTTATCTGTACATAGATTATATTGTCTTCTATGAAATCTGCCCATTTAACTCACATGGCATCAGAGCGAGGAAGTTGATGCTTGGTGGAGATAATATACAGTCTGGGCATGCATGTTGCACGATTTTTAGGAGTGGATCTAAAGAAATTTTTCAAACTAGTAAATATAAAGCTCACCCAATGTGTGCTTTCATCCAGTTGTTCACAGAATTGTATGTGATATATCTGGCGTGGCCTTTGGATTCTTCATTTTTTGAAGCATTTTTCTCCCAAAATTGATGTCTGGTGCTTGGGCGGCAGTGGTTGCTGGGTGGTGCTCGAGCGGCGGCCCCAGACCCCCGATCCCCACATTTGAATTTAAAAACAAAAGAAGAAATTGATGGGGAAATTGCGTTGAATCAAGTTCATGTTTTTATACCCACTTTACTGAGTTCCAATGATGAAGAGTAGTTTGCCTTGAGGGATGATTAGAGGCCTCCCTTCACTACATTTTGACATTCCGTACTTGTTTTAATATCATGCTACTCATTGTAATCATCTTTATGATATTTTTGATATTATAGAAATCTTCCATTCATCAATTCGACAATTTCATTTGTCAAATTGAAATTTTATTTAGTATTCTAATATTCTATTGATATTCAATGTTCAAGTATCTGTATTTAGTATTTGCAATTTTGCTATTTTACTTCTTATACATCTTTTCATAAATAGCATTTAAAGTACTATATGTATAGTATATAGTATTCAGTAGTCACTAGAAATTACAATAGAACAACTTGTTTTCAAATACAAAGAAAGATTTGTAGAATGAAAAATTGTACAAAATATTTAATATACAATATACAATAAGAATTTTCAATGACAGAACCAAAAATTTGCTTAATTGGATCAACAAATTGGCATCCCAATTGTTACAAACACCTTCAAAAGTACAATGATAGCAAGAGGAAGAGTTTAAATTTTCAAATGAAAAATAATTGCTCAATAACTAACTGTTGATTGGCACAATGCTTAAAATATATTTAATAATAGTCATTAAGGGCTAAAAGGCATATAAATCAAAAAAGAACTACAGTTTAGAATCAACTCTCAAGTATAATATTTACATCTTAGGATCCCCCTCAATTAAAGAAAATTGCCATATTTAACGTACTACCAGAAGGGTTTACATTAGTTAAATCATAAACAAAGTTAAAAGCACTACCCAAGAGTTTTCCTCAATCAAACTAGAACACCAATTTTGAAGTATCACCCTTGAAAATAGATACTATTACTATATGAAATTCAATTCAATGGTTTCTCAAATCAATGCTTCTTAAATATTTTCCAGAATTTAATTTCTGGTAACAGTATTTAAGTATTTTGAATCCATTTAGAATTTTAGTCCAAAGCAGTGAAACCCGGGGACGCATACCCCCCCAAACCCTGACGCACCCGGTACGGGGACACCCCTGGGACGGGGACTTGGCATGCCCAAGTCCCCGTACCTCTGCCACCCCGCAATCGTTGTGCCATCGGGACACGTCTGCAACGTGGGGACGCCCAAACGTCCCCGAGAAGTACGGGGGGCTCCCTTCTTGGGGAATGTCTGGGCGTCACCCGTCGCCGGTCAGCGTCAAACACAAAATAAAGTGAATTTGGGGGGGGCGGGGGGGCTTTTTATAATAGGTTCTATTCGAACCCTAGAAAGAGGTGGGTCCCATTTTGGGCCCTCTAAGCCTTCATAAGCGCCACTAAACTTCATTTTTATCTCACATTTGGATTTCAACTTATTCGCTACAGCTGAGAAAGAAGAGTGAAAAGGAGTGCAAAGAGTGATTGGAGGAGTGCAAGAATTGATTGCAGGTGAAAGAGGAGCAAGAAGAAGAGGAAGATTCTACACCTTCCTTGAAAAGATTCATCGAGCACAAGGTAGGGTTTTAGAATTTTTTTGTTTTATTTTCTGATTTTATTTCTAAAACTAAAAGTAAACTTTAAATTTCAAGTTCTTTTGAAATGTAACATGTTGAATGCATTGTTGTTTCTTTTTCATTGTTTCTTGTGGAAAGTGTTTTCATTTTTGTTGTTTGAAATTTCTTGTGTTTTCATTTTTGTTGTTTGAAATTTCTTGTGTTTTCAATTTTGTAACTTGTTGTTTTTTGTTATTTGAATTTCTAAATTAGGGCCTGTGTTGAAACTAGTTTCTTGATAATTTATTTTAAATTTTTAAATACTAATTATGCTGAAAAATTTTCATTTTGTGAAATGCAGTGTCAAAATGGCCTCTCGCATTCATGATATCAGCGGAGATGAGATGGAAATTCATTTTGAGGGTGTAAGTCTATCAAAGTATGAACCTGAGGCTAAGCATGAGGCATGTAACCATGGGGCTGATCCAAAAGCCCAATCTAGTTATGTTGCTAGTGGACCACCTTCTATAGTTTGTCCCTCTGAGCTTTTGACAAAGTTTGCTAGGGGTCCTTATGATCCCAAGTCTCCTCTCAAACAATTTGCAAAAAGAGTAACAGCCCCAACGCCAACAAGTGACGGCACAAGAAAATGGAAATGCAATTTTTGTGCTGCAGAATGGTTTGGGAGCATCACTAGAGTTAATGCACACATGCTCTTTCGGACAAGACATGGTGTGAGTGCATGAAAATTTTTGATGGATGTTGCAAATGTCAAGTACAAAATTGAGATAAACAATCTTTGGGGTATTCCTGATGATAGTACAGTTCCAGTGCCTACTACTTTGTCTGCTAGGCAACGGGTTAAGGCACTTCAACAGTTACAGGGGCAGCGACATACTTCTACTCGTGCCATGCATCAGAGAGTAGAAACGATGTCAAAGCCAGCTTTAGGACCTTCATCTATTCAGAGTTCAACAGGGGAGGGCAGCAAGAAGGGAAAACGCAAGGCGGGAAGTTCAAGTAACCCCATAGCTGATTTGTTGAATGTGCACGTGAAGGATCAAATAAAGGATTCCATTGGCAGGTTCTTCTTTGCCAATGGCATACCATTACATGTGGCTCGATCTCCTTATTATAAGGAGATGATGTCCATGGTGGCGAAGGGGGGGGCATCATTTGTGCCACCATGTGAGCACAAATTGAGGACTACGATCTTGGATAACCAGTATAACAAGATCAATGTTTTGATGGAGCATATGAAGGCATGTTGGATAGAGTGTGGATGTAGCATAGTTATGGATGGGTGGACGGACATTAGCCATCGTCGACTCATCAACATCATGGTTACATGCACAGAGGGCCCATACTTTTTGAGGGCAGTTGATTGTTCAAGGTATCGCATAGATGCTGATTTTCAATTTCACGTCCGTGGGGAGGCTATTGAGGAGGTTGGGCCACAAAACGTAGTCCAAGTAGTGACAGATGCAACACATGTGTGCAGAGCTGCAGGGAAGCTTGTTGAGGCAGTCTATAGACATATTTGGTGGACTCCATGTTTTGTGCATGTCATGAACAATGCACTCAAGGACATGGGGAAGATTGACTAGATTAGAGGAGTGGTCAATGGTGCGAGAGATGTGCAGATGTTTATCTACAACCACTACACGTCACATGCACTCTTCAGGAATTTCGCGAAGGAGTTCTTGAAATCAGTTGAGACTAGATATGCATCGTATTACATTCTCTTGGAGAGAATGCTTGAGTTGCAATAACCACTCCAACTCATGGTTATGACACAAGAATGGAATCAGTGGGCTGAGGCCAAGACAGAGCAAGGGAAGAGGGTGAAGGAGACAGTGAAGAGTGATCAATTTTGGAGTGATGCAAAATACATAGTCTCCATCATTACTCCGGTTTTCCAGGTGATCATATATGGTGATGGGGATGCACCTACCCTTGGAGAGTTGTATGAGTGCATCGAGTCTATGCAGATGAGGGTTGTTGTGTGAGAGGACCCCACTTTAGCATTCTACAATGAGCACATTCAACCTATCATTCAGCATAGATGGGACAAGCCGAACACTCCTTTCCACATGGTTGCTTATGCATTGAATCCTAAGTGGTACATGGCTAGGCCTGGTAGAGTTACACCACTTTAGGATGATGAGGTGAAGGCAGGGTTCTTCAGATGCATTGCTAGGATGTATGATGTTGATACTGCTGGGGAGATTCACTCTGAGTGGATGGAATTCGCCACTCTTACAGATGATTGATAATTCGATATTCTTTATTTACTATTTAGACATTAGTTTTACTATTGGGTATGTTTATGTTACTATGTTGAATGTTCAATGGTTCTAGTTCATGATGAATTTTGCTATGTTGCAGGTTACTCGGATGCAGCAAAGATGGATATTAGAACTATGGCACAAAAGCATCCGATTGTGTGGTGGAAATGTCATGGATTACATAGGACAAAGATTACCACACTAGCCATTTGATTGCTATCTCAGGTTTCTAGTTCTTTAGCTGCGGAGAGGAACTGGTCTACTTATAGCTTCGTCCACTCTATTACGAGGAACGAACTTACCTCTAAGAGAGCGGAGAAGCTAGTTGTTGTACACAGTGCCTTGTGTATCATGGACCGCAAGACACATGTGTACAAGGAGAGCCCAGTAGCACGATCAAATGTAGAGTCAGAGGAGCCATCTCAAATTGATGAGGACGAGACTGCAGCAGACACAGATGTAGGGCTGGTTGGTGTTCCTTTGGTGAATCTTGACTGTGAGGAGTCCACTAGTTCCATTGATGAGGACTTTGGCTTGGGGGATGATTAGAGGCCTCCCTTCACTACATTTTGACATGATTTTGTACTCATTTTGATATCAATCATGATTCATATCATGCTACTCATTGTGAACTCTTTATGATATTTGATAGAAGTGAACTAATATAAATCAGAATGTTCTATTTGCTGATAATTTGAATTTCTATTTGAATGTTACAACTTACTATTGGGTATGTACTATGTACTATGTACTATGTCACTATGTTGAATGTTCAATGGTTCTGGTTCGTGTTGCAATTTTGTTATGTTCAAGTATTTCAATTTGGTATGTTATACTAGAACATCATTTCATAACTAGTGTTTCAAGTTCTCTACCCCCCCGGCCGCCCCGAAATTGAGGCCCTTTGTCCCCCCACCCTGGAAACTTGTCTCGGCGTCCCCCAGTGCCAGTGTTACACTGGTCGAAAGCAAAGTTTCGACGGGAAAACATTTTATTTTTCCATTTATTTAGAGTGTGTTGGCACCTTCATATTTTTGCAAAATATGAAATTCCTATGATGAAAAAAATGACTATGCCACTCAAAAATACCTCTGCAAAAACTTTTCTGAATGGCCTGGTTCAAGGATGAATAAGTTGATGCCCTGAGATTGTTATGAGGAATCACTTTAAGATCATGTTTATCTACTACAAGTTAGTATGCTCATCCCTTTGCAGCTTCCCAAGATCAGATTTGATGGGGTTTTGAAGCACCGAGTTTGCATGTTCAGAAGAAGTTTGTAGTTTGCACATTGTCAGATTTGTCAGACTACCCCACCTCAGAGGTCAACATTTCAGAACTAGATAATTTTCATGACGAACTGATTACTGCCTGCAATTGTCCTCATACTAATCTACCTCTGTGTTCATTTGCAAAGCCCCAAAACTTGGTTTGGTATTTACAAAAAACCAAAACCAAATGCAGTTTTTAGAGTTTTGATATCTGCACCTTTATGACAGTTTTAGGAAGGTCGTCTTTGATCGTCAATATCTTGTAGAAAAAGTGAAGTCATGAGAAACCCTTTTGCGCATGTGTTTACAGGTGCTTCATGATCTCACATAACAGGTGGTGGTTTGCAAGAGGGAGATTTAGTACGTTTACAGAGCATGAAGTTTGTGAGTTCCAGATGGGTTCAAACATCTCCAGTTGCAGAAACACTTAAGTGACTACCTTTGAGCATTAATATCTTGTAATTGCGTCATGCGAATCCGTTTCGTGATCTGATTCCCATGCTGTCAGAGAACATGTTTGTACATTTTCATGGCTCCAAGAGGTCGTTTGATGAGTTTTTCAGGGCAATTCTGGAGGCCACCCAGCTGAACTCACATTTCAATTACGGCCCACTTTACAATTTTCACTCTAGATGCATTCAGGATCAGCATGAAGACATTTCAGATGAAAATGTTTCAATTTGAAAAAAAATTAGGCCTGGCCTGCAAGGGGACTCAGCATTCGTTGTCAAATCACAGGGTTACAAGGTCAAATATCAATAAAGAGGAGGTTATATTTTAAATCATTTTTATGATTTAAATTTGCACAATGGAGAAAAGTCGGACATTGTTTGTCATTTTGAAATATTTCAGAGTGCGTGAATATCAAAAGGGGGTAAAAATGCAAGAATCTTTTAAATCATTTTTTAAATGATTTAAGCATATTGTTATTGCAGTGGTTATTTGCCTTTATCTGTATAGTGATTCAGAGTATGTGGACCCGATAAACGGAAATTAAGAGTGAATTTTTTGCTTAAAATCACTTTCCAAAATGATTTAAAAGCATATTAATGATCCTATTTTTCAAACTCCCTCCATTCAGCAAAATAAAGGTCGAATGGGGCAAAGTTACCACGGGCACGCAGGGCAAATAAGATGCAGGCAAAATTAAATTTGTTTTTACACACCCCTCTAACCTGTGGAGAAAACGTGGTCAACTCAGTGTTTACCAAGGCATGCGGGATGCTTGGTGAATGAGAAAATGCTTTTTAACTTTCTAAAGTTTTTGATGCCCCACATATCCCATGAAGAATTAGGATTCTGTGGAGAATAAGCGCAGGAGCCTGGGGTATCCAAGTAAAAGGCAAATGATGTTAAATTTTTATAATGCCTCCTCTGCCCTGCATTCCTGTGAGGAAATTAGGGCATCGCAAAAACAGGCACGGGCTTGCAGGGTGGGATGTGGATGCATGCCAACAAAAAAATGGGATCCGAAATGTTTGTCTTCTTTGCCATTTTGGAAAGGATGGGTGTGCTTTTGCCGCAAGTGAAGTGAAGTTTTGGGCTTCAAATTTCTCAGAGCATTGTGATCTTCTCAATAGTTGCTATTGAAGGGCAGATTTTCTCCTCCTTTTTGAAGGGTCTGTGCAGGTTATAAAAGAATGAAGTTTTATTGCAGTGCAATCATATAAGATTGCTTTTCATAATGAAAGTAGTGGCAAGAGCTAAGATATGTTACTAAGGCTGAATCATCCACATAGGTGTGCCCATATAGCAACCATCAAGACGACCCTGTAAGAACCTACTTGGAGTCGTACGTTTTGAAGGAATGCCGTTTCTTTGGTTTTGATCTTTGCAAATGATGTTTACAAATTTATGCCAGATTGATCAAAATCGATACTGCCATTATTGTGTTCTCTGCTATGATTGCATTAGTGCATTAATTATAATGTTTCATCGCTGTTTTAAGGAGCAATAATGTGTTTGTTTAGTGCTGAACCATTTCCATATGCGCCTATGCAGTGACCGAGAGATGACTCAGGGAGAATCTTTGCACACAATATCAGAGGACTGCTGCCACATACTGTAGTAACTGTACAATGCTATTGCAATGTAGATGCCTTATTTTGAATACCAGTGCCGAGTTGTTCTCCAGAGGTTCGCATATGCCGTGAGCACGCAGATGAATGTGAAGGGAGCCTCCAAGCAGTAGTCTATTGACTTCATCCTCATCTTAAAAGATCAATGCTGATGCACAAATTACACCTGTGCACATGGAAGGAAGAAAGGAAAAACACAACTGCCGTGTCTTCATTTCCTGTGGGCGCCTAAATTGAGTTGCAATTCATGTTTGAACGGTATTTCCGGGAATGATACCAGTACCAAACCATATCTGCATATGTATTCATACAGTGATCATAAAGGTGACTCAATGAGAGCCTCTGTGATGAATTATGGTGGCTGTATGATCCTCTGAATGGATCATTTTTCTGACTGCGTTGAGGCGCTATTCTTGTCTTCCTCCATGTTATTGGTTGCAGTGATGAATTTCTTTTGAGGAATGTTCTAGATCGATGGAGCCCGTGTTATGTCATCTCCAGCAGTGTGCAAATACCGTGCTGCCCGGCAGCATCAAATAGAGGGTTTTCTCTGCTATGATAGGGTTTTTTTGAGCCATGTTGATGCACCATTTTCTTACCATTGACTGCGCTGTCTCTCATTTAAATCATCAATATCTGGTTGAAAATGGCGCGCATAGAAAGAAATATAAAGGTAGAATGCAGAGAAAGGTAATAGAAGCAAAGCACCGTGCTATAGAGGCATAAAAAACAACTTAAAAATACTTTGGTGAGTATGGCTATAAAAAAGTTAAGGAAACAGAAAGAATGCATGGAGATGCTTCAAAAACTTGAAGATCAACAGTAGCGGCAGCAAGAGCAAAGGATATAATGACTAATTAAAATGAAGATTAAATGGGATGAATATTTTTGCAACCGAGGTTACAAAGCAGTTGAAGTTTTTTATTTTTCACTAAAGTGAATCCAATTTCACAAAGGAGTAAGCACCGGGGAATTGTAATTTCTTTTATCAGTGAATGGCTTTTACTTGGAGGTATGTTTGCACAAAGGTTACCTTTGTGGGTAAAATTGCATATAAGGGTACAACTGAAATGCGAAAGTCATAAAACATTAAATTGCAGATTTATGCAAATATGAAATAAAATAAAGGGGCAAGAATGCAGCTACAAAGTCTTATTTTCACCAAGGTGAAAATGTCTGACATAAATGTTATAAAGAAGAATGCTATCTTGGCAAAGTGTAACTACAAAGAGGATCTGTTTTTACCGGGGTCCATGTGTTTTCATAAAAAGGCCAAGGTAAACTGAATTTTCACAAAGTGAAGTATTTTCCCCAAAAGGTGAAAATTGTTTCACTGAAGATGCAAATGTGTGAATGTGAAATATTTCCACGTGAGGCTAAAAATTTTATTATAGGTGAGAGTGAATGAGTGTGTTGTACAATGAGATAAAGTGCAATGAGCATATTTTTCAGTATCTGCAAAGTATTTCCACGGGGATGAGAATGGCAAAAGGGGAAATAAGACAAGTATTTCAATTGCAATAAAACAGAAACTCAAATGATTTCAGTTGCAAGGAAGAAAAGAGAGAATAAAGAATATTTTCTGTTGCAACTTAAGAGATAACCAAATGCAGTTCAAAGGAAGGCATAAGAGAGTGGGAAGGAAGAGGAGAATTGTTTTGCAGATCAGATTTTGAGGAGGGGACAGGTTTCAACAACAGATTTAATCTGGAGTTCTCCTTCTTTTCTATGTATTCTTCTTTCTTCTCATTTGTACAGGTTCTGAATTTTCTGATGTAAAAAGTAGAATAGAGAAATGCTTAGCTTAATATTGGTGTTCTATCTACAGTGAATGAATGTGTAATTTTTCAGTGGTGTGAATTAGTTTGAACAAAATTATGAAGAATATGTTGCAAAAGTTTTCTCCAAATTTTGTATTCAGGTTTATGTGAATCAATAAATATCAAATATGTTTCGATTTGTCATCATGGTTTTCCTGTGACCATGTAATTTGTGTATAAATAAATATCAAATATGTTTCGATTTGTCATCATGGTTTTCCTGTGACCATGTAATTTGTGTTTTTCATTTTTTTCAAGGGAGGAATTAAAAAGCTTTATGCAAATTGCAGTGGGTCTAAGCATGTGATGAGGATCTGTAAGTATGATTATGGAACAGTATGTGGGGTTGCATTAATGTCAAAGGGGTCACTAATTTGGAATGATCTGCTGTTCAAATTTGCATCCAGGATATAAGATTTGACTCCACACCCTAGAATTAGGCACTGATCTATGATACTTTTCAGATTTGATACAGAAACATTCATAAAATTAAAGTCATTTTACTTTCATGTTGTTAGGTGTATATGTAAATTAGTTTTGTTCTCACAATTACTCAAGGTGAATGGGATTATGCTAGAGAATTGGTGAAATTGGAAATATGAACGTCCGTTATTCATAAATCTGAGAACCATCCACTCCCATAGGTCTATAGTGTGTTGTTTGGCATGAGTTTATCTGATTTGCAGACCTACAAGTAGGAACACCCTCCTGAATCTTGTGGAGCTCGAAGATTAGAAGGCTTATATAGCCTTGTTCATTGCATTTTCTTGTCTTCAGTCTATTGAGAGTGCGGATTACATGTTCTAGATTCCCAATCCCATGATCTGCGCATTGTGTTTCTCCTTAGGACTGAAAGTAGAAAGAAAAATCGCTAACAAGGTATTTAACAATAAAACCTAATATCTGTGCTATAAACCAACAAAATTCAAATCACGTTTGAATTTCAATGACGTTTAAGTTTTTAACCAGTCATCCAAAGGGTCGTGACATGATAGGAAAATAACATATTCCTAAGCAAGTAAAGCATATCATATATCAGACGGCATGTCACATAGGATGCAAAGAATTGAATTACGGAACAAGTAAAGAAGTGGAGTATGAAAAATTAGCAAATTGGCAAGCACAGGATTCAAACCCATTTCATAGCAATGAAAGCCATATCATGACTGCATACCACTCACCCTACCAAACCCTGACAGGTATAAACAAAAAAAGGATGCTTCAACAGTAGTAACAGCGATAATAATGGCATGTAAAAGTAGTATACGCGTATCGTGCTCAGATATAAGTCTTGCCTCAACAAGAATTTATACCATTTCAACTTACGAGGTGAAATGTCTCCTTGTTGAAATAGGATTTTATTAAATAACAATGATAGTAAATGAAAATATAAAAGAATAAAAATAAAACTTAATAAAAAAAAATTAAAATTTACTTAAGTTTAATGAATGGTCAAAAGACGTGAAATGAAAAGTTGCGACTCCCTCAAACATGAGATATTAAAGGGAGATAAGAGAACTTCATTTGAAGAGGGAAGATATGAAGGAAGAAAGAATTGAGCAAAGGAATTAAGGAAGCACCGATGGAAAAATAAAGGAATGGGAAGAAGATAAGGAAGTGACTCTTTCAAAAGAGCAGCAATGATCAAGGATTGTGACCCTTTCAAAGGGTGGTAATTGTGAAAGGTTGTGATCATTACGATTGGAGAATGCTAAGGGGAGTAGATTTCATTTGAGAAGGATTTCCAAGGGAGATCAATTTGGGGAAAAATATTATTCAGAATTCTCAAAGGCAACAATGAAAAGGGGTGACTCAATTCTTATGAATGGTGGTGACCCTTCCACCAACAAAGTATAAAGGAGAATTCATTCCAAACATTGAAGGGGACTTATCAGTCATTACTCAGCCATACCTGAAGGCATCAATCAAGATCAAACGAAGGAGCAGAAGCACTTATCCAAAAGAGCAGCAATCAGCATCCCATAAAAGATGCAGTATTAAATCAGATCTGTCTAAATCGCAACAGCAGTCTGAAAATATACATAACCTGCGATGATTCTATACTCTACAAGTGTACTGGACAAAATTTAGGGCAATCCCTAAAAGGTCACATTACAGGACGCTAGTTATGAAAATAGGAATTGTTAGAACACACAAACTTTCCCACAAAAAACATAACAAAAATCACAAACCGTTCAAACCAATGCAGGATGTATATGAGGTGCTGTGTCTTCTTTGTTCAGATGGATTCTTTACTGCCCTTGCTAGGACTGAAATTTGTGTTAAAGTCTCCGATAAAATATATGAATTAAAACGCAACCTAAATACTTCATAGCCAGAAATCATAAAATAGGGAATGATAAGTAGAAGGCAAAAGGAAATTGCAGGAAGGGTTGGAGTATTTGCTTACAGAGTAAGTGCACCTCCAATGTTGATACTGATCGATATAGTCCGCGTTGAATACAAGAGAATAGAATCGAAGTAAATATTGAACGACCCGCTAAATTAACGAAGTTCGCGTTTTTATATTGTTCCTTTTATTGTATGTATAACTAGCAATTGGACCTGTTAAAGGTTCGATCGGCACGCTGATTTAAAAATTTATTACAGTAAAATTTTGTTCGAGATACCTAGATAATTTTTCCATTTAAAATGTATGTGTTGTAAAGCAGTGGAAAATAATTAGAATTTAAAAAAAATAAGGTAAATTCAATCCATCGAATTAATTAAAATTAAATTATATGATAGAGAAAGTATTATAATTCGTTTTAATATGAATGGTGTTTTGGAATTGAAATACTTTTTAATAAAATTGGAAAAATTCTATTGTAGAAAGGCAAGTAGTTGAATGGTGGAAAATCACACTAACCACTAGTAAATTATAAATTTTAACGCCAATTTATCATTATATTACTTTCATCAATACATGTATAATTTCATTTTAAAATAAAATATTAAAATTAAAATTTATATGAAAATACCTGAAATGTGTCAAATAAGTTTGTTGATCCGGGCGAGAGAGCCTAAACTGCACCTGAAGATCTTCCCAAGAGTGGAGACTCATGGTGGCTCTAAAAAAAGATCCTTGGGAGTTCTGATGCCACGTTTGTGAAAACGCAGAGCATGCGAACCCTAGATCTTAGCAAGCGGAAACCCTTGCTAATGAAAAAGAGGTGACCACCGGATTTTGTGTTGGTTAAAAGAGAGACTATCTTGAAAACCATTTCCAGCCCACCACAACCATGTTTTAACTGCTTCCCAAGCTCTCCATATGCTTTTGACAACAAAAGTGCCCTGGATTTGAACGGGGTCTGTCATAACAAGAAGGGTTTGAAAACCAATCCCCTTCGAGGTCGGTCTGTGAATAGGAAAGCCTGAAGAGATGTAATGCCTCAATAGGACCTTCCAAACTTCATCCCCAGATAAATCTCTAATCACCCATTTGGCACATAAATAAATACCTTGCTTCTGAGTGGAAACAAGACCAAGACCACTAGAATTTTTGGGAAGGAAACAATAATCCCAGGTAACTCTATGGAAGCCATGAGAGTCAGCTCTAGAGGCCCACAAAAAGTCACGTGGCAACTTTTCCAGCTTCATATAAGAAGCATTAAAGGGCAGCCAACAAGAACAGTAGTACACATGGGTAGCAGCTAACACTTTAGAACAAATGTGGAACTTATTAGCCAGGGATAAAGGCTTGGTAATCCAGTAGTCTAGCTTCTTGTCTATTCTAGCCAAAACAGCATTCCATAGATCCACAAGTGAAGCCTAAAAAGCAAAGGGGATGCCCAGAAATCTAAAAACCTTGCCATGTTGAATCTATTTCCAGTTGAACTGGGATATCCAAGGAGGTGTCGGAAGAATGGATTGTCTAAAACATTGTGTCTTTATGTCATTGAATGGTAGAACCATAGGCTAAACAAAAGGTATCAAGACATTGAAGAGTCATCTTGACATTAACTTCATCCTCAATGAGAGTGAGGAAAGAATCATCATCGAAATGGTCATTGATAAGTTGAGCAGTTGACTCAGGCAGGGAAATTCCTCTAACAAGACCATTGGAAGTAGTGTTGGCAAGCAGAAAACCAAACCCTTCAGTTGCAAGAACATACAAAGAAGGAGCCAAAGGGCAACCTTGGTGAATGGATCTAAAGAGACCAAATATTTTAGACTGTCGACCATTGATAGTGATGCAAGCAGAGTCATCTCCAAAAAGCATTTGAACAGACTGTATAAATCTAGGGCCAAAACCCACACCTTGAAGCATAGCCAAAATAAAAGGCCATTCAATTTGATCATACACTTTAGCAAAATCAATTTTGAGGAAGAGGGCTTTCTGATTCAACCTTTGGGCCCGTTTCATGCTTTCCCAGACAACAATAATTTTGTCAAGAATAAACATGGACTTGATGAAGCAAGTTTGCTCTGGTCTAACAATCAAAGGCAGGATGTCACAAATTTTTAAAGCAAGAGCTTTGTGTTAAGTTTTAGGATAACTACAAATGTAATAGCACTCTATGTTGTATGTGTTTTCCAAATGCAACAATCTCTCTTTCATTTATTGGGAATGAGGCTAAGAGAGACATGTCCCTTCATGGGACATGTCTATTGATTATTATTTATAAGAAAGGACATGCCTCTTCCCATTAATTATAATTTAATCAATCTTGTAATGTTTCATCAATCAATTATTAATTAAGGATATATAATAATTTAATATTAAATATTAAATTTCATATGATTAATAATAATATAACATATATATTATATTATTATTAATCAACATATATTATATGTATTCTAATTATCATACGACTGAAGCTACAAACATTAACACTCCCTCTTAGCTAGGGAGGATGATCAAACAGAATGTGTAGTGGTCTCCTGTGTCAACACCTATGACCCTCACCAAAGCTACACAAAACATCAACACTCCATCTTAGCTAAAGAAGATAAAATCCATCAAAATGCAATTCACAAAAGATTCATTACTTTTAAGAGAGAAGATATCACCTCATCGTGATACCAAGAGATATGGTCTGACCAAGAATATCAAGTCTCATGATATTCACCATAACTCAAAAAATTTCATAGGTAACGTATCCTTAATGTAAGGTATCATCTATTGTGATATGTTTTAGCCATCACACAATGTCTATCACAATAGAAGGTCAATGGTTTGTTTAAGGAACTGAACCCACCTTGCAGGAAATCATCTATTGTGATCTGTTTTAGCCATTGCACGATGTCTATCATAATATAAGGTCAATGGTTTGTTTAAGGAACTGAATCGACCATGCAGGAAATCATCTATTGTGATCTGTTTCAGCCATCACATAATGTCTAACACAATAGAAGGTCAATGGTCTGTTTAACGAACTGAATCCACCATGCAGGAAATCATCTATTGTGATATGTTTCAGCTATCACACGATGTCTATCACAATAGAAGGTCAATGGTTTGTTTAAGGAACTGAATCTACCATGCAGGAAAACATCTATCGTGATCTGTTTCAGCCATCACATGATGTCTATCACAATAGAAGGACAATGGTTTGTTTAAGGAACTGAATCCATCATGTAGGAAATCATCTATTGTGATGTGTTTCAGCCATCACACGATGTTTATCACAATAGAAGGTCAATGGTATGTTTAAGGAACTGAATCCACCATACAAGAAATCATCTATTGTGATATGTTTCAGCCATCACACGATGTCTATCACAATAGAAGGTCAAGTTATTGTAAGATCATCACCTTTCAATAACCCTTACAAATACAAGTGATAATCATTTGGAAGTCGTCACTTCCTCATGATGTACACAGGGGGAGGCCCATTAAAAATATGTCATACACATGACATCCATCATGCCTCATCACAGAGAGTGAAAACAAGGGATTTCACCTTGAACTTCTCTCACAGAGAAGAACTCATTGAGAAGATATCAATTTGTTGATCATCCAAGATTGCTTATGATGAAATTTCAGACTCCCTCTGAGTCTGATATCAATCTTCTTAGCTCCTCATCCAAAGTTACCTATGAAGAGTCAGAATCCCTCTGAAAATAATTTCTTGTGCTTCTGTCCTGAAGGAATGTTAGAGAGAGATTAAAATAGCTTATAAACTAAACTATCTCATACAGAAATACCAAAGATAGAAGCATACAAGATTTTACTAGCGAATATTATAGCATAAAATTCAAACTTAATAATTCATGTGCATTAATGGGCTTGGCCCTTTGGTGAAATGGTGGGGCTTCTTGCCTGTAGTGCCTATAACCAAGGTTCAAGTCCCCACGGGGTCGCTCTCTACCGTGGTTCTCAATGGAGAGTTGTTACCTTGACCCTTGGTGAAATAGTGGGGCTTCTTGCCTCTAGAGCTTACAACCAAGGTTCAACAATTTAAAAGGGGGTGAGCCTTTGGTGAAATGATGGGGCTTCTTGCCTGTAGTTCCGACAACCAAGGTTCAAACCTCGCAGGGTCACTTTCTACTGCGTCAACAATTGAGAGGCCCCCAAGATCTTGTATCTTGATTTACCTGTGGGATGTGGAGTGGGGCGTTTGCATTCCACCTAGGGAGTAAATCCCTAGCTTAAATTTGGGCTCGGCCCTTTCGTGAAATGGTGGGACTTCTTACATGTAGTGCCTACAACCAAGGTTCAAGTCCCCACGGAGTCGCTATCTATCGTGGTTCTCAATGGAGAGTTGTTACCTTGACCCTTGGTGAAATAGTGGGGCTTCTTGCTTGTAGAGCTTACAGCCAAGGTTCAACAATTTAAAAGGGGGTGACCCTTTGGTGAAATTGTGGGGATTCTTTTCTGTAGTGCATACAACCAAGGTTCAAACCTCACAAGGTTACTCTCTACTGCATCAAAAATTGAGAGGCCCACAAGATCTTGTATCTTGATTTACCCATGGGATGTGGAGTGGGGCATTTGCATTCCACCTAGGGAATACATCCCTAGCTTAAATTTAGGGCTTGGCCCTTTGGTGAAATGGTGGGGATTCTTTCCTGTAGTGCCTACAACCAAGGTTCAAGTCCCCACGGGGTCTCTCTCTACCGTGGTTCTCAATGGAGAGTTTTTACCTTGACCCTTGGTGAAATAGTGGGGCTTCTTGCTTGTAGAGCTTACAGCCAAGGTTCAACAATTTTTTATTGGTATGTAACTGTATCATCTTAAAATGGAAGCACTTCCATGTTAAGAGTGTTTAGCCCTCCTTAGGGGATGTATTTGACCTCCATTACATCATCCCCCCATTTCTGCATCACCCCCCTAATATGCTTCTCCTTATACCACTTTTGGGACTGATTTCTGCATTCTGGGTTGCAGGACTCTGTTTCTAGGATGCAGGGACAGGGTCGACCTCGGCCCTGCCCTAGGATAGGGTCAACCTCAGCCCTGTCCTAGGATAGGGCTGACCTCAACCCTATCCCAGGGTCCCAAACCCAGAATCCCACAGTTTCCGGGTTGTCGGTCTTTGCAAAAAAGTTTCTTCCCGCTCCCGGGTCGGCTGTTTCGGGCTCCGAATCATGGATTCCTAAATTATATTTAATATAGGTTCTATCCTAGTGGTAAAGGCTTAAATGATGATTTAATTATCCTATGTATACCTCCTTAGAAGATTGTGCCCTAATTTCATATAAAAGGGAGCCTTCTCCTCTCATTTCCTCTAACCATCATCTAGCAAACTAAGTCTTCCAAGTGCAAAAGGCTCTAATCAAGATTTTTCTCAAGAATCCATTGTTCTCAAGGTGTTCAATTATTCTTCTCAAGCATTCAAGTTCTCCATTTAAGATCAAGGATTCAAGATTTCAAGCCTTTGAAGGGATTAGGTGCAAACATTCAAGATTCATCATTCAAATCCTAGATCTAGCCATCATGGTGGTGTGATCTTCCTTCAAGATC
>MU228187.1:621724-635808 GCA_018584345.1 Thuja plicata | reverse complement strand
TTTGAAGGGATTAGGTGCAAACATTCAAGATTCATCATTCAAATCCTAGATCTAGCCATCATGGTGGTGTGATCTTCCTTCAAGATCCTTGGTACCTCTTCAAGACTCTTTCATCATCCTCAAAACTCTTTTGAGGTGGATTCCAAGCATATAATCATGGAGGTTTATGGTTTCTAAAGTCCATGCTTTCATATTTACATACTTTCTACATTTGAATTACAATTGCATATCTATTCAATATCATTGCTTCACTATTAGATTCAATTCTACTACTTCTTAGTTTTCCATACTTTATTGATTTCAAGGTTAATTCCTAAATCGGGGTTTGACTAAGGCAAACCCCTCCACAACAAGAAACAAACATTTTTCTTGTAGGTACAGGTTTGGGACTGTAAATCTGAGGCCAGATCTGGATACCCTTTTCAGATTTCTTTCGGACTGTGCGAACAGGGACACTTTCGGAGTTGAGCAGATTGAGTTGGCAAAAGTGGTACAGGGTCGACCTTTTTCATAAGACGACATCAAAATGGAAAAATATTTATGGGTTTTTTTCATCTCTGTGTTATGGTTCAGTATCAACTGTCAGCATCTCCAGAAACAACCTATAGATCTCAGAAAATAGCAATCTTTGATCTACCATTTTGGGAGGTTGGTACCTTCTCCTATTCTTTTCAATTACTGTCATTAATCATATTAATCAATCAAATTATAGAATTTAAGATCCCCTTTCCTGGTCTCTTTCAAAATAGTGGATTCATTTGTGCATTTACCCTTTGGGGTTGATCAAAATTGGATCTCCTATTTGTGTATTTGAGGGTGAAAGAAAGGAGCATCTTATCTTCCCTTAATCACAATCACAATTGCAATATACAATCAATCAAATTCAAGTAAGTGTAAAGTGGGGTTAAGGAAATCAACACAAATAACAATTAACCAAACTTTTTCTCCTTTACATTTTGGTGACATCTATTTTTTTATGTTACAGTAACATAAGATAGATCTAATAAAAAAATGGAGCGTGGTGGGCAGGAAGAACGTTGGAGGCAACGGTCACCTGCAACTCAGCGAGCAGAGGCACAAAACTAGTATGGAAGGATTTTTTTCAATAAACACAGAGGTTTCTCCTATCAGGCACTATATGGAAAGACTTGGCCTCTCAATAGACGCTCTCAGTCAAGGTTCCAAACAAATGCCCAAACCCTCAATCCATGGAAGGAAAAATTCAACCTACAATAGAAGCCAAAACCAATCTAGAATGGAAGGAGAAGGGAGAATATGGGTCATAAAAGTATGCAGACAAAGGATTATCTGCAAATCAGGAAAAACTTTGATTTCAGACAATAGCACACAAGTTCTACAAACCAAGAGACCCAAAAGTTGCAGGAGAAGCAAGGAACACTGTGGATCAAGGTAAATCCCCCATGGATAACATCAGGTATGAGATCATCTCAACCCTTAAAATTTTAGACGCTCAATGGAAGGAAGCAAATGTGTCTTTGAAAGAAAAATCTTTTTTCTTTAAGTGGTTAGGCCAATGTCCATATGTAACTAAAATAAGAGCTTGGAGCAAAGTGGTTTGGGGGAAAGAATGTCGGCTCAAAACCATCACTAATGGATTCTATATGGGGATCTATTCTACAAAGGAGGACAAGGAATGGATCCTCCATAATGGACCTTACCTGATAGAAGGAAGGGGCCTCTATCTAAAAGACTGGGAAGCAAATTTCAACCCACAAAGCAAAAAAGTGAAAGAATATCCAACCTAGTTGAGCCTGCACAACCTCCCAAAAAAATATTGGGGAGAAGACATGCTCAGAAGAACAGGGAGAAGTATCAAAACCTATCTCATAGTGGAGGAAGTAATCAATGAAAGGGATGCTTCCATCCATCCACAGATCCTGATTAATCTACAAGAAAATACACCGATCCCGGACACAATAACTCTAAGCACAGAAAATGGAGTATGGGAGCAAAAAATTGCTTTTTGGAATCCGGAGGTAGAGGTCAATAAGAACCCAGATGAGGAAGTTGAACCCCCAAGAAAAGACAAAGGACTAGTAGAAGATTTTCTCCTTGATGAACTAGAGAAAAGGACTTTAAACTAGGGAATAATAAAGCCTGAGATAGTTGACCAATTTATTGCACCCTTGGCAAATGATTCACCACTATGGAGGAAAGATTCCAAGAGGGTTATAGATGAGACTCTCTCAAGAGAACAAGGAAATGAAAGAGCACCCTTAGGTTGCTTATCTACTCAAGTAGTTAAGTGCATGCCTTTCTCACAAATCATGGAAGAGGCTGAAACTAAAAAAAGGCCAGCATCCCTGGAAACCCTATTTTCCCACCACCAGATAGATGACATGAAAGGTGTGGTAGCCTTTGTGGAGGATGCAGAAGGAGTTAGTTGTTCAGTCATCCAAGACACTTTAGACAGACAGAATCCTCCGGTGGAGGAACCAACAGAAGGCCTCCCAACTCCAGCTGCAGATAGGAAGGCCAGTTAGTTTCAAGGAGTTTCTGGACCAAGCTTTGACACAAAAACCATGCAGAAGGATTTCAGGGACATAGAAATATCACCAATTAGAAATCTGAATAAATATCTAGAAGAGGAAAAGGCCAATGAGAAAACATCAGAGGAATGGGAATCAAAATTTGAGGAACAAATAGGGGAAAATGATGTAAATAACCTAGGCCTCTTTGAATCCACAGGAGTCCTAGAAAAGAGATCTATTGGGAAAATAGTTTCAACCTAGAAAAAACCAAACACTGGTTCGAAAGGGAAAAGAGGTGCAAAATCCATGAGGGAGAAGTTTAAGATAGTAGGGGATGCTGCGAACCAATCCAAATTAAGATCGAGAAATGGCTATGCCATTTCCCAGGAGCCATGAAAACCCTATCATGGAATGTCAGGGGCTACAATGCCCCTGATAAGATTCATTTGATAAAGCGATGTCTTGATCAAACGAAACCAGATTTAGTATTGATATAGGAGACCAAAAATAAATTTGAAGACAGTGAGTTTTTTAAGAAGAAGTTTGGGAAGTGGAAGTGTAAATTGGTGGGAGTGCAAGGTGATTCTGGAGGATTGGGTGTTCTCTGGAATGAAGGAACTATAGATGTAACATTAATACAATAGGATCAATATTGGCAATGGTTGAGAGTGCATGTGAAACATCTCCAATGCAACATATCTTTTCTCAATATTTATGGCCCAAACAATAGGGCGCAAAAAAGGATGTTATGGGACACATTGACAAGGATTTTGGAGAATTTGGATAGTGAGGTGGAGGTACTGGGAGGGGATTTTAATTTCATCTTAACACTAGAGGATAAAAGAGGAGGAAAAGGTTGGAGCAATGAGAGCCAAAGGGACTTCAGCTCCTTTGTTATGGGTTGTGGGCTGATGGAAATACCTTTCAAAAAAGGTGACTTCACATGGACAAACAGAAGGGAGGGTTTCCTGAACATTATAGAGAAGCTTGATCATTTTTTCATAGGGGGGAATTGGGAAGATACGAACTGGTCATGTGATGCAGAGATCCTTCCTTTCTAGGGTTCGGATCACATCCCAGTTTGTTTGAGAATACAACATGAAGAAACCCTGGACCGATGCCCCTTCAAATTTGAGGCAATGTGGCTCACATCCAAAGGTTTCAATGGTCTAATTGAAGAATGGTGGTCACAAGCCCCAAGGAGACCAGGTAACAAAGATTTTATTTTCTTCAAAAAACTGCAATTTCTTAAGGACCAGTTGAAGACATGGAATAGAACACATTTTAAAAATATTTTTGCTGAAAAACATAATGTGGAGGCAAAACTTACAACTTTAAGCTTAAGAGTGATTGAAAAAGGAATGGAGGAGGCTGATTTTAAAGAGGAAAAAATATTACAATAGGAATTAGGAGATTTATTGAAGAAGGAAGAAATTTTTTGGAGGCAAAAATCACGGGAGACTTGGCTTAAGGAGGGAGACCTCAATACAAAAAATTTCACAACTCACTAAAACAGCGAAGAGCCTACAACAAGATTTCTAGTATCCAAAATGAGAAAGGTATGGAGATGAGGGACAAAGATCTGATTAATGAGGAGGTAGTTACTTTCTTCTCAAAAAAGAAACTGGCAAATAATAGAGATAACCACCTTTATGACAGAGTCTTAGAGGTTATCCCAGCTGTAGTATCTGAAGAACAAAATAGGAATCTACTAACCCCTGTCTCTATGGAGGAATTTAAGAAAGCATTTATGGGACTGGGAGGGGATAAGGCACCAGGACCTGATGGTTTCCCCGCAATACTTTTTCAAAAATTATGGCACATCTTCAGACAGGAAATTTGGGAAGTAGTGGAAGAATCACGAGAAGGAGGCTTCATTTTGAAAGACCTAAACACCACATTTATAGCTCTGATTCCAAAATGAGAACCACAAGAAAATTTTGAAGACTTCAGACCAATTGCCTTATGCAACACTGTTTACAAGATAATTGCAAAGGTTATAGGAAACAGACTTAAAACAGTCCTAAACTCAGTGATTTCAAAGGAACAAAGTGGGTTCTCCCTAGGAAGGTTTATTTTTGAAGGTGTGGTGATTGCACATGAGGCAATTCATTCAATAAGATCCTCAAAAAGCCAAAGTATGATGGTTAAACTAGATATTAAAAAAGCATATGATGAGGTTGATAGAAATTTCTTTCTAGAAGTACTGGACATATTTGGCTTTGGACAGGATTAGATAAGATGGGTGAAGAGCTGCATTGAAACACCAAGATTCTCAGTATTGATAAATGAAAGTCCACAAGGTTTTTTTGCACAAGATAAGGGTATAAGACAGGGAGACCCCCTCTCCCCTTTTCTCTTTATTATCATGGCAGAGGCATTAGGGAGGTTAATAATGAATAAAAGGGAAAATGGAAAATGGAACATGGAAAGGTATCCAGATTGAAAAAGGAGTGGAGGATCTCTCACACATTCAATTTGTGGATGACACCTTTTTAGGTGGTGTAGCCTCAGAACAGGAGGCTAGAATTATGAAGGAAACCCTTGATATGTATGGAAAGGCTTCAGGGTAGATGATAAATTGGAGAAAATCTGAGATTTTATTCTTTAATACTCTTGTGCATCTACAAACCAAAATCAACAATATTCTGGGAATGAAAGCAGACCCTCTACTAGGTAGATATCTGGGCATCCCCCTATTCAAAGGTAGAAATAAAGTATATTTTTGGAGGGACCTTATGGAGAAATGTCTAAAAAATATGGATGGATGGAAGGGAAGGTGGTTATCATCTGCTGGCAGAATTTTGATGCTATAAACAGTTATCTCAGCTATGCCTATTTATTCTATGATGTGTATGGACATCCCCAAAAAAGTGGTTAAGCTTTTGGGTTCAAAAATGAGAATATTTTTTTGGTGTGGTGCTAAGGAGGAAGATAAAATTCCCTTGGTAGCCTGGGAGAAGATTTGTAAACCAAAATCCCACGGAGGAGTGGGTATTCAAAACTGGCAAATTATGAATAAAGCTTTGGGGGAAAAACTTATATGGAGCATGTATAGGAACAATAACCTTTTTTGGGCAAGAATCCTCCAAGCTAAATATTTAGACTCAATAGATAGCTTGTGGATATTGACAATCAAAGACCCTCCTTGGGGATCAACAATATGGAACTTCATGCTATCATGTCATCCAGTCATCACTGAACACATCACATGGAAACTCAAAGATGGAAATACTGCCTGTTCAGGGAGGACTCCTGGGATGGACATAGGGCATTACAGGATTATCAAGAGATGATTTTTTTTTAAAAATACTTTCAAACACATTGGGGTAGTAAGGTGAAGGACTATGTGGAGGTAAGAGTAACAAATGAAGGAGAGAGACAGGGATGGAAAAGGCTAGATTTTGTAGACATACCCCCGGAGCAAAAGGACAAAATGATGGAGATCTTTAGAACCAGGGATATTATATTGACTGCAAACAAGGACAAAATAAGATGGTGTAGATCCATCTCAGGGGAGTATTCAGTAAAGATAGGCTATAATTTGTTGGAAAATGTAGTTGAACCACACTTTCCATCAAAAGATCTATGCTGGAGCAAAGACATCCTACCAAAGGCTGGAGTGTTTACCTGGCTTGTATGTAGGGGATGAATCTTGACTGGAGAAAGGAGGAAATAAATAGGTTTTAGTGGACCCACCCAGTGTGAGCTTTGTGAAACAATGAGGAATTTGCAGATCACATGTTACAATGTGAATTTGCATCTAATTGTTGGGATTTTGTCCAAAATAAACTAAGATGGTTGGGCCCGCGAGCCAACACTATTTTTGAAGCTTTTGTCGGCTGGCCTAGGGTGAATAGGAAATCAACACTATCAAATATATGGAAGATAGTTCCATCCATGGTAATATGGGAGATCTAGAAAGAAAGAAATAGGAGTATTTTCAGAGGTGAAAAGGAATCACAAAATAGGTTCCTAAATAGATTACAACATGCCATTGAGGAAGTTGTTAGCACTTCAGCTACACGGAGACAATTTTTGAAGATTCCTTATACAAATGAAGATAGGGTCATTCAAATGAATTGGCCAGGTGTAAGGTTTAACTCACCAGCGGGAGCTTTGGTGACCAGAAGAAAGAAAGTAGAAGCAAAAAATATAAAATGGCAGCCTCCGGAGGAAGGGTGGACGAAAGCAAATTTTGATGGGGCTGCTAAAAATAACCCAGGAAAGAGTGGCATTGGGTTTATTTTTAGGAATACAAAAGCAAATACTATTCTGAAGGCAGCTAAAAGAAGCAAAGATGGAACAAACAACATGGCAGAGAATCAAGCCACATTATTGGCAGTACAGATTGCACAACACAAAGGTATGAAAAAATTATATTTAGAAGGAGATTCCCTGCTTGTGGTGCAAGCAATTTCCAAATTATCCATAAATGCATGGCAGTTGGAAAAATACACTGACTCAATCAAAGAAATACTAGAAACCTTTGAAGATTTTAAGGTTACCCATGTTAAGAGAAGGTAATTTTGAAGCTAATGAGCTCTCTAAATTGGCTCTAAATATTACAGGGATAAATGAACTATGGATGGAAGAGGCGCCCTCATTAAAATGATAGAAGAACAATATAAGAGAGAAAAATTTAAATGAAGACATTATAAATGGAAATCTCGATAGCATGCGGATCTTGTCTAAGATTTACTTCACTTCAAATAAGAGGAAATCATCATCATCAATCTACATGAAAGGACAAGTAATGATTAAATGACGTTAGAGGATATCTTGTTTCGGGTGATAAAGTGTGAAATAACTACCAACTCGCATGCCAACATTTGAAAAGACATTCAACATTGATTTCAAAACATTTGAAATTGATTATATAATTGAAGGTGCCATTACCAAAACTTCATTATGCAAAAGTAGTTTCGATAAACTTAGCCTCGGTTTCATTGTTTGAAGGAAGATACTGGGGAGAATGGAACCAAGGTTTACATTTACAACTAGGAGGCAACAAAAGGGAATCTTTGGACTTGTGGAGGATCACAGAGTGAAACCTCTGATCAAATGCCCATCAAAAGAGGTTGTCAAAGCTTTTCAACAAACCCTAGGGTCATTGTTTTAGGAAGCCACAAACAGGTGGAAGCTGCAAGTTGATATCGCAGCGATGATAATGGCATGGGGCCTTGAATTGGCTGAACATGAGAGGCTAGTGGAGAGAGTGATGAAATCGATCTTCTATGTGAGACCTAATCCCCAATGTTGATAAACTGCTGGAGTGGGCTCACCCTGGGTGGGCCTTTGATTATAGCAAATGTTATAAGGATGAGGAGGAAGGAATAACAAAAGGCATCCTTCCTTTCTATAGTGGACAGAGGGGGTGGATAAAAGGAATTATCTTCAAGAGAGGCAAACAACATGGGATAAGCTGAAAGTGAGCATCTGGAACTACAATGCCCTCCACCAAAGGTCGATAATGCCCACCATGTTTCTAAAAAAGGGTAGGACTCTGCGTGGACGGGGATGAGGGAAAGTGCATAAGGTCAATTCATGAAATCTATGCCAGAAGATGAAAATAAATTTTGGGTGGTTAGGATGGTTTTTTTGGAGAAACACAAAGCAATTCCCAAACCAGGGTAATGGTGACTGGGGTCGACTGAAATCAAGATGTAATTGAAGGTGGTAGTTTTTGGGCAGTTTTGTGAAGTTCAGTTTGTGAATAACTGAAAATTCATATTGCAAATTTTGACAAGGTGTGAAGGCTTACCGGGATCCCCACCAACTAGCATGAAGCAGTGATAAAGCCAACTGAAACTCTGGAAGAGGGGCAGAGCGATGACATCGGGCAACTATGGAGGATTTTGTGGAAAACCAGTTTTTTCGATGCTTCAAATTAATGCATAGTTTATATCTCATCTAGCAATTGTAATGTTGAAGGTTTTTTGGGATGGGCTTTTGTGGAGGAAAATTTAAATTGTAATGGGGGCTGCTATAGATAGTTGGAAAAAGCTAAAATACATGTAATATCTCTTTATATTAATAAAATACATTAATATTACCGACCAAAAAATAATAATTCATGTGCATTAATAAAACATGAAATACTTATCTTAAGTTTCAAATATTTCCTTTTGTAAGGTGAGCCCATATAGGAAATATCAACTCTCATCAAAATTTGAAGTTGTTTGCGGTGGACATGTCGTAAGAGATCATAATGTTGTTCGTGCTAGCCATGTCGACGAACTTCATACATAACGAAAGCCTAGAGTGGATGATCACCATTTTCTCACTCTCCACTAAGGATGGTTCAAATGGAAATGTAACATTGGTTATTATTCCCCCCACAATGTACAATTCTCGCTCTTATATCGTTGAACAATACTCATGTCTTCTTGTGAAATGACTTGATTTCTCCAAGAGAGGTGACACTCTATAATTAATTCTTTCTTTCTAGAAAGAGACACACTTCCTTGAATACATTCAACTTTGTTAATGCTTTACTACGAACATAACAAATTAATATATCTCTTTAATGAAAGTTGCTTTCAGGAATTTCACATAGACCCATACACATTTCATCACAACTTTTGAAACCCACATGTTCTCTCCAATCGCTCCAGTGAGATTTTTCCAAATTTTGTTTTCACCAACATATCCGAAATTCAAAAAAATCCAACGGTGGATTTGTGAGATATTGTCCCTGTACCAAGACTGTATTTTCTCAGATAGTCACACATTCACCATCAACAAACTACTCTCTTACATTTGTAGTCTGGCTCTGATACCATGTTAAGTTTTAGGATAGCTGCAAATGTAACAACACTCTATGTTGTATGTGTTTTCCAAATACAACAGTCTCTCTTTCATTTATATTGGGAATGAGGCTAAGAGAGACATGTCCCATGAATTGATGAAACATTATAAGATTGATTAAATTATATCTAATGGGAAGAGGCATGTCCTTTCTTATAAATAATAATGAATAGACGAGACATGTCTATTCATTATTATTTATAAGAAAGGACATGCCTCTTCCCATTAGATATAATTTAATCAATCTTATAATGTTTCATCAATCAATTATTAATTAAGAATATATAATAATTTAATATTAAATATTAAATTTCATATGATTAATAATAATATAACATATATATTATATTATTATTAATCAACATATATTATATGTATTCTAATGATCATACGACTGAAGCTACAAACATTAACACTTTGGCCCTATGATCTTGTAAGATACATTAAGCAAAGTGATTGGCCTCCAGTTGCAAATATATTCTGGGTCTCCTGCCTTGGGTATGAACTTAATGTTTCCCTTATTGATAATATCCCCTAAAGAGTGGGAGTGAAAGGCTTTTAGATACATTGTGTGTAGGTTTGGGCCAATGTCATCCCAAAGAGACTTATAGAACTCACAAGGGAATCTATCACACCCAGGGGCCTTGTCATCTAACATAGAATATAAAACTCCTTTACGATCATCAAGCGTAAGAAGATGATCATAAAAATATTATTGGCTAGTCAAAAGACAGTGAGGAACAATAGCCAAACTGTCTGAAAGCGCTTGGTCTCTCACCGAAGAATTTTCCTGTGTAGTGAACACCTTCTCATAGTGTCAGACAAAAGCTTGCAGGATATCAAGGAGCTCTATAAGTACATTCTGACCTTCTTTAAAAAAATTATCCTAGTAGCAATATGGCGAGATCTAAGAGCCAAGAAAAAACTTTTGAGGCTCAATCTCCAACCTTTAACCTGTGGAGTTGAGCCTAGATCCGAGCACCTCTGGAAGAATATTTGTCTAGAATTTGCTTCTGGTGTCGAATCTCAGCAAGTTAGATTTACAAATCCATGTTGAAAGGACCAAGAATTAGAGCTTCAGAGGTTGTACGGAGCTCTTTAATGGTAGCCTCATAAGATCTTTGGTGATATTGAGCAATTTGCCTACCATAAATGTGTAGGAACCAGGCAGTGTGGGTGATGGCATCATTTCTCCACTTAATCAAGCCAATAGGTTGATGTGACATTTGTTCTAAATTCCACATTTAGCGAATGTGGGCTAGAGTAGGCTTGTGAATTAACATAAATGTGTTGAGGTAGAATTGCATCATGGGAGGTTGTTCCTTAGTTGTATGTCATTCAATGTCAAAGGCAACAGGAAAGTGATCTAAAAAAGTCACATCAATAAGCAGAGTGACAGGTATTTTTTTTTGTCATAAAAATTGAAAAAATATTGCGCCAAAATCATGGCATGATCAAGCCTTTTAAAAATCCTACCAGAACCATCTCTAAAATTAGACCAAGCATGCCAAATATCACCAGAACAATGACGACCTATATTGGGATCAAAAAGACCCAATTTATTATGCATGTAAAACCAGGCTTCTCTTTCTCCAATTGTCCATCTAAAGGGAAAAATTGCATATTTGTTAGAAGTCACCTCAACCATATTGAAATCCCCACATATGAGCCAGGTTGCAGGTGAGAGAGAATCAACAAGCCATCTCCATAACTGTAATCTTTCAACAACATCATTGGGATCATACACATTAACTATCCCAAAATAATGATTCTCAATAGACAAAACAACCCATACAACTCTCTACATGGGGTTAGAACCATGATTAACAAGAAAAGAATGCCAATGAGGGGAAATGAGAGTAGCAACTCCACCTTGACTAGCTTCATGTTGAGGAGAAAGAACATGGTTGTCAGACCAAATAACATGAAAAGCATCCTGAAGCTTAAATCCAATAATTTTCACCTCCTTGAGACACAAGATATCCATACCAGAAACCCATTGATGAACATCTCTCACATAAAAATTTCTATGTAGGTCTGTGAGACCCCGCACATTCCATGAGATGTAATTCACGAGAAAAAATATTACATTTCATCCCTGTCCCCAAGAGAGGAGAAACTGTTATGCAAAAACTTCGAATGAGGAGACTCATCAGAGATGAGATGTTGCTTTTCTGAAAATGCCCCTTCTTCACTTTCAACACGCCCAACAGGGACGTGAGAACAACGCAGAGTGGGTGAAGAATAAATTATTGAAGACACTTGCAGAGTGTGAACCAAAGGTGCTCGAGAGGCATTTGTAACTGCATTAATCCCTCGCTAATCAAGGTTTGAAACAAGTGAGAGAAATAAAGCCTTGTTTGGAAGCCCAACAGATGGAGAGGCACCGGAACCTCCAGAATAAGAAAAAATTAATTATTGAGGATCCACACAATTTTTTTTTATATTAGTAATAAATAGTGGTCCAAATAGGGTGAAGACATGCAAAAGAGAAGAGACTCGTGAAAAACTCAGTATTGCAATATTAAATCCCAAATGGTTCGTCAAGTGGTATCTATGTATAGAATCTTTTATGCGTGTTCATTCTATTGATTTAACATTGATTGTGTTTAGTATTCCAGGATCCATTGTAGATGTGCTTTCAATATTGATAATGATACTTGTACCAATAAATTTAATGAATGTGTTGATAAGCTCAGTTCCTTTACAACATAAATAAGGTAGCCTAGATTTCTTTTGCATGAAATTATTCTAAGTCATTTTGTAAAGGGATTCATTGACCATGGATGATGTAATTTGATTTATTGATTAGTTGAGTACTATCACTATCCAATTTTTAGAGTTTCAAGAAACTTATTTTTGTCATGGTTCTATCATTTTCTATGTGAAATTTTAGTTTTTTTTTAAGTTTTGGAAAGAATTTTCATGTTTTTTCATTGATTTGATTAATTTATTTTGATTTATTTTAGGTTTTAATTAGTATTCGATTATCTTGATCCAGTAACTAATTTTTGCATAATTTGTAGCTACTAACAAACATGTTGGGGAATTTTCTGAAGGTGCCAAGGTGATAATTTTCTATGTTTGGAAGAAGGTTTGTCCAAACCGTGGCTACAAAGGAACACAAAGGTAATTTAAATTCTTTGATAAACATACAAACTAGGGCTCTAGGAGTATCAATTGATAAAGCTTGTAAATTAAAGGACTTGAGTATTTATTATTCATAAATCAATCATAGGTTTAAATTAATTCTAAATATTACCTAATATTTATCAATCCAATGGAGCATTAAAAATATCAACAACCATTAGGTCTCAATTTTGAGGTAAGGTAAATCCCTTGGTCAAAGAGTTTATATAAAGTATAATATATTGTAACTCATATCCTTCGAGGATGATTTAAGATTGTTAATTTACTAGTAGCATTTAAGTGTGTATAGTGGGATTTGTAAGTGAAATTAGATTAGGGTAAGGTAAGACAAATCTTTATTACTATATTGGACAACAATTGGGGTTTTATATTATAGTGATTATTTGTATTGTGTTGGGTTTTTAACCCAAAAGGTTTTCTTGGGTTTATTGGGCTTCATTCCTAACACAATTAACTTAGTCTTTGATATATTTATTATGGAAATGAAATATTCATAATAGATTTGATCATCTTATTTATTAGGTGTGGTTTAAAAAAATCATAAACTCTCAGCATGGAGGAATGTGGGATGGGAAAACTAAGTGCCTAGTTTGGGGATAGTGACAAGATGGTGGTGGATCCCCCAATTAGTTTGAGAGATAGCACGCCTAATTGGGTTGAGGGAAACACCTCTAATGTGTTCTCTATCACAGTATAAGGTAGGGTCAATAGATGGGTACCCCATCACTAAATTCAAATTAAAGACTAGAAAACTACACAAACCTAAATAGTGCAATGTCACTTTCACAATTTTAATATTGTGCCTTTTGCAAATCAAGTCCTTATGATTTCTAACCAAATTTTCATTCTAAAAAATAGTGAAGCTAAAGAATAAAGCTTTTCTAAATGATCAGGGCTACATAATATTTTAATATTCATTGAAGAATTGATACTTGCTCCTCCTTTTTCTCATTCTTTCACTCTTCCTAATTCTCACACATAACTAATGAAGAAATAGCTACTGCTCTCACTCTTGTTATTTATCATTCTTTTCTTATCCTAATACTCTTATTATTGTATCCTTTCTCACTTTTTATGATTTATTAGGGTGTGTGTGTGTGTGTGTCTCATAAATGATTAAGGTTGGAGTAGTGACTTACACAAACATTATTTTAAAATGCAGGTTGTTGTAAGGAAGTTGAGTAGCAGAAAAACTTCCAATACTAACCTAGAAGGGAAAGTAATACAAAAACTTTCTCAAATTTTTACAATAATTACAAAAATTTAACATAGATAACATGCATACCTAAACACAATGATTTACATGGGGAAAATCCTTTTAAGATAAAAAAAAACCTACACTCCAAAAGTTGTTGGAGTTGACAAATAAGCAACCCACAGCTCCCAAGAATCTATGCATGTAAAACCCTGTCACGGAAAAGAGGAGAAAAAGCTATGGAGGCCAATAATCATAGATCCATACAAGAGGGAACATCATGTGCACAAATGGAGAGCAAAAATACTCGATGCAATAGAATCTTCATAAAAATTGTAAAATACAAAGAGGTGAATCCTTATAAAAGGAATCAAGAAACCCTAAAGGTGAAAACCCTAAAGAATTATAAGATGCCTAAGTTTAACTTAAGTGTAGAG
>MU228187.1:589117-621674 GCA_018584345.1 Thuja plicata | reverse complement strand
AAAGAATTATAAGATGCCTAAGTTTAACTTAAGTGTAGAGTATAATAGACTAATAATTAAGTAAATTAATTATTAGCTATAATATGACAACTCTAACACCCCCCCTTAAGATGAACTTAGGGAGAAGAAAAACAACTAAGGAATAAAAATGCATGTAAACAAAATGCATGAAAGTAACTATGGGTCCCGGCAACTAGGCCTGATCAGGTACCCAAGTACAATAAATCTCTGCAAACCGAAGAAATAGAGAAAACCACATGGGAAAAACTCTACTCCAAAAAGAGATAAAGAACTAATTGAAGGACTAATGAAGTCTCCAAACTAGGGAATGTCCCAGAAAATAGGAACAAGGATGAACATGTAGAACACCTCTGAAGCATGAAACTACAAACAATGTCGAAGAATAACTGATGATCTCTGAAGAACCTCCACTGTAATGAACATGATCAGGTAGAGAAGACTATAATCTACATGAATCAGGATGGAAAACAAAGGCAAACATCAAAACTCAAAGATACAGATGGCATAACACCAAAGCCTGAAGAGCTAATCAATCGAAGATGGTAGGATCCCGCCATGAGTGAAAGAGTGTCCATATGGTAAATGATGCATCTCACTGGAATGCATAGGTACCCAACCACTGCAACCGCCTAATACATAGGAACAAAAAATGAATACATAGCTCACTCAAACAAACCAAGAAGCATGAGAACGAACAATAGATACCCCCCCTAAATGGTGAGGAAGAGGCATGACAGGTACACTAAAACTGAATGCCAAAAAAAAGATGCATCTCGAAGTACCAAGCACATACCAGAAAGTACCAACACATATAAAGGCAGGTGTCATCGACACACTCATGAGGCTAATGTCATGGAAGGGACACTCACTTGACAAAGGTCTGCTAGAAAAACACCAGATATCAAACCCCCCATGGCACTTTATAATAGAGTGCAAGTACAATCTGACACAAGATGTGCAAAATCCCAAGTATACAAAATATGGCACTTTATCTCAGTGCATTTACAAAAGGCTTATATAAAATGATGTCTACATATCTCAAGAAGTGAAAAATTTGAATGCATATGAACCACAAATACATATGAGTCATCCCATGTCAAAAATGAGATCCTAGGACCTGAAAGAACCAAGTAATCCACCAGAGTGCATAATCGTGAAAAAAATAAAAATGACTGGAGAAAAATCTGGAAAAAAAGACCCATACCACTAGAAAGAACACTGAATCGGATTTCCAACGATATCTTGTTTGCTCAAAAATGTGTCCGGATGAGTAAGATATGGCTCCCGAAAGGCAAAATAGGACATCTGACTTTGACAGAAAAAATGCCATCAAAACAAAAAAATCAGAAAATCAAACCTCCGCTAAAAGATCGGTCTCAGAAAGAGATTTCTGGTGATGTATGATATGTCTGATTTTGAGTCCGTATGACTAAGATACGACCAAAAAACCACAGGCAGCTCCGGAGAACAAAGCACCCAAAAGAAAATGATGGTTTCATGAACGTCAAATTTGATCACAAAATGATGATGTAGGCACATGTACTAATGATGTCAGCACATAGGTCTGACGTACCTACCTGCTGCAGCTGTCAGTACCTTTTTTTGGGTACGCATGCAAAGTAAACTTTTTCAAAAAGTTTTACAAAAAAACTTTTTTTCATTCCAAAAAAACAAATGCATGAAAGTTTTAACTTTTGATTTGATTTTTTTTTATTTTTAACCAAAAAAAAATGCTACGCCTTTTTTTTTAAGAATAAAAAAATTCCTTGCCTCTGGATGTGTGTCAGGGTCGTACAGCTATGGGCCCAAATTTTTTTCTCAGAAATGAAATGTTGTCCAAAATGAACAAATTTTATATGGATTCTGGGGTTTTTAGATGCTTTGAGCTCAATGGTGATGTCCGTTTGAGCCCAAAGTGACCAGAAACAAAGCCCACCTCTAGATCCACACAAAAAACCTCTAAGAAAACATAGATCTTAAGAACACAACCAAAACCTCTCAAATAACGAACATGGGCATGAAGATCTTAAGCTCTGATACCATGTTGGAGATGACAAATAAGCAACCCACAGCTCCCAAGAATCTATGCATGCAAAACCCTGTCACAGAAAAGAGGAGAAAAAACTATGGAGGCCAATAATCACAGATCCATACAAGAGGGAACATCATGTGCAGAAATGGAGAGCAAAAATACTCAATGCAATAGAATCATCATAAAAATTGTAAAATACAAAGAGGTGAATCCTTATAAAAGGAATCAAGAAACCCTAAAGGTGAAAACCCTAAAGAATTATAAGATGCCTAAGTTTAACTTAAGTGTAGAGTATAATAGACTAATAATTAAGTAAATTAATTATTAGCTATAATATGCCAACTCTAACAAAAGTCACCCTATACATTTTTCAAAAATCAATAACATAGTACAATATACTTGCAAAAAAATATTCTCTTAGGAGTAAAACCAACCAGACATCTGAAGGTAACTAAATAGCATTACAACTCTTACACACACACACACACCCTCCATATCACACACCTAATATATAGGAGATACAAAATATGAAACTGTTTAATGATATTACAAAATCATGGGCTAAAAACCACTTATAAAGTGGTGCCCATCTTATCTCTAATCAAAGATGCCCTACAATATTTCAAAACATAAACCAATACATGTAACTCCTTTTTACAACTCATTTACGTGTTCAACAAATTTTTACATTTCCTATTTCAAGAGATCCAACTTCCAGAGATTATAACTTTCAAAATAGGTGTCTGCTTAACAAACTATTTGAAGCACCATAATGCTCATGACGTGCTCTATCGCCTTGTAACCTATTACATTGGTAATGCATGTTTTCAAGTAATATTGGAGCCTCTAAAGCCTTAAAATTTGAATTCATAATTTTTGTTTTGGCAACTCCAAAAATGGAAGCTTTAATAACTTCAAAATGGGACATGATCTTGCAATAAAACTAAAATAGCATGCTTATCTAGCCCATACAAACATTTGGGGAAAGAATAGGGAAAGTCCATGCTAAAATGAAAACTTACTAAAAATAGTAATTATATTCAAATACAAGGTTAAGACACAATTTCCTAACAATCTCCCACTTGTTGAAACCCTTGCAAGCACAAAGGGAGTATCTACACCATAATTCAATTGCTAGGGGCCATGAGGCCCATAGACTTTGAACACCATCTAAAATTCTTTGTGATCGTAGCCTTGGTTAATGAATATGTAGCATTCACCAAAGTTTTTGCCTTAACCAACTTCACCCTTCCATCCTTGAACATATCTCTAACTAAATAATATTGTAAATTAATGTGCTTGGTCCTAGCATAAAAATTTTGGTTCTACGCTAGGCAAATTGCACTCTAACTGTCATAATAAACTTTTCTACGAACACCAATATTTAAGTGAGAGTTATCAACCAAGTACACCTTACCTCGATCAAATTGTTCATTTTTAGAAAACCAATCTTTATTAGAATTCATATGAAAAGATGCACCTAAGTTAATTTGTCACATGCATGAGTGACGAAAGTTGCAACGAACAAACCACCATCTTCCTTCTTAGACTTAGACCCAAAATTTAATTTCTTCTTTTTCTTCTTCTTTTCTTCTTTGAAATCCTTATGAATGTGTCAAGGCTTACCACAATTCTAGCAAATAAATTTGGACTTTCTAGGAGATTTAGATCTCCCCCTAAATTTAGATTTATTATGCTTCCACCTAACAGGGATACCACTTCTAAGGAAGTTAAATTATTGAAACAACTTCCTACACTAACCTTGAGGGGAGAGTAATGTTAAAAACATTTCAAATCTTTAGAATAATTACATAAACTTAACATAAATAGCATGCATACCACAACACGGTGATTTACTTGGGGGAAACCCTTTTGGGAGAAAACCCCCACACTCCAAAAGCTACACAATATATTATATTCAAAAATTAATAATATATTATAATATAATTGTATATAAAGCTTCTCTCAGGAGTATCGCCAACTACAGATTTGAAGGTAAGTAAATAGTTATAATACTCTTACACACACCCTCTATCTCATGCACTTAATATATGGGAGATAGAATACATGAAATTGTTAAATGGTATTATAAAGTCATGGGCTAAAACCACTTATAAAGTAGTACCCATCTTATCTCCAATCAAAGATGTCGTGTGATGTGTTAAACACACACACAAACACATGTAACTCTCTTTTACAACTCATTTACACATTCAATAGGAGACCTAAGTTTTGGAAGACATAACTTTCAAACTGAGCATCTGATTGATGACCCATTTGAAGCGCTAAGAAGCTCACGGAATTCTCTATTGTCTCGCAACCAGTTATGATAGTTGCATAGATTTTTAGGCCATTTTAAAGCCTCTAAACCATTCAAAATTGAATTCATAAAATTTTTGTAGCAACTTCAAAAATGGAAACTTTAATATCTTCAAAATTGGACATTGTCTTGCAACAAAAAAATATTTGTATGCTTATCTAGCCCATTCAAACCTTTTGGGAAAGAATAGGGAAAATTCATGCTCAAATCAAAATTTACTAAAAATAATAATTGTATATATATACAAGGTTTAGACATATTTTCCTAGCGGTTGTGAGCTAAATAATGTGGGGGATGCTTGGATATTTATAGTATATTTAGGAGATGTGACGAAGTCCCCTAATGACTTTGGGGATATCCTCACATCTCCTTATAATTACCTATTTAAGGGATACCTTAGAAATATCCCAGATTTAAGGGAGATGTCGCTTGATAGGTTTTTTATTACTATAAGGTCCAAGTTTACTGAGAGAGGGGGGTGAATCAATAATCTACCAGGGTAGAACTTTTCACAATTCATTCAACACATTAACAACATTCATCAACTTAAAACCTTATGAAACAATAAAAAAAGTGCCAAAATAAACATCCAAACATGCAACAAAGTGACACCAATATTTTTATCATGGAAACCCTTGGTTAGAGAGAAAAGCCACAACGGGAATTAGTACCCACAAGTATTTGCACTCTTATGAAATTCACCCTGTTAAAGGCCTAGCCCTGTTAGGAGCTTACAATGATACCTTGTTAGGACCAAACCCTGTTAAGAGTCACCCAGTCAAGGGATTTACCTCTAGCCCTGTTAGGATCTTTTACCTATTAGGATTAACCTTGTTAAAGGATTTAAACCCTAATTAAAGAGCCACATAGTTAAACATTTACTAATCAAGACCTGTTAGGATCTACCCGGTTAAGGGATTTTCTTTCAGAACCTATTAGAATTTTACAAGTACAATGATCTAGGTGTAGCACTCATCCTCTTCTTATTTATCCAATTAAGCACATCCCTTCTTCTTCTTTCACACAATCTTCGCCCTTCACTCGACCGTACCTTTGCATCCACAATCTATACTTGCATAATTCATCATTTTACATATAAATACATTACATGTTCATTAGGGAATTAACCACCTTACAAAATGTATTATATTTGAATTATAATCATTCCCACTTGATCCTTAAACCCTAAAATGTAATACCAATGTAGAACATTTAATTACAAGTTTAGTTCAGCCACAAGATTCATCACACATCGATTTAAAGTAAGAACAGTCAAACTTTATTTCACTTCCCCAACATGCCTCCAAAACTTGATAGATCTAATCACCTCAAACAATGAAATAGAAAATCATCATTACAAATCTGTTATGCCACATCACCTTGACGTCTGGATCATGAAAACATCCATTGAAACCAATCGCATCATCGTTGCTCACCGATCTAACACTAACTGTTCAAACGGGTTCAAATATTTTATTCTCTTGCACATAATGATCTTCTCTCAACTGAAATGATGCCTTGCAATACTCCAATCTTGTAGCAATCATAATATCAATGACATACCCTAGCTAAGATAATCATATCATGACCAAAACACTTGGATCCATACTGATTTGATATAACAATCAAAACATTCACTGTATGTCATTGTTTGTTCTTATGTCTACCCTATTTCTCTTCAATCGATCATAACTTGCTCCATTATTGTTTCCACCATATGCAATCATACATAATGCATATAGAGACATCCCTGAGTCTCCAACAATGATCACACACTCCAATTCCTTCTGCAACATCGAATTCATCTGCACAAATACTTAGCAGCACATCAAGAACACTGCCAACAAATACAACACCAAGTTGACATCAATGACAACACAATAATTGATCTTCCTGTCATCAAACCTATACCAATAAATACTCAATCAAACTCTTCATAAGTTATGCCAACAATCTCCCCCTTTGGCATTGATGGAAACACCACATTGATCTTGGCAACACCACATAGATCTGATAATGATTGTCCCCCTTAGCTGATGCGCCAAACTTCATGTCTTGATCTTCTTGGTCTCCATATGGTTCTTCTCCTTCAAAGTCTTCTATAACTAATCTTCTCCCCAATACCTGTATCTGATTCTTCTCCCCCTTTGACAACAAAGCCAAAGGTGCCACATAGGTCACCTACAGCTACAACATCTTCCTTTTCCTTTGACTACTCCCCCTAAGGAGTAGTCCCTTTTAACATCAATCCAATAGTGAAGGTATTGAAGGAGTCCATTGGATTGATGATTACAACAACATCTTAGTGTCATTTAGGTAGCGGACTAACCCCTAACTAACCTCTCAGATACTCAAAAGTATCTTTAGGTAATGGTTTAGTGAATATATTTGCCAGTTGCTCCTTAGTTGGCACATATTTCCAACTTGACTACCTTTTCCTGCACTTATTCTCTTAAGAAAAGATACTTGATTGCAATATGTTTAGTCTTGGAATACATTACTAGATTATTTGAAATATTAATTAAATTTTATGAATCAGAATAGAGGTTTTTGGGCTCTAGTAGGGTTTCATGTGTATGACTCTTCTAGGGTTTCATGTGTATGGCTCTCTATCTGAGCTTTTCGTCTGAGTTTCCCACTTGTCATACCGCATTTACTGTGGGAATTTTCTTTAGGGTTATTTTATAATGGCTCCGGCCAACTTTGGCCCAATAATTGATGCTGGTGCTCGATTTGTTTCTTTGGAAAGTCATGGCGCCTCCTTTGAACAAATGCCCACGCAAGTTCGTCCCGAAGGTCTTCCACGAGATAACCCTGATATTGTGCTTAACATGCAAGAATTTGATGTTGCTTGTAATTGGTTGGAAAAACATACCTTGATAGGTTATTTTGTGGGTCGCACTCCTCCTGAAACTATGCTCAAAGAGTGGGTCACCAAGAGCTAGACTCTTCATGGAGTCCACCTTGAGGGTGTTCAAAACCTTACCAAAGGTTTTTTCTATTTCATTTTGCTAAGCCTTCTGAAGCATAAGCGGTTTTCAGTCGTGGTCCTTGGATGACCCATTCCTCCTTGCTTGTATTTTAGAGGTTGTCTTGAGACTTCACTATCTCAGGCGACAAGAAACTTAGGGTTCCTGTGTGGGTTGAGTTTCCTGGTCTCCCATTGCCATGTTGGCCTTTTATTGAGTCCATTGCCAAAACCCTTGGCAAATTTATTACTATGGAGCATGATAAATGTTTTAATTCTCATCCACATAAGCGTGTTTGTGTAGAGTTTGACCTCTCTATGGACCTCAAGGAATCTATTGAGATCTAGATCGACACCCACACCTTCTCTTAGAAGGTGATTTATTTAAACCTACCAAACACCTGCTATAGGTGCTAGTCGGCGGAACATAAGATCAAGTATTGCCCTTTGGTCGTTCCCTGGGCCAAGCCGTAGCCAAAGGAAGCTCTAGTTAAAAATGTGGAGGTTGGAAAGAAATAAGAATGAATTATGGTTGTGCAAAAAGGCAAGACCTCTTTGGCTCTAAAGCAGACACCCACTGCCTCCACTTCTGCTCCTCCGTCGACTTCTCCCGCTAGAGGGAAAGTGCTAGCCATTAAAGGGTCACCAGTGGTTCAACAAGTTCCAAACTCTATTTTACAGGGGAAATCCCTAGCTGTGTGGTCTACCACCTCTGGGGTGGTGCACACTCTGCAAGCTGTGTCTTCAATTTTTATTTCGTAGACATTGCATCGGTCTCGCAACCTAGATGGTCACGCGGAAGACCCAGAGGAAAAGCGGTGGTTTATCTCACTTGGAGATTTACCCACCAGCTTTGGTACCATTCCATCTTTCTTTCATAATAGTTTCTCCTCTCTTGAGGATGAGGAAGACATGCAAGAGTTTTCATGAATTTTTTTATCCTGGAATGTGCGAGGTCTAACCGACCTCTCCAAAAAAATTTATGTTCAGGATACTCGTTGCAGACTTCGAAGTTTGGATATTTTGTGCTTGGAGGAAGTTAAAATCTCTATTTTTTTTCTTACTTCTTCCTATCGTGTCATATGGTCAGACGACATTATGTTTTCTTCTTAGCACAAAGCTGGTAGAGGTGGTGCCATTACTATCATTTCACCTTATTTTCAATCTGCTATTATTGCACATGGTTCTGATCATATGCAGAGAGTTATTTGGATTTTGTTGTCCTTCAATAATCATTCCTTTGGTATAGTTAATGTTTATGCTCCCAATGATGTTGTGAAAGATCTCAACTTTGGTGTTGGCTGGCGGATAATTTGCCTCCAACCACTTGGGTTGTGTGTGGGGACTTTAATATGGTTGAGTTAGCCTCTGACAAGGAAGGGATTCTGCCTTTTTGGTGGATAGATAGAGAGTGGGAAGCATGGTACTATATGCACAATAAATCGGGCTTGGGCCTTTTTTTATCCCAATGCTAACCGTTGTCAGGAGAGTGGTGTCTGGTACACTTGGTCTAATTTTAGAGTTGGTTCTGATTGCATATTTAAGAGGCTAGATCGTGCTATGATAACTGGACAATCTTTCCTTTATTTTTTTTAAGATCGACAATTACCTATCATTCCTCTGCCAGATGTGACTTTGTCCGATCACTACCCCATATTTTTTTCCATTACATGGCAATCTGCTACTTAGAAAGCTATCAGAACTCAATTTTTTTCTCAACACGTCCATGCTGAATCACACCTCCACCATTGCTCATATTCTTTGAGTCTAGAATTTAGATCCTCATTCCCACAATCAAACTATTTGGATTCAATGGTGGAATGATGTCATCACCCGTACTGCCATATTTCTCAGGATCTATGGCTGCCAGATGGCCATGTACAGAAAACGTTCTTATGAAGCCAATACCAAAGCTTTTGGGAGTTCTTTTGAAGCTCTTGATTTGAATCCCTTTGATTATAAGCTTCAAAACAAGCTTGCTAAGATCTACCATGAAAAGCAAATTGCTGACAATTATGCTACTCAGGGACCGCAAATCAAAGCTCGCCTCCACTGGTTGGAGGTGGGCGATCAAGCCTCTAAAGAGTTTTTTCATGCTCTCAGAGCCCGTCATACCACCTTTGGGATCAATAAGATCAAGCATGGTCATGAAACTATTTCATATCTTCCTGCTATTCTTCAAGCTTTTGTTCAACACTATGAAAAAGTGTTTGCTTCACAGGTAAATTTGGTTGCTCGGGATGAGTCTCTCAGAATGTGTATTGTTGTTACTCCAAACCGCATTGCGGTTGAGCAACGTGCTTTCTGTGAGTAACTTATCTCCATCAGTGACCTCAAAGAGGCTATATTTTTTATGGCACATGAAAAATCCCCTGGGTGTGATGGCTTCACTTGTGAATTCTACAAACATTTGTGGGACTCTATAGGCCATGACCTGCATAAAGTTTATATTAAAGGTTACCACAATAAAAGTTTGGGAGCACTTATTAACAAAGGCAATATTAAATTCATACCTAAAGCTGGCGATCCTAAGGATATCTATAATTGGATGCCCATCACTTTGCTGAATGTTTCATACAAGATCATTGCTAAGGCTTTAGCTCTTAAAATCAGACATCTCCTTCTTTTGATTTTCTGACTAGAACAAATAGGCTTCATTAAGTCTAGATATATTCTCGATAATATCATTTTTGTTAGGGAAGGGATGGAATGGGCCTGTCAGTCCAAACAACAATCCTTATTCCTTAAAATTGACTTTGCAAAGGCTTATGATCACATTGAATGGAATTTCATTCTTTCTATGTTGCAGGCTCTTGGTTTTGGTCCTAATTTTTTGCAATCTGTGGAAATGCTTTTTGGTGATGCTTATGCTTGTATTTCTATCAATGGTTCCCAGTTGAAAGCCTTTGGGATTTTCAGGTGTATTTGCCAGGGTTTCCATCTGGCTCCTATGCTATATGTTCTTGTCACTAAAGGCTTTAGTTACTTGATTGCCAACTTTGTTTCCGCTGGTCCGGTGCCTGACATCCCTCTACCTGATTCCTCTTCCCAGCTTGTCAATTGTCACTTTGTTGATGATTCCTTCCTCACTCTCCTTGAAGATAATGAAAATGTCTCTAATGCCCTGCAATGCTTGGATACATTTTGTCTTGCCTCTGGGTCTACTATTCAATGACACAAGACCCTCTGTTACAGACATTCTTTTCTTCAAGCTCCTCCTTGGCTGGCTCTGTATGAATGGAAGTGGGTGCAACATGAGTAAGTTTTTCACTTCCTAGGCATTCCCTTTTCTTTTCAAGGCTCTCCTGTGGACTTATGAAATGTAGTGCTTGCTAAAATTGAAAAGAATCTTGATTACTGGATCTCTAAGCCCCTCTCTCTTGCTGGGAAGTTCCAGATTTGCTCAAAGGTTTGGCTGCCACCCACGTGTATTATTCCTTTTGTTGGGATCCTTCTAAAGCTTCTTATCTCAAGTTGGAACGTATTCTCATAGAATTCCTCTGGGCTTCTGGTGTTGACCATCATGGATTTCACAGAGTGGCTTGGGATGATTGTTGTCTTCCTAGGGAGTCTGGAGGCCTTGGCCTTCTCTCCACTCAGAAGCAGGGGCTCGCTCTTTGGTGAAGTGAATCATTCGTGCAATCATAGGCGATGAATCTTGGAAAATCTTGGTAAGGCATTGTATTTCTTCAGGATATCCTATTCATCGGCCGGCTTGGAAGGGGATTGGAATTCAAACCATTCTTATTATGCGGGAGCCTATTCATATCCAGGTAACCTTTGTTCTTAAGAGCATCTGGAAGGATTGGGAAGCGATTAAGACTTGGCTCCGCTAGGATTGGGATGGATTTCGTAATGGGCTTTCTTTGAATCAGCAGAACCTTTGGTGGTCCCCATTGTTTTCCATTCAAGGTGTCCCTCTTGCTAAGACTCAAGGTGCTAGCACTTTGCATTTTTTCAAATGTGGCATAAAGACCCCTAAGGATCTCTTTTCCAAGGTCTTTATGAGTCTCCATTCTTGGGAAGACATGCAGGTCCAATTCTGTCTTACTCGTCTAGATCGTCAGACTTTTGATCTGTTGGTCTCTGCCATTCATGATCATTTATTACATAAATTGGGTATCTATTCTGTTTGACCTTGATGAAAAGACTAGAAGTGGTATCCTATCACACCCTTCAATAGTTACAAGCCCAAGATGGGATATCGACAGTTATCTCCTCATCTTCCTATGGTCGACACACTCAACCAGAGATGACATTTGTAGTCTTCACATCAACACTGGAGGTCCCCCTTCTAGACCATATGGTTTGTTATTACAGAACCCAAAATTTCTCTTTTTTCTTGATGTCTTCTATTCCAAGGGCTTCCTTTGGGCCCTCGGCTCAAGCACCTTGGTGTGCATGATCCTTGATGTCCCTTTTGGTGGGAATCCAAAGTCTTTTTTGCACATTTTTTGGTTCTATAGTAGAGCTCAAAAGTATTGGCACTGGATTCATGATTTTTTAAAGCCTTTCTAGTTTGAGCCCTTTTCCTGGCACATGATTGTGCTGGGAGACTCTCTGAGGATTCCTTCCGAGTATATCCAGATTTGGCATACTTTTAGGATGGAGATTTTGTTTACTTTATGGAAGGATAGGAATTTTGTTCTTTTCACTCATAGCTTTCTTGATATAAATGTTGCCTTGTACACTAAAGCTTGTATATGTAATAATGTAATGATGCAGATTCAAGTGAAAGCCAACAAAGTGGCGCTGGAGGTGGTCCACCTTCAGAAGCTTCTCAATCTTTTAGGCAATGATCCCTGTATGGTTGCCAGAGTTCCTTCTAACTCTATTTTTGCTGATGGCACGCTGCCCCAAGGTCGTAGCTCTTCGGCCTACCACTCTCACACTCCGTGTTTGCTGGCTTCCCGCCACCGCTCTCCTAGGAGTGGCATTGCTGGCTGGCGGTGCCGCTTAGCTTCTCCGTTCCACTGCGGCTTTAGCTGGTCCCTGGTGCTGGTGCTTCTTTCCCCTCTTGGTGCTCCTGTTGCTCGTGGTGGTACTACTTGGTTGGAGGCTAGCTCCTCGAAGTGGTCTTTCCCTTGCCTGGATTTGGCTATTTATTCGCCTTGGGCGGAGGAGAAAGAAAAATATAATGAAGATGTTGTTGATGGTTGGTTGGTTCTCGACCCTATTACCAATCCCAAGGATGCCCGAGGTTCTGATGACATAGATCCTCCTCCTTTGGCTAGCACTACTCTTGCCGCCTGATGACTTTCTTTATAAGTTTTTTTGATGAATAGTTTGTGCTTCCAGCCTGGTGCCATGTGAACTCTCGCGGGGTGATCCTGTATCCCCCTACCCCTTTTTTGTGAATATGTAACTTTAATATTTCTTTAATAGAGAATAGACTACTCATAAAAAAAATGATTGCACTTGTATTATCACAACAGATAGTCACAGGTTCAGTTACCTTCTCTTTGATACCTTCTAGGATCTACTTCATACATGAAATTTGTGTACAATTGATAGCAAATACTACATACTCATCTTCTGCAGTAGATTGGGAGATCCAATTTTGCTTCTTACTTGTCTGTGAAACAATTCTTCCTCATAGGAAGAATTCTCCCCCACTTGTACTCTTTATGTCATCAATGTTTCCTGCCCAATCTGTATCAGTAAAAACACTCAAAGAGAAATCACCTTTGTGAGTGTACCAAAGACCATAGTCATTTTTACCTTTCAAATACTTGAATATCCTCTTCACTACTATCATGTGACATTCCTTAGGATTATCTTGAAATCTGGCCAGCATTCCAACTTCTTGTGCAATTTCTAGTCTACCATGAACAACATAATGCAACTTGCCAAGCATGGATCTGTATAGAGTTGCATCGAATGCAATTGACTCATCATCCTTACATAGCCTACATCTGGTCACCATGGGGGTTCCAATTGGCCTGGAATCTACCATTCCAAAAGTCTTTGATACTTCCTTTATGTACATGGACTGACTGATATATATATACCATCCTTTAGTTGTGAAATCTTGCAAACCATAAATAACTTAATTTATCCTATCTTTAACATCTCAAACTCTTTCTTTATCTCTTTAGCAAACGCCAAGCTCATCTCATCATTTCCTCCAAAAGTTATGTCATCCACAAATGCTTAAGCTAACAATAGCTTATCACCTTCAACCTTCAAGTACATGTTGTTATCTTCACTTGTTCTTATGAAATCAATCTTGACGAGATAAGAGTGTAATCTTTCATATGATGCTCTAGGTGCTTGTTTCAGTCCATACAGTGTATTTTGCAGCTTTCACACCATGTCCTTTTTCTCAATTAAAATAAATCCATCTGGTTGCTCTATGTAAACCTCTTCTTCAATAATCCCATTTAGAAAAGAAGATTTGACATCCATTTGAAAAACTTTAAACTTCTTGTAGGAAGCATAAGCAAGTAATATTCTTACCCCTTCAAGTCTTTCCACAGAAGTAAATATCTCTCCATATTCTAATCCTTCCTCTTGTGCATAGCCCTTACATACAAGTCTTGACTTATTATGAACCACTTCTCCATCTTCATTCAGTTTGTTCCTGAAAACCCACTTTGTACCAATCACATTTTTTTTTATGGTTTAGGAACAAGTGACCATGTGTCATTCTTTTCAATCTAATCAAGTTCCTCTTCCATGACTTTATCCAATTATCAGTCTTCAAAGATTCATTCACAGTCTTAGGCTCAAACTTTGAAATTAGACATGCACTTTCCCTGATTTTCCTTCTTGTTTGCACACCTGCATCTTTATCACCTATGATTTGATCAGTAGAATTATTCAACTTTGCATACCTTGGAATAATCAGTTCAGGTTTGGGAGCTTCTTCTTCCAGTTGAGCCACTTCTTTCTCATTGTTCAATTCAACTGTATCTTTCACTTTAGGTTGCACATACACAATCTCCTAGACATTTTATGATTCTTGCTTGCTTGTTTCATCATATTTCTTTGGATATTCATCTACCTTCACACTTTCACTTTCAATCATCTTTTTAGTCATTTTTTTGAAACACTTATAGGCCTTACTTTTGTTAGAATATCCCAATAAAATACCTTGATCACTCTTAGGATCAAACTTCCCAGTGAAATCATCTCACTTGATATAACATCTACTACCAAAAACTTTGAAATATTTAACACTATATGTATGACTATACCATAATTCATAAGGTGTCTTACCAGTTCCTTTCTTCCCTTGTACCCAGTTCATTGTGTAGATTGCAGCGCTAATGGATTCTTTCCAATATATCTTAGGTACATCACCTTGAATCATCATTCTCCTGGTAGCATCAACTATAGTTATGTTCCTCCTTTATTCAATTCTATTTTACTGAGGAGTCCTTGGTGCTGACATTTGTCTCTTGATTCTATTTTCTTCACAATACTCAATAAACTCCCAAGAAGTCCTCCTATGTCTGATCTTAAACACTTCAATCTCTTAACTGTTTCAATCTCAACAAGAGCCCTGAACACTTTGACATTATAGAAAGATTCAAATTTATCCTTCAATTCAAGAATTTCACCCACATCATTCTTGAATATTCATTAATAAACAACATGAAATACTTATCACCATGATGACTCTTTGTCCTCATAGGACCAAAAAGATCAATATGCACTAAATCCAATATATTTTCATATGAAAAATACTTAGTACTGAAAGTAGAGAAAGTAATCTTATCCAACTGACATTCCTTGCACATTACTTTTTCTGGTTTCACAAGTTGTGGCAATCCCCTAACAACATTTGACTTATTAACGTTGATAAAATTATCAAAATTCACATGATAAAACCTTCTATACCACAACCAACTATCTTCAACCTTAGCAACCAAACAACTATTAAAAATAGTATTCATATGGTATAAGTTACCTTTAGTTTGTTTCCCAGTAGCAATCAAATCTCCCAAGCTTCCAAATATCTTGCACATGCCTCCTTTGAACTCTAAATGACAACCCTTATTATTCAATGGACCAACACTCAACAATTTATATGTAAGACCTTCAACCCAATAGACATCATCAATATTTATTTTACTATTCAAAAAGATTGAACCTTTACCTCTTACCATGCAGGGTGTATTATTTCGGAACTTGACCACACCACCATCAAATTCATCTAGCTTTATGAACTTACTTTTGTCACCGGTCATGTTATGTGAGCACCCACTATCAATGACCCATACATTACCATGTTCCATGTGTGAGACCATTTCATTTTCATCTTCATAAGTTTCTTATTTGAATGCAATAAACACTATCACTTCTTCATCATTGTCATCATATTATTCATTGGTCACACCTTCATCAACTACAACATAACACTGTTTCTTTCTTTTTCCATTTAATCCTTTGATATCCTCTTTTTGTTCACCTTTAGGGCACCTAACCGCAATATGTCTTATCTTGTTACATGAAAAATATTTCAAAGGTAGCTTGCCTTTATACTTACCAATACTTCTAGGTAGTCTTCTTGCAAGTAGTACTTCAAGTTCTTGCTTTTTCTCTTCATCCAAGATAGATTCAAGTTCCCTGGAATAAATTAACATGTAGGTTGATTCATGACTTGTATGTTTTTCCTTCATCTATGATGCTAATGAAAAAGAGGCCTTAAAATATTCTTCAACTTTAGGCATATTTTTATCATAGTTACTTAGTTCAAATCAGTGAGCTTACCAATCAATCCATCAACATAAACAATATCAAATGTCCTCAATTCTTGTATAGCAAAAAATCTAATGACATAAGCAGGTAGCAAGGTTCTCAAAATTTTACTTACCACATCACCTTCTTCAATGTTGCCACTGACAGCTTTGATAGCATCAACTACTTCCTTTATTCTTTGACCATACTGAGCAATGTTCTCACCTTCCACCATTTTCACGTTATCATATTTTCCCTTCAAACTGTCTACCCTATCTTTTTGCACATGTATGTCTCCACCATATATTAGATTTAACTTTTCCAAAACCTCATAAGTAGTCTCAAGTCCATGTACATCGATATATTTAGTATCAAATATAGTACTTACCATAGCCTCAAATGCTTGCATATTCTCTTATTTCTCCTTCAACAGATCTGTAGTAAGAGTCCCAATAGGAACTGTATATTTTGTTTCCACATGATTCCAAAACTGTGGCCCCTTGCCTTTCAGATAGATCTTCATCATGTTGCTCCATATTTTGTAGTTGTCTCTTGTGAACTTAGGACCTTCCTTCTTCATCATTAGATCTTTTCCCCAAGTTTAAGCTTACCACAAAGAGGACCAAAGCTCTGATACCAATTGTTAATACTATTAGTTCCAAGATTACTAAGAGGGGGTGAATCAACAATCTATCAAATTATAGCTTTTCACAATTCATTCAACACATTAACAACATTCATCAACTTAAAACCTTACGCAACAATAAACAAAGTGCCCAAATAAACATCCTAACACGAAACAAAGTGACACCCATATTTTTTGCATGGAAACCCTTGGTTAGAGGAAAAACCATGGTTGGAATTAGTACCCACAAGTATTTGCACTCTTTTGAAATGTGTCATGTTAAAGGCATAGCCCTGTTAGGAGCTTACAATGATGCCCTATTAGGAGGAGACCCTATTAGGAGTCACCTATTCAAGGTATTTACCTCTATCCCTATTAGGACCTTTACCTTGTTAGGAGTAACCTTATTATAGTATTTAAACCCTAATTAAAGAGCCACCTAGTTAAAGGATTTACTCATCAAGACCTATTAGGATCTACCTGGTTAAGGGATTATCTTGTAGAACGCATTAGAATTCAACAAGTCCAATGATATGGGTTTAATACTCCTCTTCTTGTTAGATCCAATTAAGCACAACTCTTATACTTCTTGCAGACAATCTTCACTCTTCACTCAATTGCACCTTCGCATCCACGGTCTACACTTGCATGATTCGCCATTTTACATAAAAATACATTACATGTTCATTAGGGCATTAACTGCCTTACAAAATGTATTGCATTTGAATTAAAATAATTCTTTCTTGATCCTTAAACCCTAAAACATAATACCAATCTAGAACATTTGATTACAAGTTCAGGTCGGCCATAAGATTCATCACACATCGATTTAAAACAAGAATAATCAAACTTTATTTGACTTCCCCAACATGCTTCCAAAACTTGATAGATTCGATTGCCTCGAACAACAAAATAGAAAATTATCATTACAAATATGTTATGCCACATCACATTGACATATGGATCATGAAAACATCCACTGAAACTAATCACATCATCACATCATCACCTCTCACCGATCTAACACCAATTGTTCAAACCAGTTCAAACATTTTGCTATCTTGCACATAATGATCTTCAGTCAACTGAAATGATGCCTTGCAATACTCCAATCTTGTAGCTATCATAGTATCGATTACATGCCCTAGTCAAGATAATCATATCATTACCATGACACTTGGATCCATATTTATTTGATATAACAATCAAATCATTCATTGTTTGTCACTATCTGTTCTTATGTCTTTCATGTTGCTCTTCAATCGATCATAACTTGTTCCATTGTTGTTTCCAGCATACATGATCATACATAATGCATCTAGAGACATCCTTGAGTCTCCAAAAAATATCACACACTCCAATTCCTTCTGCAACACATAATTCATCTGCACAAATACTTAGCAACGCATCAAGAAAACTGTCAACAAATACAACACCAAGTTGAGATCAATGACAACACAATAACTGATCTTCCTATCATCAAACATGTGCCAATCAATACTCAATCAAGTTCTGCATCAGTTATGCCAACAAGGTTATGGTGGTTTTAGGATGGTGAGGGAGATGTTTATTTGAGGTACTCAAGTCTTGGTGTCATTCCTATCATTAAAAAAACAAACTAGTTTTTTGGTGTGATCCTATCTTGAGAATACTTGATTAAAAATTTTATACAACCCTCATGGTTTCTCTATATGTTTAGATAAAGAAATTTGAGTGATCCCACATTAAAAAAACATTGATAAAATCTGTGTACTCCCCATCCATTACTTGATTTGTAATATTAACATATTTTTTATATAAAAAATGGGGCCTTTTCAAAAATCTTGACTTGAAATAAAAATTAGTGGAAGACACTCAAAATGTTCAACAAATCTACACAATTTAGGTCCAAGTTGGTAACAAAATGACTCAAGTATTGATGCTTCCATTAAGGATATGCATTTTAATCTCAACTAAGTTAGTCACTCATGTTCATACATCCTCATTGGGAGTTCAAAGGGAGTTATCGTAAACAACCACGTAGAATAGAGTAATAATGCCTCTAAAAAGGAAACATCTTAACTCTTTTAATTCCATGAGTTATAAATAAGATTTAGGACATATTTGAGAGTGCTATGAAGATATAGTTTTTAATCTCATTGAAAGAGAGGATTGAATCTAGAAATTTTTTCTTCAAAATGATGAATTTGATGAAAGTTTTTAATGTAAGGGAGACACAAAGTAATGAAAATAGAGTTCAAAAAAATAAGAACCAAATATACAACTGAAAAACCATATGTTAACAAGTGTGGAATAGTGAGTAGCTCCCACAAGTGCTATAAGAGCTCTATATAAAGATTCAATATACATCAAGAATCGTAAATAAGAAGAACACTTTAGTAAGCTCTGGTATGAACACTTTAGTGAGCTTCAAAATACTTTACGTGAGCATAAAAATGGACAAATTTTTTTAAATTGTATAATATCGAGTAGCTTCCAGGAGCAAAAGGGCTCTATACCAAAGAGTCATAATATGCATCAAGAAACATAATATTATATTTAAGGTTATGTGAACATAAAATTAAAGAACTCTTTAATAAGCTTTAAGATAATCACTTTAGTGAGATTCAACAAACTTTACTAAAACACAAAATGAAAGGGAATTTTAGTAAGATTTGGCATATGAATACTTTATTAAGTTTCAACATAAACAGTTTAGTAAAATTTGAAAAACTTTATGTGAACATAAAAATGGAATGAACCTTCTAAATTGATTAGAATATTTTATAGTATTCACAAGGACACTTTTATAAACTTCTATATGAAAATAAATTGAAAAATAAACCTTTTGCGAATATTTAGATAACATTAACTCAATCTCACTAATTACCGAGAAAAAATCTTATAATAACCTACTATTTATCTTCAAGAAAATTTTAAGAAATATAAAACATAAACAATTAAAAATATTTATTAATTTAGAGAAAACAATTATTGTATTAATAAAAAATAAAATATCATATAAAACATTTGTTGATAGGACTTTGTGATGGCCTCGCCAACAAGGAGAGAGTTGTCACCAGGTACTAGAGTATTGACCAACTTCGGCTGAAGAGGTTTACCAGAGAGTGTATTCTCCTAGCCTCCAAGCACCTAGTAGTTGGGTCTCGACAATGCGGGATAGCTTAGTTGGACATATGAATGTTTATATTAAGGGGCATGCTGATTTTAACTCGTTGAAATCCAGGAAATTGAAAAGGTTGAGGTTTCCTGTAAGCACGTTTAACTTCAACAAAGAGAATATAAAAATCTAGGTCAAGGTTAGAGTAAGAATCTATCTATAGTCATGTTATAAGTTTCCAAACATCAACAAGGCTCCAGACAAAGAACTAACACTAAATAACAAATGCATACATGATCATTAGTCAAACATACATCAGTAGCAGAGTAAAATATTTTATCTAATCAGTAAAAGGGCCAGAGCAGAGGACATAAAGAAGCATACAACATGAAAAGCATTCATTAATTCTAGAACCAAAAACAACGCAAAGCATGGAACCAAGAGGGATTTCTCATTCCTTTATTAACTTCATCAGTCCAAAATCACTGGTAGTTACATCCATGGCTCCAAGGGAACATTAATTTAATAAAACTAAGCAAAGTAACCAAGCTAAGAACTTAAACGCAATAATTGCTATGGACAACAAAATCATCAATTTCACTGACCCTTGAAACTATGTCAAAATTCTTATTTATAGACAAGACTATCTACATCGGGACTCCAATCTATACAACCTACTTATGTATATTAGCTACAACATCTACAACTGGTGCTGTCACAATCACCTTACTATATACAATCATTTGAGAAGATAAAACAAAGAATAATGAAGATAGAAGAAGAAGAATCCAGGAAATCCATTGTCGGGAAGAGTGTCTTCGTGAATGTGACTATGCAATCTGGGTACCTTGAGCCATATTCCCCATAAATGCAATTTTGGCTCCCTGTCTCTAAGTACCATCCCGTATGCCATGTATTAAATGGTGAATCGACACCTCAGGGACTGAAAGGTGTCTACAATTATCCATCTTTCTTCTATCACCACCAGGTTGTAGTGTACCTGCCTCACTCCTGACAAGACCAAAAACAAATCTTGGATGATGATTGGTCGGCTCTAGAGGAATCATCAACGCAGATCACCGTACAAAATACAAAACTAGAACCTCAAATTTTTGGGTCTGAGAGCTTGCGCTCAAAGAATAAATAATATCAATAGACCCCTGGGAGAAAAATTTCTTGAAGCCAAAAAGACTTATTGGTCCTTGAACTTATTATAATCCTCCAAAATCTGAAGCATACCCTCTTCATTTACTTCTTTTAAACAATCTCGATGGCTGATGGAATTCTCGAGATTATCATTTGCATCCTCAACCTTTTCCTTTAATTTGGAAGCTACCTTGGTGGCGTCGTGGGACTTGAGCACCAGCTGGGAGGGTCACCCCATTACTGCACTGCCAAAATCTTCGAAGGGCCATAATTGTGCATCAACTACCTCATCAAATATAATTAGTATAGAAATAATGGGAGTATAAGTCTTAGGGCTCAATGGGTTAGCCGATGTAATCTCTTTGATGAATAATAAATATTGGTCCATGGGGGGCCAGAACACAAAAGGTGCTCCTCTAGGACCTTTACTAGTTGCTTGCTCATTTTTATTCTAAACGCAAGTCTGGAGTACTGGGTCTTCGAGAAACCATAGTGCTCATCTCCTAAGATGTCCCTCTCTATTAGATGCTCCTCCCCGAGATTCAAAATTTCTTCCAAGTCATCCTTCCACCCTTCATATTTTTCTATCTCCTCTTGCCATTGTGGAAGGATGAGCTTCAACTGATTTACGACGTTGTGAGCTCTGAAGAAACTGAGGAGGGTTTCGAATAGGAAGCTCCTTACTGCTCTAATTTGTTTGGCTATCCACTTGTCGACAACCAATTCTTTCTTCTTCATTATTCTCAGTGCGTCTATATCACCCTATGGAAGTGACATTATGGATGTGGAAGTCTTGAGTGTTACGAAGGAGAGAGGAAATGATAACTCTATCAGAAGCCCGAGAAGATTTGTCTTTACTGATTCCAACTCCTTTACTCTCTAGGATTCTTTTCATAGTTCTCATGTATGGCCCAATTTGCTTCGTCTAAGAGATCCAACTCTCCTCTCCAGTCTCTTTTTCCCAGGGGAACCTCTATAATTGTGTAATCCTCAATGAATACCTTAGATTCAAATTTATCTTCCGATGGGGCCACCACTACTACCACCACATTCCCATGTGAGTCCCTTTGGGTAGCATGGAGGGTACAATACTTTTTAGGCTTATTTATTTCTTGGCCCTCGACCAATGATAATGGGATCATTATTTTTGTCAGAGATTTCCTTCTCTGGGATTCTACCAACCATTTTGGTGGTCCTTTTAATCCTCCTATTATTACCCCTGAGCTTGAGGTGTCCTTGAGGTTATGTTCAGGCTCCTCCATTGTTGTATCTTTGGTGTTATTTCTGGGATCATTTCATGCATCTTCTTTATCTTGCCCTGCACTATCCTCTAGAATTTTTTGTTAGTGGATAGAGAGGTGGGGGCTGTTGGACTTGCTCATTCTGGGCCTCTTGTTGAAGCTCTGGGATAGCTTCATCCTTTTGTGTGTTAGGGGGGGTGATTGGCCTTGACTACATGTTGGGATTTGGAGCATAGCATCTGGGGGTACGGTTGTTCCCGTAGGTCCAATTTTCCTAGATGGCGACATTTTCTCCTCAGCCCGCTTATTTTCTTATTATTTTTCTTCTTTGGTTTTATCTTGGCCCCATTTTGCCAAATTTCTTCTTCCTGCTCTTGGGCCATCTTTTGTTCCTCATCTTCCTTGTTCTCCTCCTCATGGAGGGAACCTGTATCCTGCTCTTGCACCATCTCCTTGGTTTCCCCTTCTGCCATCGCATGTAGACTCCCCAAACCATTGACCTGGAAGAAGTCATCAACATGTGCCTGGGATATCTCCAAAGGATCCTCTCAGGAATCAGATTAGTCAGAGGAGGAGGTAGAGGGATTTTCTTGGATCTCGGCCACATCTAAAGGTTCCTGGATCGGGTCCCAGTGTAGGGGGATCTGTCTGCTTTCAGTTTCCTCATTCTTTGGAGCGGTGCATTAGGGTTCACAATTACTACTTCTTCCCTGACATCCTCATTGCATGGCATACCAAATGGGGAAACAAAGGAGGGAGAGGAAATCAATGGTGGTAGGGAACTCACTAGGGTATCTCTGAGACCAAATGTCACCCCAGAGCTCGCCGCTTCCACTAGCTTCTGGGAGTTTGCTAATTGCTCACCTAATTGCTTCATTAGGGGGTCTGGAGTGGGGTTCAATTCCTAGGAAGATGCATCAAAATTTTGTTTCCCCTAGGATTTGGATTGTTTCACCACCTGGGATCCAGAACTAGTTGCCTCTAAAAATTGGTTGTCCAATTGAACACGCTTCAGGCATACCTTTGTGGAATATGCATGGATGCACTCAATCACAACCCTCGAGACAACCTCAATGGTCAAAATTTATGGGGTTTTCCAATCCACCAGAGGGAGGTCCATCTTTTCAATACTATTTATTTACACTCAAGGTCTTCAAGTGACTCGTTGTCAGAAAAAGTTTGTGGGAAAGTCCAGAGACGGAGGCGGTCCATTATACCCTTTGACATTCTTACATAATGTCAAATCTGGACCTCGAAGTCATCTTGGAAATCCTACCAAAAATCCTTTAGATGCTTTGCATGAGATTTGGATCCCCGTGGCAATGCCTTCTCTAGTCGACTGTGTGGATCATAGTTCTTGCGACTGAGTGAAAATTTGGCCAAGTTTGGGTTGCCTAGCTCATTCTCTGCCTCTTAGACCGTTGTGAGGGAACAAATATATTTACTTCATATGACTAGGAAGGAAATAGAGGCAATATTTTTGGTGGCTATTAGGGCATGTACCTCCAGAACCTTCCTGGAAAACTCTAATAATACAATTCTATCTTTGCAATGTTTAGGCAACAAAAAAGGGCTTCCAGAAAACCCAGTCACCCGAATATATGTGTGATGTGAAAAGTGGATGAAATAACATCCCCGTGGGCTTATCATGGCCATGGCTTTTGGATAGAACCTGAACCCTACATCTTTGGTGAGTGACTTGATACCATGAAAAATGAAGGCATCATTCACCCTGCACAAATTCTGAAAACCCTCATCCCATTGAATCTGGGGAAAATGATCCCATGGGGTGGCCTTCTTCATTTCGGTCCCGAGGACACCAACTATGTCCAGTCCCCGGATTCATGTGTGTTGTCGATCCAAGGACCAAAGAACAAAGGAGGTAATATAGAACTTGTGGTCCTCCCCCACCTTTCTTATATGGGTGTCTACATGATTTGAGATGATAGTGGTCCAGACAAAGCGTTGCTTGTTAGTAGTCATACAATACAAAAAATCCAAGGAGATAATTCCCAGGCGTGGGGCTCCCCAAAGACTTTGCACAAGAATATGATCTCTTCCAGGATGGGTCCTTGAAATCAGAGCAAGGGATATCGATCCTCATCTTCTTATAGTCCCAACACATGCTCTTTAGCCATTCTATGTTAAGATGGCATCGGGTTGCATCTCCAACCTCTTTAAATTGGGACATTGCGGCTGCTCGGGTGAGAACAACAACACCCTGGAAAAATAGAATCTGCCAAATTGTAGTGATGGCATCATAGTCTAGGGAGGCAATGAGCACTCTGGAGGATGTGGCAGAAACACAAGTGGCCACATTGTAATTCTTGGCCATGAGCATTATCAATTCTGGAGATTGTACTGAGTGGGGGGTTAACCAACTGCTTGGATAATTCTGGAGGACACTAAGTTAACTAACATTCGGTCATTAACACGCCTCTATTGGTAGATGGCCTGGATGAGGCCCTTTAATTCATCCCAGGTGCATAAATATGTATTTGTGACCTCTTTTTGGGTTGTTTCAACTTGGGACCCTTGAACTATCTCATCTTTATTATACTTGAGAAATAGTGGGAGCTTAGCCAGTGCCTTTTTTGCCTTTAATTTCTTGACAGGAACCACCGATGTGCTTAGGAGCTTGGGCTTCCCGGGGGTGATCCGATGAAAGCCATTTCTTTTTCTCCTGGATTAGAACCTGCAAGACCGGACAACCATAAATATGTCATGTATTAAACATTATAAGAAATCTCTAGGTCACAGGACTTAGGGAGTCCCTTCGCTTGTCACTTGAAAAGGAGCGTGTTAGCTATCATTAAGAATACTGGGTGGATTTACTCCCTCGCAAACAAACCATAAAACATATAATACACACTTGAGACTATAAGAGTCTGAAAATGATGACTTGGAAAACTATCATGGTGGGTGTATTGGGGATCTCCATTACACTCAGAGACAAGGATCCCAGAATACAAGAAAACAAGTGGGTTAGTAAAGGTGATGCCTCTATTAAATGACTGGTCACTTTCACATTTAACACATGTACATCCATTAGGGAAGAGTTATGGAAATTGGTTGACATCTGGTATGGCACGAAGGGCATTGAATGGCAACTGGGATGAATTTTGAATGCTTTCTCATGGGAACAAGTACCGCCATTACGACGGGCATGACGACGGAGAGATAAAATTATAAACGAGCCATTGAGCTTGTGAGCTCGGCTATGCAATTAGCCTGGTTATTGTGACTTGACAAAGGAATTTGCAATGGCCAAGATGACCTGGGACCAACTTAGAAAGGATTCCATGACACATTATTAGGCAAGCATTGTTGCTAGACCTCACAAACAATTTTAGAGAAAATAATTCTAAATCTTATCTACAGAAGCCCATACTACGGGAAACTCACAAATTTGCATGGTTCTATAGGGCCCTAGGAGCACTTATAGGTAATTACAAAATACACAAATATACAGGGCATATAAAGAGCTACCAACAACTCACTCAGGCCTACACGGTATCTACACATCTACAAAGCAATTTACAAAATATACAACAATTACATAATTTACAAAACTTACAGAATTTACAAAATTTACACTAAAACTAAAAATGACCTCAACCCATGAGTAAGACCAGCCATGGAGGGCTACACCAAAGGAGAAAGGACCAACAACCCATCCCAAGGGAGACACAACACACCCAACACATGGCTAGGCTCAGGCAACGCAAAAAAAAAGAAAAGAAAGCAAACAACCCAAAACAAAACAAAACAAAACCAAAGGGACAACTAGAGGGCCGAAGAGAGCCTACTTGAAAAAACAAAATGTTGGGAAGGGTGAAGCTATAACACTGCTCACTCTATTATTGTCAACACTCACTGCTAAAGTTCTAAACACACAATGCTTGCACGACTTTAAGGTCTGATAATTTCTTAGCTCAGTAAGCACTTTTCTCAAATTCGCAGTTAATTTTATTAGAGGTAATTTGTTTGTAGTAAGTGTGAAAGTGAAAGGTAAATGGAATTTTATAATTCCCAAAGGGAGTGCATTAATTTCTGACTAGCATTCCGAGAAAAAGGTAGACTACCGAAGTCCAAACTTTGGGGTGCCCAGTGGTCACTTCAAGAGAAAATGGGAAGCGACGACACCGGAATCCCAGAGTTTGGAATCTAACAACCACGAAGGAAAAGACACTCCAAGATCCAGATCTCGGAGAAACATAGATATAAAATGAAAAGGAAAAGGAAAAGGCAAACAAAAGCAAAAAAAGAGGGGACCCAACATTTTTCCCACAACATGTAGGGATGGGTATGTAGGGCATAACGACGTCTTCAACAATAAACTTAAATTTTTAATTGAAATAAGATCAAACTTTTACCTCATAGATGTACTTCTTAATAATTATGATGATTGTGCTTCCTAATCCAAAATTTACTTTATAAATATATTATTTTATCCTTGAAAACCAAAAATCATCAACATTAAGTGAAATGTAAGAAACAAATAGTCAAAATGATAGAAAGCAACTTCCTTATCTAGAAAATGCCTATTAGATACATTTCTCAATGTATTTAGTCAATGTAGTTGACAATTACACTTAACCAATCTCATACCAAAAACTAATTTGTATCTCTTCACCATAAATCTCTAATACCAAAGCCATCAACCTAAAATGAAATGTAAGTAACCAATAGTCAATATGACAAAAAACAACAACCCAGTTGTATATCTAACACTATTTACAAAAAGATGTCAAAATGACTAATAAGAATAAGAATAATGAATATGATTCCTAATCCAAGATTTAGAACTTATAAATTGATTCAGTTATAGATTTCTGGAGAAGAGTGTGTGTAAGTTTTTGAATCAATGTTTCAGATCACACTCTATGATCCATCATCAGGATACAGAGAGCTAAGAAACATAAGATGTTCAATTGCAGAATAGACCTTAAACTAAAAATAGAAGAGGAGAGGGGGTGTGACACAAAGTTCAAGGTAGAAAATGAAAGAACAAACGAAAAGGAGCCAACTAGGACAAAAGACAACAAACAAGGAATAGAAGAAAAAGATGGAATAAAAAAATAAAAAATGCATATATATCTAAAGAAAATAATAAAATAAGAACAACCAAATAATAAATCTACTATATATTACATAATAATATACAATATAACAAAATATATAATATTAATATATATTACATAATATAATAAATAACATGTAATATACATAATATATAATTAGCTGATAGACTTCTCCTTTGGAATTGCTTAAAACCAAAATTTGTCTTACGTTGGTGAGCCATTGTCAAAAATGGTTTTCAGATCATAGTTTTTCAGATTTGACTAGGTTGCATAGCATGTTCCTAGAAAATTTTGGCTCCCTTGTACTCTTGTATTCCAAATCACACAGAGTGTTAAAGGAAAACATGGTAATTTGTTTAATGCATGTCTATAAACGTCAATACGCAATGTCGTAATGGTTTAGTAATAATTAGCTAGAAATTGGTACAAATCTGAGAAAAGAGGATAGCACACTGGCATCACATTTCTTCAAAACATATTAGAAATCAATCTCGCCTACCCACCCTACCAATTTTCTAGAACTACCTATTTATTCGTGGGAACAACCTCAGCAAGGAAGCAATGACATCCCTTGTTTTTCATAGATGGCGTCATGTTTTGGACAGTGTGGTTTTATTGATAGGATAGGAGGGCGTATGAGATTGGAACACGGTAGAAGATATGACACTGATAAATTTGTGAAATTTCGCTTTACAGCTACATACTGGACTAACTATATCATTAATATCTGCTACCGTGAAACCAATTACCAAGGTTTTCTTCTGCTCTAAAGAACACATCATATTTCCCAATTTCACCACCATTTTCTTTTTGATAGTGATTATCCGTTGAAATTCTTCTGTCTATGCAGGAATAAGGAGGAAATAATTTAATGGAGAAGTGGTATTTTTAAATCAACTATGCATCCAGTTACAACTGGTCTATTTCTTTCTGGCATGCATTTGTGAAATGCATGAGGTCAATAGTTAGTCCAATTAGCAAATGATGCTTGCAAAGTTCTCAATTTAAAAGTGGTGGTTTGAAATCAACCATGCATCCTATTAAGAGATAAAAATAAAATTGAAACAAAACCTCTAAATGAGAAAGATAATAAAACCTCGTTACCAACACACCCATGTTGTGTTTGGAATAGATTGAAAGGGGGGGGGAGAGGGAGAAAGATAAAAAGAGGAAGATATATATAGAAGAAGAGAGACAAAAAGGGAGGGGGTAAGGGAGAGGGAGGTAAGGATCTAAGGAAGAGGGGGATATGAAGGGCAAAAAAAGAGAGGACCCAAGAAAGGGAGGGATATAACATCTAAAAAATTCTCATCTACGATGTTGTGATAAATGGCATGCTTATTATAGAGCTCCTATTTTACCGCAAATATAGAGAAGATAGGGGAAAACTTATATGACCCATTTTATACATGATTCATTTTGTTTGAAAGTTTCCAAGGACTTTTCAACAAATCCATTTTGTGCATATTTTACCATCATAAAAAATCATGACATGTGACATGTTTAAGAAATTTTACCAAACAATTTGCTCCCACATAATCCTATCAATTTAATTAAAGTGAAAATTATTTTTGCACTCACAAAATTTTATTAATTTTAATATTTAATAATTTAATAATATTTATTATGGATTAATATTGAAATACAATATGATTATATGTTAAATAATGGTTATTTAATGTATAAAATAATATTGAAAAGAATCTAGAATTTACGAATTATGCAACATATTTGAAATGTGAAAAACTATAATAGATAGTCAGGCAAAATTTTAAATTGTTCTTAAAAATTTGTATAAGTTTTTTTAGATATTTTTAATTGACCATTTATTTTTTGGGATGTAAAATGATAGATGCAAAATTTAAAGATAAAAATAAAATGACCATTTCAAATGTATATGTCAACTATATAGATTTCAAACAAAATATATTAATTATATATGTCATTAATAATTTTTATTATAAAATATGTTGTATTTAATATAATTTCTATACTTGTAATAGTAAATATAATATTTTATTTAATAATTTACAAACATTTAAATTCTCTGAAATAAATATTAAAAGCATCGTCTTACACATTAATACAAATAAATATCAATAAAGTAATTTTATTCTTAAATAATAATAAATTAGATTAGATGCATGAAATTTTCACAGTCCATCATAATTAGTAGTTTATGGAAAAAAGTTCTACACAATCAAAATCTAGAAGCCATAAACTACTAATAAATTAAATCTTAAATTAAAAAAATTGCTAAAACTATGTGTACTTTATGCTTACTTTATTATAAGTAAATAAATTGAAATCAACAAAAGCATCAATGTTGTGGCTAACCAAATTAAACTATAAATCTTGGCCAAATTTATATATCCAATTGTAAGTTGAAATATAATTGAAGACCATTCATTTTAATCCTCCTATTGTCTATTTCATGTACTAAACATACAATTTGCAAATAAAATAGCACAAACCCCAAATTCCAGCAGAAAACAATAAAAATAAATGGGGAACACATGGATGACTACAAAAAAATCACAATGGTCGTGCACATTCTTAGACTAATGTAAATTGTTGATATCAGTGATTTGATCATTAAGTCGATAAGCTTATTTAGGAGAGACTTCCCACTGGATTGTTAAGACAATCTTGCGTTGTCTTACGTTGGTAATCAAGCAGACAACGCCAAAAAATTGTTGAAGTGGGATCATAGCTGGAAAATATTGTCAGAATTATTTTGCAAGCAAGATGTCTTAAGCTAGAAAAAATGTTGCTTATGTGTTAGCCCATGGATGAAAAACTTACCCCATAGACGAGAATGAGTTGGCTTCATATTGGCTTAAAAATGTTACCCCATTGACCAAAGTGAGTTGGTTTCATGTACTAACATGTTTATGACCATTTACCTTGGTTTCAAGGCAGACACAAGACACAAAAATGATGTGTTTTGGGATCAACAATGATTTTTTTATAATTTTTTCCTTGGTTTCTGGGCATATGTGGGACACAAAAATGTCATTCTTTGGGGTCAACAATGCTTTTTTTTTTTCTTGATGTCAATCATGTCAGCATTCATTTTTTAATTTGGAAATGTTTTCAATCCTCATTATTTAAAAACCAATAAATTAATAGCAGTCAGTGAATCGTAATTTACAAGTAAGCCTAACTGTAAAAGTTGATGTAAATATGAATATGGACTCAAAATTCGGTGTGCGATTTCCTTGCTTAGAAGCAAGATCATTTCATTCGTACTAATATGGTAAATAAAAAATTACCAGATGGTAAATAGACATGACATGATTTCATCTAAAGGGACCATGCGGGGTAACATGGGGGTAATCAGAATTTACCCTTGCCTCAAGAAAATCTACTTTATACTTTATATATCAGACATTGGCTATTTTCTACCAACACGGTCATTTCCTTCCTCTGCATTAATCTATAATCCACTCTTAGCTCTATTAACCTGTAAGGCAATCTTCTCTTGGCTCTATTAACCTATAAGGCAATATGCTCTTGGCTCTATTTTCATGTAAGTTCTTGCATCCTTTCTTTTCTTATGTATTTTATTTATATAGGGCTGCAATTTCCCGTGTTAAAAAATATTCCAGCTACTCACGTAAGACAATGAACTTTAAAATAATGTCACCCTTACAAATTATAATCTGGAGATAAAATCTCAAGAGGATTCAAAATTTTGTTTGCTATAGCATAGAGGTCGGTCATGTATAAAGGATTAGTTTAGGGACTGATTTTGAATGAAGGGTATGTGAAGGATCATGGTATACCAAGATATGGCCCTAAGTAGCAATGGAAATAAGGAAATCAGGGTTAGTCAACTTGACATAAAATGTTGATCATTTTATCAACCTTATGTCAAAAAGTTGTAAGAATAGAATCTGTAGGAAATTGAATGTAGTTTCTAAACTACTAGCCATTTTTTGAAAAAAAATCTAATTGCTGAAAAATTTAGATTTCAATGCAGTAGTACAAAAAATTTAGGAAAAAGATAAAAAGTACGTGTATGCCTGACCACCTTAATCACAATAAAATGATGATATCTTTTCACAAGATTCTAGATATAAGTAGTAGACTCATGCCCGGATGTGACGCATATTTCTGTGTAATTTTTTCCCAACTAAATAATTAATTATGAATTTTCTGCTACAATTTTCTAAGAATAAAAAAACTCACGTGTCTAACCACCTTAACTAATTCTAAACTTTACAAAATTGAAAACTTTTTTTTTCTTATAGTAGGAAAATCATAAAATGTGACGCATGTTTCAGATTTCAAAAAGGTTAAACCCTTTGAAAGTTATAGTTGTTTTTCAACTAGTCTGTCAATCAGGAGTTTAGAGGTAACTCAATTAGAAAATAAGTAATAATTACTTACTGAACTCAAAATTTGACAACAATTATATTGATCCAGAAAGTTGATAATCTCTTTTAGAAACCCTTTTCGTTTCATCATTTTTGGGTTGAAAAAGGTCGTCAGCTACAAGGTCGAAGTCTGGAGATCAGAGGAAATATGGTAAACACATTTTGGGTTGACCATCTATGTTTGACATTGCAAAGCCAAAACCTGAGGCAAATACCAAGGCTAATCGAATATTTGATTTGTCTCGCCAAAATTCTGCTTTCCATTTGAAATTTCAACATTTTCATTTCAATGTTATATTCAATTTTGATTTTAGTTTTTAATTTTTGTTATAGATTTCATTTTTTATAAAAAAAATTTTTTTGCTCGGTAATAGATGATTTTTATTGATAAAATAAAGACTTTACATAAGTAACTTAAAATAGTATAATAAGTTTGGGCCTCTGGCCAGTTACATAAAAGACCTATCTGCTCATTTAGAGCTCCTTTTTTTTCTTTGGAAATTACATTAACTGCTTCTTAGACTGATATTGCAGGTTAGCTAGAACTACTTAGGAATATATAATAAGGGCATCATAGCCATCAAAAATACATTAGACATACAAAATTTGAGTTGATTTCCACAAAAAACTGAGATTCACTCCAAAAAACTATCAACTACCACACACTTATTTGGCCTCCTCTGCTCCATCAAATCTCCTTTCCCTTCAGAGATTGCCAGTCTGTGCCCTCTGCGGGATACCCAGTGTTAGTACATTCCTTTCAGCGACCTTCATCTGTTCATTTTTGAGAATTTCATCATTCACTTTCTCCCACTCTCCTTGAATTTGTTGGCTAAATATTTTGCAAGTTACTAAGACTACAACTTGCAAAACGTGTACTTTAGGCAGCAGTATGTGAGATTTCTCTCTCCTCTCAGCAATAGGGGAGGCTCCCTTCTTACCGCAGGTGGCTT
>MU228187.1:550319-580676 GCA_018584345.1 Thuja plicata | reverse complement strand
ATTTTAAATCTGTCACACACATAAAATAAGCTTATACTTTTAGGTGATCGATCAGAAAAACCATTTCTTCTATTAACCTTGAAAGAACACAGAAAATGACTCGCAACACTACTGAAAAACCCAAGACGCCACTCAAACCAGAAACCAGAAAACAAGATGCAAAAAAGAAAGGGAGAAAAACCAGAAAGGACTTGATGTTTAGTTAGGAGAACAGAACGATCAAAATCAAGGGATGACTGATTCTATCGAACAATATCCTTTCCACAACATCGACATGCTTAGAGAAAAACTCCTAGCAATCAACTGAAAATTGCGTAGGGTTGCCCCAATTTTGGGGAATGCAAAATTAGGGACAACAGAATTCACATTTTGTAGTTAATGCCCTCCACCTTACCAACCCATATAATAAATGGTATCCTCCTATATTCCTTTGCTTCATCTTCAACAACAAAACACTCGGATAATCCGAGCCAAAACCAGGCACCGCCCACTCCAGGATGGAGTTGAGGTCGCCAAGTAAATCCTCTGCAAATAAAGATTCTACCACCCATTTCACCACCTCAATTGTCTCCCCCAGTTCAAGTCCCCAGGCTATAACCATTGAGATAATCGCAATATTATCCCTTCTCATTAGTCTAAATTCTTGAAATTTAGGCCCAAGCACACACATAACAACATTCACCATGCTATCGGTTTTGATTTTAATCAAACCCAAAATCCTCTCCTTGCTCACCGCCCTTGCAAAGGAATTCATCTGGCGCTTTGTCTTTACTGTGAAGTTTGCATGCATCATTACCAGTTTGAAAGAAATCCCACACAAAAAAATTAGTAAAACCAAAACAAGTAACAAAAACCATGCTTCTCTATGATAGAGTTGATGTTGTCTCTGCCTTAAAACAACAATGTTTCATTATGTCAGACATCACAACTTGCAGTCGGTTGTCCTTTCCATCATTAATGTAATTAGAGCTAAAGAGGCTAATGTCCTCTTCTTTCACTATGATGGTCTCTACACATGTGAAAGATCAATCAAATCTGACTTCCATCCCATCGCTCATAAAGGAAAGCCACCGGAAACTCAAAATAGAATTTGTAATAATTACTTCTATCTCATCAACTTCTTTCATTGATTTTGCTTTGTTTTCTCGCCAGCTCAGCTTGCCACCTCCTTCAATTACAGTCCTTTCATGTCCTCTATAACTTTAGTGTGCTCATATTATTTATTACATGACATTGCTTTTATCCCTCTTAGCCTATTCATTATTATTTCGACCTTATGATGATAATTTTTAAATTTGAACATAAACTTAACATCACTTATCTGTTGGGTTGGAAATTTTGAAAATTTAAATCTCTCACCTTCTCAAAGGTGATTGCCCATTTTGATAGCACATTTGCCTCCACATTCCCCTCCCAATATGTGTGGGTAATTTTGAACTCTGTAAAGTTCTGCAACACTCTTACAACATTGTCAACTAAAGATTGCATATGTCATGCCTCTATCTATCCAATTTTAATGGCATTGATGATCACAAGAGAATCCCTTTCTAGATGAAGTTTTTGAAACCCTAAGGTGGACCCAATTCTAGCTTCCAAAAGTGCCGCATTTCCTTCTGCCACATTATTTGTTCCCTCTTGAAGCTTTTGGGCTCCTAAGGCCACAGTCTCTCCTGTATGATCCCTCAGAATTACCCTAGCACCAGAGGGCCCTGGGTTTCCCTTTGAGGCACCATCAAAATTTTCTTTGATCCACTCCTCTGGGTCAATCCACTTCACCGCTGCTCTAAGTTTTCTTTTATCTACTCCACCACCTCCAGATTGCCCACTTTTGCATTTTAGACCCAACCATCCCTTTTGTAGTTTTTGATCCAAATGAGTGAATTGAGTGGAAATTTATATTTTGGTAGAATTTTTATTCACTACCTCTTCAATGGTGTGATTGATTCTATTTATAAGCCTTTTTACATCTTCCATCTTCTCCTAAAATAGCCGACAATTTCTCTCCTTCCAGACTTCCCAAAGAAGTATTGAGGGGCTGGCATTCCATGTTGAGGAGAAGGTGGACTTCACTGGTGGTTTAGGCCAGCTATGAAAGATATCATTTAATTTATTAGATAAGGGTCCTTGCCACCCTAACCTCCTTTTTAGCATTTCCCAACATTGAGCAGCAACTTTACATGTCACTAGTAGATGATTAACATCTTCATCAGCTTCTTCACACAATACACATCTTGTGGGTCCCATAAATCCAAATTTATGTCTCCTCATTCCAGTGAGTATTCTTTCTTTATTAGCAATCCATGCAAAGGCTCCAGCTTTGGGTAAGCATTCTTTACTCCAAAGGATCTTAGTGGGCCACTCTTCAGGATCATTGTCCATATGCAGGAGTTGATATCCTATCTTTACTGGATAATTTCCACTATTTGCTGCACACCATTTTATAGTATCACCCTCTCGAGACATATTCACACTTTGATTCTCTAAGATTCCTTTCATCATTACAGTCTGATGATCAGTAAGACCAATATTACTTACATCTTTCCAATCCCAGACCAATCCCAAAGGGCTCTATTTTAGTTCCAAATAACATTTCACCTGTGATCCCAATCTGTCTATAAGAATTTGTTTTAATTCTTGATATTCCTGATTAGTTGCTAGCACTGGGTATCCATTCCAAGAGTCATCCCAGAATTTAGCCTTCTCCCCATTTCTTACTTGCCAAGTAATGTGATGTGTAATTAGGGACCTGCAACTTGACATAAAATTCCACACAACAAAGCCTTTTGGAAGATTTGGGGTTATGAGAATACGCTCATTATCCATTAAATCTAAATATTTTGCTTTTAGTATTTTTACCCATAGTAAATCGGGATTATGATACATATTCCAAATCAGCTTTGCTCCCAAATATTCATTCATTAGATTCCAATCTCGCAGTCCTGCACCCCCATTTGCTTTGGATTTGCATACTTTTTTCCATGTAATAAGAGGCTATTTATCTTCCTCACTCTTCTCATTCCAAAGGAACTTTCTCATTCTTCCAGCCACTAGCTGTGTTATATTCTTAGGGATCTTAAGGCACATCATAAAGTAGATGGGTGCTGCACTTATGATTGATTTGAGTAATAAAATCCTTCCTACAAAGGTGAGCCACTTGCTCCTCCAGCCTTCTAATTTTTTAGAGCATTTCCCCACTAGATCCTTCCAAAGATTATCTTTAGATGCTCATTTAAATAGTGGTAGCCCAAGATACTTATTGGGGAGTTTCCCTATCCTAACCCCAATAATTCTGCATATTTCCCTTTGTTTTCAGAGGTATACATTGAAAAAATAGACATTCGACTTGTTCCAATTTATACATTGTCTAGAGACAGAGCTATATAGATCCAAAGTTCTTTTAATAACTCTTGCTTCCCTAAAAGAAGCCTCCCCACCAAGTTGGTATCATCTGTAAACTGGAGGTGGGTTATGGGATCTATGCCTTCGGCCATTTTAATTCCCTTCCATGCCCCTGAATCTCTCTCTGCCCTTATCAAACATCCAAGAGCTTCAACCATTATGATGAGTAGGAAAGGGGAGATAGGATCTCCTTGGAAAATTCCTCAAGTGGTATTAAAAAATCCTTGTGGACTGTCATTAACCAATACTGAGAACCTAGGTGTTGTGAACTTTAACTAGGAAGGCTCTATTAACAACATCATATGCCTTCTTGATATCAAGTTTGACCATCATTTTCTCAACTTTATTCTGTTGAAGGGTGTGTATAATTTTGTGGGTCACAATAATCCCCTCATAGATAGACCTATTCGAAGTGAAGCCACTCTGTTCCTCTGATATGATTGTCTATAGTGTCTTCTTTAATCTGTTCGCTATCACCTTTGATATTATCTTATAAATTGTGTTGCATAAGGAATTTGGTCTATAATCCTCAAATGACAATATATCCTCTTTCTTAGGAATGAGAGTGAGAAAGGTATTATTAAAATCAAGGAATAAGAAGCCTCCACCCCTGGATTCTTCAACTACCTCCCAGACTTCAACTCCCACTAGGTCCCAAAAATGCTGGTAAAAGATGGCTGAGAAACCATCTGGGCCTGGAGCTTTCTGAGCCCCCATATTAAAAACTACCTTTTTTACTTCTAGAAGTGTGCAGGGTTGTTTGAGCATAGCATTCTGCTCCTTCGAGATACTCCTTGGGATAATGTTTTGCAATTATAAATATGCATTCAACACTGCTGGGTCCTCTGAGAATATATTTTGGAAGTAAATGACTGCCTCCTGATTTATTTCCTCTGGATCTTGCACATCAATCCCATCTCTATTTTGTATTGAAAAGATCTTATTTTGATATTTTCTTACCTTCACAGAATTGTGAAAGAAGGAGGTGTTTTAATCCCCTTCTACCAGCCATAGTTCTCGTGATTTCTGCCTCCAATAGACTTCTTCTCTATTTAAGGCTTCACTATAGAGTTGATTCTGTCTCTTCTCTTCAATAAAATCTACTTTACTCATCCCATTGGCCAAAATATGTGAGTGTAAACACCCAAGTTCATTTTCTAAAGCTGCCTTTTCCACAAAGATGTTCTTAAAAACCACTCTATTCCATTCTTTAATTTTTTCTTTTAAAAACTGCAGCTTTTTGAAAGATAAAAGCTTTATTATCTCTTCTTGGCGGAGCTTTCCTCCACTAGTGAGCAACTTGGGTGTGAAAATCTTTGTGTCGCAACCACATAGCTTCAAATTTGAAGGGAGATCTATCTGACACTTTGTCTTCTTGTAATCTAACACTTATTGGATAGTGATCCAACCCAGTTAAGGGTAGTATTTCTGCACAACAAGTCCAGTTAGTGGCCCAATTCCCTGCCAAGATAAATTGGTCTAGTTTCTCTGCAATATTGAGGAATCCACTCCTATTAGTCCAAGTGTATTGTCCATTCCTTAATTCAAGATCAACCAATCCATTATTTGTTACAAAGTTAGAAAAATCCCTTTGACTTTGCCCAGTCCATCCAAGTCCACATTTTTCTCTGATGCATTCAAAATTGCATTAAAGTCACCACCTAACAAAAACATTTCATTGGGATGTCTACTTATGCTGTTTGAAATTTCCAGCCATAGTGTCCTTTTTTGTATGGGACTATTTGGGCCATATATATTCAAGGCTTGGAATCTAGTGAGTACCTGTCTTGATCTCACTTCCATCCAAATCCACGATCTATGATTTTCAATAATAGTTACTTCCATCGATGAATCCATCCACATAACACAAATTCCCCCAGAAGCCCCTATCGCCTCTGAAAAACAACTTTTCCATCTACCAATTTTTTTTGCAAAACTCACAGAATCTTCTCCACTTAACTTTGTTTCTTGTAGGAATATGATGTTAGGTTTCACTTGATCAAAGCCTCTTTTGATCAAGCAAATATTTACAAGGGCATTGCAGCCCCTGACATTCCATGATAGGATTTTCATGGCTCTCGGGGAGGGACAAAGCCCTTCCCTGTGATCAACAATTTGCTTTGGTTTGCTGGGCACCCTGCTAAGGCTAACTTCAATTTGTTAGACTTTCTGCCTCTCTCTTTTTTTGCCCCCATAGAGGGTTTAGATTTATCAGTGACCTGCTGTGTTATAGTTCACATCTCTAGCACATTGACCACATCTTCAAGACCACTAACATCCTCCTCATCTTCATCAGTAGAATAGGGAAATTCATCATCAGATTCTGATAGATTTCCACTGCTATCTTTAATATTTTCAAAAGAACTATCCAGATTTCAGATAGGGGAGATTGGTATATCTTTGAAAGTATCATTTTCACTTATTCCTCCATCTGCATTGGGACATTCCATTACTATTTCTTTCCTGATCACCTCTTGATTGACCATTACATTCAATGGGCTTGGTTCATTTCGGGGAGAGTGGAATGCAAGCAAAGATTCCATACTCCAAGCTCTGTTTAAGCCTTCCACATCATTATAGGAGAGATTAACAGGATGTGGAATCCCAAAGGAATCATGGGATGTCCATTGAAACTCCTTGGTGATAATACCTCCCTAAAAAATATCATCATCCATGCTTTTAACCAGTGACCTACCTTCAGAGCTTTCACCTTCCATGACTTTATGATTCAAATATTCATTTGACTCCCTCACTTGGGTCTCTTTTTTGTTTACACTCATAACCCTGGGATTCCTTAAATCTATCCATCCACTTCTCTCTTCCATGAGCCTATTCCTTCCATTCCTGCATTCAGTCTCCATGATCCCATTAATCTCCTCTATGAGTCTTCCATTGAGATCCCCAACATTATTTGGTTTATCCCCCATTTTATCTAGGATACTTCTGTTTAGTTATGATTCTAAAAATTGACCTTGTTGGTTTTCTTCGGTGATAAGGATTATTTTGTTATTTATCTTGTTGGCTTCATCCCATTTTGATTTCTTTACGCCTATCTCCAAAGCATTAAGCTTATTATTTCTCATCATGGATTCACCTTCTTTCTCCACCACCAATTTTTGTGTCCACACTCCATTTTTTTTAGTAATTAGTAAGTTGTCAGGGAGGGGGTGAGCTTCCTGCCACATAATCAGTAATTTAGGGCATGTGGAGTAGTTACTTTCCATAAGACATTCTTTAGCCCTTAGAAATGTCCCAAGCCTACTTCCCAAGATACTTAGGGTTTCAAAACCCCAGTATTCATGTGGTAGATTAGGGAGTAGGATCCATAAGGGTATTTCCTTAACTTTTTCCTTATCATGGTCAAAATTATTAGACCAGTTGGTTAGGTAGAGGCCTTTCCCCTCAATCAAGTAAGGGCCATGATTTAGTGCCCATTTCTTGTCTTGGTGAGTTGGTGCAGTCACCAAATAAAAACTATTCAACATTTTTTTTAGGGTAAAGGCTCACCCCCATGTCTTGGAACATCATTACTTAACCAAACTCATCGCTGGCCACTTCCCAGCCCATTTTAAAAAGAAAGCATGATCTTCTAAAAAGGTAATGGATTTATTCCAGACAACATTTTCAATCTAAACATTAGTAACACAACTGATATCAACTTTTGGAAATACCTGTTTGGACGTCTCGGTTGCTGTAGCAATCTCTTTCTGTCTCCAAAAATTTTTCTCAATTCTTCGAAAGTCAAAAAATCTTTCATTATTCTACTGAAAACTAGTAAACGACTGGTGTTGCCATTCCTTGCCCGTGCCTCTCTGATTTTCATGGTTAGGAAATGGAGGAAAATCATGTCGACTTCGACGATTTTGGAACTTATTTTTGTATTGATGTTCCCACACTCCAGGGTCCTTATCATTCCTTTCCCGTTTCCCCCAAATTTTACCCCAACATTCTAAGCTCATGTGATTCTTGAAGGGTTTGAAACACTGCACCTGCCCATTCGACTCTCCATAGCCGTTGGGAAGGAAATTTTTGAAATTACCTCCTCCCACTCGCTCTCTCCGCTGCTCCATTGCTAATTGATTTTTTTATAATATTAATATTATATTAATACTATGGTAATAACATTAATATTATATTATTATTATTTATATTAGTATTGTATAATAGTAGTATTATATTATATTAATATTAGTATGATATTTAGTAATATTAGTATTAATATATTATTATCATTTATATTAGTATTAGTATTATATATAATATAATGTTATATAAATTAGTATTATATTATTATTATTTATTTTAATATTGTATAATAATATAATATTAGTATTATATTTATTATTATTTATATAATAATAATCCCTAGGAGAGAGTCTCTCTCTCTCTCTCTCTCTCCTAGGTATTATTATTATAATATTAATACTAATGCTGATATCATAATATTAATATTAAAAAAATGAAATCTATAACAATAATTAAAAACTAAAAAAAATAAAAAATTGCAAATGTTTAAATTTTAAATGGAAAGCAAAATTTGGGCAGGATTAAGCAATATATGATTGGTCTGACTGGCATCCAAAACCAAATAATTATTTTTGGGTCCCTCAATCCGAGAATCACGGTTTTTGCAAATAATTTTATGGGATTGGAGTCGTGGAAGACAAAAAAATAACTTTTTCCACTCTTTTTGTTGGAAAATTATTGATTATGAAAGGGTTTGCATCACCTTTTTGGTCTCACCATGGAGAGTAGCAGTCATCAAAAGCATAAACGAAAGAGGAAGCTCACAAATGAAGAGATCAAAGTGTATAAAGAAAGAGATAGGGTTGTCCATCAGAACAAGATATAAGGTATGTTAAATATTAATGAAGGTGAGGTCATAGGCCCACCTGTAAATACGGTTTCAAGTGAAGAAGAACATGAATTTGAAATGATTTATGACAATAATCTTGAAAATGAGAATGTATGGATTGAAAATGAAAATGTAGGGTTTGAAAATGAACATGTAGATGTGGAAAATGTAAGTGTAGACATTGGAAATGACAATCCACTGATTGAATATGAAGGAATTGACAGTGATAATGGTGCACAAGAAGCAAATCAACGTTACACATCTCCAAATTATATGAGAAATAAAGTCCCTAGCAAGGAAGAAAGACAAACTTAGATTTCGAGACCTTCAAGAACAACAAAATGGTTACTTGAAATTGATGATAAAATAATGAGCAATTTCAATGGCAAGAGATCATAAAGAATCATTCAGTTGTGGGCTTCAAGACTTTTTGATCAATTTTTTAGCCACAAGACATTGATCGAGCAATGTCAAATGTTTGTGCAGTTGTTAAAGATGTAGAAGATGAGATCTATACTAGTCAAATTGAAGATTAGTGTGAACAAGAAAATCAAGAGGAATGCTATTATTGTGAGAAATCTTTTTAGTGCTCTCAATTCCATTGGGAAGACTACCAAGGAAAAATACAAGAGAGTCACTTGGAGGGTTATTACAACTTCCTTAGTAAGTCATCATTTGAGAAAAGGCTCGTTTGATGAGACAAACTTGTGTTGAATTAAACCTAAATCGTAAAACTTTGGATAGAGCACTTGCAAGAAGAGAAAGAATTGATGATCCTCTTCAAAATTATACATGGGCTTATGGTGGGAGACTTCCATGTTGTGATAAGAAGCTTAATTATGGTGTGACCGATCAAATTCAACTATTTTGGAAATCTAACTCAAGAGTGTCACCAAATGTGAAGAATGTCTTGAAGTTGAGAATTGACATTCGAGACCACACCCCACATCCTAAACATTATTTGGAGGTGAGTCAAACAATGTTTTTTTAAAAAAATTGTGAGACACATCCAACATTGCAAATATCACAAAGAGATTTTGAAGCCTTCAAGCCATTTTTTTGTGTACCTCTTTAAATTTGAAATACTTGTTGTTGCAAATGTCATGTGGAGTTTTCAATATACCATGAACTATTACGATCCCTTCACTCTATTTTGCATACTAATAAAATGTTTGAGGAGTGTGGTGCAAGTGCTCTTCCAAAATCATCAAGAGACATGCTAGATCATTTTTTATGTCCTAGAGATGATGGTTGTTTCTTTTATAGACATGATTTCTAAAATGACAAGTGCTCAGAGTGTGGTGGGTTAGTGAAGTTTGTTTCATATTTTCATGAGAGTTGTGAACATGATTTTGGAAAGACAATTTTCCAAAAAAAGGTACATGAAATGATTAAATATACATTGAAAAGTGGAGGTTAAGGATCTAGATGTGAGTTGGTTACAAAAGAATGCAATATCTGATTTTATTTCAGATTTCAAGAAGAATCTTTTTTACAAGTATGCAAGGCATACTCACAGGTCTCAGTGGTTGGATAAATAATTTAGGATGTGTAAGGACACTTTCCCGATTGGCACTATTATATTGATCATTGAATTTGCAGAGAACTATACATTGTAACCCCAAAATGAGTTGCAAGCTCTATATTACAATTCCATTGAGGTTGCTATTTTTGTGCACATAATATATAGACATTCCCCTGATAGTACAAAAGATGACCAAAAGATAATCAAAGAATACCATTTTTATATGAGCGATGATAGATCTCACTCTCATGAGTATGTCCAACATTGCTTTGAGAATTATTTTGAGTGGGTGCAGGAAAATGATATTGCTATGGATAGACATCTCATTTGGTTAGATAACTGTACAAGTCAATTCAAGAATGCTCATATGTTTTATTGGTTGTGTAGAATGCATGTAGAGAAAGGTGTACCTCATATTTAGAATTTTAAGGCTAAACATGGAAAAGGGGAACATGATAGAGAAGGTGCATGTGTAAAGAGATCTCTAGTTAAGGAGAAACTAGGGATTTCAAGTGCAGAACTCCTTGATGCTCATTCTATTGTTGATTGGTGTACTTCACCATTGTCATAGGGGGACTCTTGATTCAGTAGTTCATAGATTCTTTTGGTTGGTTGAGTTGAGCACAATAGGAGATAGGTTGGATTTTTAGACAGTGAAATATTATTCAAAAATATATTCATTTTGAAGATTAGATGCTAGTACATGGACCATTTGGACACGAGAGTTGGCTTGTTTTTGTCCCAGGTGTCTTCAGTATGAGTCAAGTAAGTAGGTCGATACGTGGGTTCCAAATTATCTAACTCCTTTATCTATCACACTCTCTATAATAAATGATGACATGGATTGTTCACTTGAGTATGAACATCTTTCAGATCTTCTACAACTAGGACATATTTTTGCGTTGGTTGCACCACAGGGGAATGATGAGAGATCAGATTACTGGTTAGAAAGTTGTGTACAAGGAAAGTAGAAGCTTGCAAAAATGACAAAAGATGATGATAGGTTCACAAATACAACATGTTCACTTGTTATTGTGGGATCATGGCTGCACATGTACATGATTAGAAAGAATGACATTCTTGCGTTTGAAGACTATGAGAAGCACAAAACCACTCTCGTGTATTCACACCTTTTTATAGCAACCAATGGTAGGTTGTTGAAACATCAAGGAAGACCAAAGACAAAATAACTTTGGACTCTTAGTACTGTTGATCATGAAGCAATATTAAATACCCTCAAGTAGAGAGATGACCCTTCAGACACACTTCAATAGGTAAGTGAAACTCACTACAAGGTTTTCCATGTTCATTACACTTACATTCAATACATTAATTGCAATTTTCTTCTTCATTTGTTTGACCCAATAAACTTGGTTATATATATGGATTGTAAGTGAAGTTGGATACAAATATGATAGATATATAAGATTGAGGTGTGCATTTGATTAGCTCATAAAAAATGATGGTAAAGTTCACTATGCATTGGCTAGTCATGTTCTTTGGTTCGTTTAGTTAGTTATACAATCATAATATTTTTGTCAACCTATAAAATTCTCATCTTTTCTATTAACTCTTCTCATGACTTCAGAATGTAGGGATCAAAATGTAGATGTCATTGAGTACCATTTGTTAAACTTATACATTTTAGGAGTGTAAATGACACACTTATTATATAGGATTTTTGATATATAGTTGTGTATCTAAGATTTTTAGTAATTCTGCACCTAGGAATTTTGATAACATTGATATATTTATTCATGATATGGTTGTATCAATGATATATGATGTATTTATACCCAAGTTTGTGTGTACACTATGTAATCAGGTATAATAGAATCCTGCAATAACACTCAAATCTCAACCATAAAGAGATCGTTAAAGCAATTAGTATTCCCAATACTCAAGAAAGGATGTAAGACAAATAATAAGCATAAACAATAATTAATATGAAATCATTTCAAACAAAATGAATATGTAAACTATAAAATCCTTCCTTGGTGTTCTCCTTTATGCAATGTGGGCTCTTAGAAATGAGTGCTTGATTGTATGCCAACATAAGAATTCAAAGTATTTGTGGTTACTAAAACCAAAGGTTTGACTCTCTATTTATAATATTTTAGGGGTTTCAACAAAGAATCCATGATTGAAGGATTGATTGACTATGATTGAGGAGTTGAACTCAGAATGTGTAGGAGTTCAACTCTGCTTGACTGCCATGATTGGGGGATTGATTGACCTGTCATCAAATAGATTGGAGAGATGACTTGAATAGACTGGTGAGTTAACAAATGGTATGGATGAGTTAACTGATTGCATGGATTAGAAGACTGAATTGACGGAAGACTTAACTGATTGTTGGGGAAGGAATTATCAATGTGGATTGAATAGTTACGAGAGAGAATTGTGGAGGAAGGAATTGTGATTGAGAAGCTAACTCAAAGTGAGTGTGAGTTAGGAATTTAGGAGGATAATTATGATTTAAATAAATAATAAAATATTTATTTGCACATGTGGGGATAATTTGTAAATAAATAATTACTTATTTATTTATGAGAGGAATTATTAGTTTAATCAAATAAATATAATTTATTTAATCATGAGATAGAATTTGATTTAATTATTACATAAATGTAATAATTAGTGAAGGGGAAACATTAATTAAATTTGAATATTTAATTATTAATAAGGAGACAAGAAATATTTAAATAATGTTTAATTATTTCATTATTTTGTAGATGAATAGGTGATGAAATATTGATTAGACATTGAATAATTAAAGTAATTAATTAAAACTACTTAATTATGAAATTAAAGTTAAATGATTATTTTGATCTTAGAATATGGTAAAAAGACACAATTTATTAAATAATAAAGATTATTAAATAAATTAAAGAGGAATATTAGTAATGTCATTACGTTAGAGAAATAGCCCATTTTTAAGTGTCTACATTTTGCCCCTCTTTGATACAATGCTTTTTAGGTATTGTTTCAAAGAATAATTGATAAAAATCATGCCCCGGTATGCCTCAGTGGGAACAATGTGACAAAGAGGTAAATGATGCCCCCTTGAGAGATTGCACAAGAAACTTATGAATGATCTCTCAAAAGAAGATTTAGATGAAATAATGCAAGAAAAGAATAATTAGTAAGAAGTGAAGAATGTTGGTAGGTTATGATGATTTTTTTATCGACATTGGTCATAGAGGTTGTGGATAAGAACAATATTTTCTTTTAGGAAGGATCCATCCTGTATAAGACTAGCGACAACATCTGATTTCAGGGAAGACATATCTTGTATAAGGTAAGTGACAATGTCTAGTTTTAGGAAAGATACATCCTATATAAGACAAATGACGTGATGTCTGGTTTCAAGAAAGACATATCCTATATAAGACAAATGATGTGATGTCTGATTTCAGGAAAGACATGTCCTGTATAAGATAAATTATGATGTCTTATTTCAAGAAAGATATATCCTATATAAGACTAATGATAATATCTGGTTTCATGAAAGACATCCTATATAAGACAAGCGACAATGTCTGGTTTAAGGAAAGACACATCTTGTATAAGACAAATCATGATGTCTAGTTTCAGGACAGACATATCCTGTATAAGAAAAATGTTGATGGAATGATTGGTCAATTGATTTGACTAATTTGAAATTTGATTTAACTAATAGATTGACTGTCTAACTGATAGAATGTTAGAATTGATTGATAGAAAGTTAAGAGGGGAGTTAATGAGGATGAATCCTTGATTGAAATGCTTAGATTATAGTATATAGAGAGCTTCCAATTTTAATAACCACATTTTAATTCCAACTAAATTGAACAATATATTTCATCATTGAGCCACTTTTATTATAACAAAATTTGAATATCATCATACCTAGATATTAAAGATCTAGGCACGACTATCCTTTTGCATTATAACAAGCACTTTGAATAGATAAGGAATGTGGGCCAATAAATCTAGGTCGGGAATTAGGAGTCAAGGTATGTGCAATGTATCACAACTGATTTATCTATTGCAAGCCCTGCAATTAGATACTACATGTGGTTGTGAAGGATCTTACCACAAACACCCAAAACACTCTTTTAAGATTTATCGCTCAACATCCCACATACAACAGACAAGAAAATATAAGTCATGAACTATCATGGAATCTCTAATCGCTTAGGTGGAATCATGGAGATGCATAGGAATATGACTTGCGAAAACCAAGACATAATAAGACCAACTAGACTCAAAAAGTAAGAAACCATATTGATTTTGTGTCTGTATTTTTGTAGTTGTTTGGACATTGATTTATTGACATTTTACTAATGCTATCAGATGAAGTATAGGGTACCCCATATAAGACTGCTCCATCTGGTTTTGAGTGTTCTCTTCCTTATCTAAACTTACATGATTGTCTTGACAAAAGATTGTGCTATGGGATTCCGTTGATAGATAAGACAGTGAGATCAATCTAACCAAGGACTTGCCGATGAATTTGACTATTTTGACTTGGTTTCTGAAGCTCAGATCTACTGAATAATGTCATTTAATGCTTGTTTCAAAATGAAAAGGAATTGAATTGATATTAAAAAGAGATTTATTGCAGATTTGATTGATTTTACAATTGTTTTGGTTGTCCAAAGACAACTTTTCAAGACTTTTTACAAATGTGTTTGGTCCACCATAGGATTCATATGTTTGGAGTCAAGGTATGTGCGATGTATCACATAAGTGAAGGCCCTTATCATAGACACCCCATACATGGTCACCCTGGATGAATAGTTTTAATTTTTTTGATTATTTTATAACTTTTTAAAAGATTTTCTGATTTTTAGAGATTTTTTTAAGACATTTTTAATTTTTATGTATTTTTCATAAATTTTTACAATTTTTTAAGGATTTGTTTTTTCAGATTTTTTTAAATCATTGAATGAGGTGAAAAACATATGTTAGGATTTGTTCTCAAACATGATTGTATTTATTTTCCCCAGTGTCTAGCAAGGCATGGAACATTATGAATGGATGAATAAGCTGATGGGATAACAATGGATAGGTGAATGATGGGGGTAGCTTATTATGGAATCAAAGATGATTTGGATGCAAGGGCTATCTCATAATGGAATAACATGTTTACCCAAGCTAAGGGATTGACATGTGGCTATGAAGGAAATTACATGACACATTTAATGACATGAGATCAATGAGGATGGACATGTCAAGTGGTTTTTGAAAATATGTTCTTCATTTTTTTGTCCTTAATTTTGATCAAGAACAAGAAAGGGATTTGGGATAGGCAATATGAGATAATGCAATGAATGACATAATAAGGGACAAATAAGAAAAAAGATTTGCATTGTAGGGTGTGGATAAAGTGAAGCAAAAAGGATGCATGAAGCCTTCTCAAGATTAAATATGGAAAAAATGACATGGATGGATGTGGGATCATGAAGGATGTGATAAGTAGGATATCATGAATGAAACTTGCCCCCGAGCATAGAGTTAAAGAGGGTAATAGACTACACATGATTCTAGTTTGCCAAGTTTTCATCATGGTACTTTCCCAAAGCACCACAAGAAGTGGTTTTCACCATAGGATGAATGATTTCTGTTTGTTTCCTTTTTTTTTTGGAAGACACTGGACATAGGAAATGATATGAAGAAAGGAAACAAGCATCTTGTTATTTAGATAGTACTCCTCAAGAACATTCTATAATGGACCATGTCTATTGAAAGTATACTCAAAGATGTTGATAGGGTGATGGAAAACATGGATGAAATGAGTGATAAAAATGGACTAGTGTACAATTTTTATGCATAGGATTGGATACGGGGGATAGAAGGATGGAAATTAGGTGTTGGATAATGAATGGGGTCTTGGAATATTTTTGTATTGGTGGGTATACATTTTGGAAAGATCAACATTGTCACACACCTTGAGGGGTGGTGGAGTGATGGAAGGAAAATAGATTTTGGATTTTGGGATTTAGATGGAGGAATGGATATGGAGTTTGGGGCACAAGGACCCAAAATGGATGAAAGAGGTGGTGGAGTATGTAGGGTAGTGGATTTTGGGACATAGGGACACAATAGATTTGGAAGATGGAAGCCATTTATTTGGAGGATTGATGGGAGCCTTTGAGATAGCAAGTTTGGATGCCAATTTTGAATTTTCTTTGGGATATTGTGCTATGAGGAGCTGCTTGGGAATCCACATGGTTTTTATTTTTTCATTATTTGATGGGTCCTTGGAATGCATTGCTTGCACAAGGGATTTAGGAACCCATATAGATTTTGAATTTTGTTTTTTTATTAGCTAGCCTTTGTGGCCTTTTGGATATATATATATTTTTGTTTTGGATCATATTTTGCTTTGTTTTTACATGTTGATTAGACAGAACATGTTGATCCTTGATTGCATGTAGATTGCTTGAATTATGGACTTTATGATTGGAATCCAAATCTATTGGAAGGGAAGTGATATTCATGGGTGGATAGGAATTGTATGGAGGCTTTTTGTATGGGTAGATGGTTCTCAAAGATGTGCTCCTTAGTTGACTTGCATGTTGGAAAGGGTAAGTGGATTGTGAACTAGTGGATGGAGGAATATATGGACCTAAGATGGGTGGAAGGGACAAAGACTTTAACTTTTGGATGTAAGGACCCAAAATAGATTTCGATGATGGGGAAGGTGTATGCTTGGGTTTGTATGGAGGAGTGTTGGATGTAGAGGGGATATCAACATCTTGATGGTGATTTATATAGCCCAGGCCCTGATAATAGGGATTTTATTTGATATCAATGGATTCTAATATACCTTGTTCATTGAGACCTATCCCCTTTCCTTGATAATGCATTTTATGAAAAATCTTCTTGGCAATTGGATATTGATTATATTTGAAACAAGATGCAAGTCCATTTTGAGGTGGAGGAGGCATATATAGAATAGCAGGACTACGAAGTAGATCAGACTGAATGAAAGTGGATGAACCAAGTTGATATGTAATAGGCTCATTATTAAATTGGATTGGGTTGATGGAATCTTGAGGTGGACATGGGGTATTATGACATGGAGATGGAGGGATGATGGGATCTTGTGGTGGAAAGGGAGGAATACTTTTATCTTGACATTGAGGAGGATCATTGGATGGAGTATGAGGGATATCATGGTATTGCATAGGAAGTGGATTGTGAATGGGACCTAGAGGAATATTTTTCTCTTGGGATAGAAGGAGATCATTTTGGACTGGAAAGAAATGGATAAGGGGATCATCATGAGATTCTGGAAATAAGGGATCTTGGTTAAAGGTTGGATGGGATTGGACATTCTTGGTATCTTGATCTTGACAAATTTTAAGAATTATTTCCTCACACTTTAGATTATCCTCTTAACATGGGGCATGAGCTTGGATATGTATGGTGGATACTTGAAAGGACTCAATGATTTGGAATGGACTTTGACTGGGACTCATTGGAGTATATTTTATTAGGAATGGAGTATATGGTGGCATGTGATCTAAGAATATTGAATTGTAGAAGGGACTGGCTTTAAATAATGGATCAGCAGGGACCGATACCGTGGATAGCCCTTGTGGGACAAATGGAAAGGTGTCAACATGGTATGTATCATATGATAGATATGGTGTGGCTGAAGGAATGATGTTTGGTACGAATGTTTCTTATGGTACATTTCTAGACATAGGTATATGATTTTGATAATGTTTGGGAATGTTGTCTTCACATATATCTAACTCCACATTCAATAATTTGAGATGTTGGAAAAATCTATGAATAAATCCATGATTATTTGGAAGAATATGAGAATCCATTTGATGTTTTTCTCTTTGTGACCTTGTGATTGGCACATGCAGAGGACAAATGCAACCTAATTTTTTGGATTTCCTGGTAATAAGATGCTGAGGCAATCTAGGAATGAATGACTAAGATGTTGCCTAAAATCTAGGTAATATGACCTAAAAGAGATTCTACAAACTTCCAAGTTGAACTCTCTAAGGAAAGACCTGAATGATTCTAGGGACAATCTTGACTTCAAAAAGGTAGGACAAAGATGACTGATAGTGGCAATGATGTCTGTCTAAGACAAGTGTTAACCAGAATGATAGGTGCCTAAGACAAGGCAAGATGATGGTGACTAAATTTTGATGAAGCCAAGATAATACGCAAGACCACTAGTGGAATGTCGTAAGGAAATGTACCCTCTAATATGAAAAAAACTCTAAAAGGTAGAAAACGTAAGCTCTAGGAAATGAAAGCTATGTTTTTGGGATTTTGAATTTTCTAGATTATAATGATGACTATGCAAAAATGGAATGACTATGCAATATTCTATGCTAGGAATGATGCTAAAAATGCTCGATGGATATGCAAGGGTATGTCAATCACCAATTTTCATGATAAGAGAGAAATGAAATGTTTTGGGACCTATTTGTTGGATCTACTGGGTTCTCTGATAGGACAATGTTGTAGGATAAATGTTTGAGATGTGTACAAATTCAACAATTACAAAACTCAGTGTAGCTGCAAGACTGACTCAATAAAAAAGAAAATGATCAGTGTATGTTCAAAAAATTTATCAAGCTACAAGGTTTTCACACGGTCAAAACAAAAACAATCAGATTAATCTATGGTCAATTGGATTCAAGATGTAATGTTATAGGCCTAATGATTTTGATGTTCCTCAACTCACACAACAATTGTCACGCTACTAGGATATAAAGATCCATGACGTAGGTGCCTGTGTTTGTGCCTTTCCTAGGTATTGTTTTTGTGCTAATGAAGATCTCTTTCATTAATAAAATACCCTAGAAAAAATATGCTGAGAATCTTGGGGGGGGAATTGTGCAACCCCTTGCACTATAATAAGACACTTGATTCAAAGGTGAACTAGGTGGGTCTCTAATTAACTAGGTTGTAGTAAGGTCTGTGGTGTCTATCTAGTCAGTTTGTACGCGTGCAACTCAATTAGATCCTAGTTGACCATGTTGGATACTTAGGGATACTTCAACCGATCTAGACTATCATCAACACACCTTTCCTGAGCTTGGATAGATATAAGATGTTAAGGGATTTGGCCCATGTCTTGTTTATATATTGATCAGAAAGATTACTAGTTTGAGGTCATCCTCTGAGGAAGAAGTGTTTTCCCCAGACACGCCTCTCTAAAAAAATTAAAAAGGTCTTTATTCTAACAGATTGTGCAAGCACACCAAAGACTCAAAATACACGGTTAATCACATTAAGCACCGAAAGATCAAATGTGAATTGAGCTACCATCCATACAAGCACGCGAGTTGAACTTTAAGCCCAAACTGAATGATATTTGCTTGTTCAGTTTTAAGTGCACCAATTTCAAAAGTTCTTTGCCTTGTTCATTTTTAAGTGCACCAATTTCAATTTTTTTTTGCCTTATTCAATTTTAAGTGCACCAATTTCAAAATTTCTTTGCCTTGTTCAGTTGTTAACCACACGTCAATTTTATGCACCAATTTGAAAGATGAGATTGTGATGTTTGAGTATACACTTTTCTTTTTAAGCACCAAAAGACAAATTAATTGATTTTAGATTTAGAAAAAATTTAGCTGCTTCTACGCCACAAGCTATCAAGAAATTGTCAGTACCAGAAAATCCTAGCAATTTAGATATGATAATCCACAAGCATGCTAGTATTGATATAATGACAATTGAACTTCTCAGCAAATTCTCTTACCTTGTCCATATATGTGGTTATAACAACTTCGTGACCGATCTCTGCCTCTAGTTCCTCAATTCTTAATCTGTGTGCATGTTCTTTGTTCGGTTTAATCTCTCGCTCTCTTTTTCGTTGCTCAACAAACTTTTGAATTTTAACTTTTTTGTGCTTTGGTGACCCACTGCGGTTTTTCATTATATCAAGTGCATATTTTCAACAATGAAAATGTGTATTTTTACAACAGAGAATGATATTTTAGATAGAAGAGAAGCAAATATCATTTTTAGTTTTGAAACAATATTTTTGATAAAATGATTATCACCTACACCTAAACACAAAAAGAAAACTTTTCAAAGATCTTTCTTTTTTTTTTTCTGAAAATATTTCTCAGAAAAATTGAAACAATAGAGAATAAACCCCCTGTATAATTTCAAGACCTTTCCAAAAATGTGACTTTTTTGAAAAGAAATGCTGATTTATTTCCAATTTTTTATATATATATGAAATATCATAAAATAATTATAAAAATTTGATTTTTTTTTTTTCAAAAAAATATGAATTTTGGATTATAGCTTTCTTATGTCCACCAATATCTTAAAAAAAAGAGTTTAGGTCATAATTCCTTAATTTGTGCCCTAGGGATCCATTTTATCAGAAGATACCCATTTTAAAAGATCTATTATTTTTGCAAATATTTTTCATAAAAATTAAAATCACAGAGAATAAAGCCCCTGTAGAATTTCAAGACCTTTCTAAAAATGGAAATTTTTTGAAAATAAACTCTGATTTTTTATGAAATATAATAAACAATATATAAAAAATAAAAAAAACTTTGAAAAATATGAATTTTGGATTATGGCCTCTTTAGATCAGCGTAAATTGGCAAAAAAAATAAAAATAAAAAATTCCATGCGGTTTGAAAGATATGACCAAATTTGACGTCGGGTTTACCATTTGTAATAAGGTATAATAGAATCCTGCAATAACACTGAAATCTCAACCACAAAGAGATTATTAAAGCAATTAGTATTCCCAATACTCAAGAAAGGATGTAAGACAAATAATAAGCATAAATAATAATTCATATTAAATCATTTCAAACAAAATGAATATGCAAACCATAAAATCCTTCCTTGGAGTTCTCCTTCTTTATCCAATTTGGGCTCTAGAAACGAGTGCTCGATTGTATGCCAGCATAAGAATTCAAAGCAATTGTGGTTACCAAAACCAAAGGTTTGGCTCTCTATTTATAAGATTTTAGGGGTTTCAACCAAGAATCCATGATTGAAGGACCGATTGACTGTGATTGAGGAGTTGAACTCAAAGTGAGTAGGAGTTCAACTCTTCTTGACTGCCATGATTGGGGGATTGATTGACCTGTTATCAAATAGATTGGAGAGATGACTTGAATAGACTGGTGAGTTAATAAATGGCACAGATGACTTAACTGATTGCATGAATGACTTAAATGATTGCATGAATTAGAAGACTGAATTGACCGAAGACTTAACTCATTGTTGGGGGAGGAATTATCAACGTGGATTATAGTTAGGAGAGACAATTGTGGAGGAAAGAATTGTGATTGAGAAGCTAACTCAAAGTGAGTGTGAGTTAGGAATTTAGGAGGATGATTATGATTTAAATAAATAATAAATTATTTATTTGCACATGCAGGGATATTTTGTAAATAAATAATTAATGTATTTATTTATGAGAGGAATTATTAGTTTAATTAAATAAATCTAATTTATTTAATCATGAGAGGGGGATAATTTATTTTAATTAAATAAATATAATTGATTTAATTGTGAGATAGAATTTAATTTAATTATTACATAAATGTAATAATTAGTGAAGGGGAACATTAATTAAATTTGATTATTTAATTAATTATAAGGAGACAAGGAATAAATAAATAATGTTTAATTATTTTGTAGATGAATAGGTGATGAAATATTGATTAGACTTTGAATAATAAAAGTAATTAATTAACACTACTTAATTATGAAATTAAAGGGAAATGATGATTTTGATCTTAGAATATGGTAGAAAGACACAATTTATTAAATAATAAAAATTATTAAATAAATTAAAGAGGAATATTAGTAATGTCATTGCGTTAGAGCAATAGGCTATTTTTAAGTGTCTACACACTCAAGCTTGTATAATGTTGAAATACATGCAAGAATAAAAATATTTGACTTGGTTAAAAAACAATTGTGATATGGCCAAACATATTTTTAATAGATTTCAATTGTAATATGAGTTCATTAGATTTTTGTTTATCCCATTATGTAACCATTTGACCTATTAAGCCCTATTAGCCAAGGGTGGGTCAAAGTGGTCAATTAAGGTCGACCTATAATAATAATGATGTATTTAGTTCATCTAAGTCACATTGGTCATGTTTGCAAAGTTATAAGTAGCATTGATGTAAAAGTGCCAAAAGTTGCATTGTTGCTCAGTTGAAAGATGCACCACTTGGTTTCAATGGTGCATCTTTCAAACAATTCATTGTGGGACCAAAACATCATCTCCATCAGCTCTGGTTGGCTGAGTAAATGCTAGTGGAGACTTCGTTTCCCCTGTGTAGCATTAATAATGTTATGGTGCATGCCGGACATAAGAGTTCCCAAGGTGCACTACGCCAAATCAAGCAACAAATTTTGGAGGGTGATATCTCAGACCTCGTGAGGGGTTTCAGAGAACCATGAAGTGAAAAAGAAACATCTTGGGAAGGCCTACAAGCACGTAGATAATTTTTGGGATATTCCACTTGGTTTCCATTTGGCGACCCGATCTCCGTTGGTGCGAAAAGTTGCACTGTTGCTCAGTTGAAAGTTGCTTAATAGTGCATCTTTCAAACCCTTCTTCATGGGACCGAACCATTAGCTTCATCGGCTTCGGTAGGCTAGGTAAACACTAGTGGAGACCTCATTTTCTCTCGTAGCATCAAGAACGTTCTGACACATGCCGGACCTAAGTGATCCCAAGGTGCACTAAGACAAATTGGGCAACAATTTTTGGAGGGTGATATCTCAGACCTCATGGGGGGTATTAGAGAACCATGAAGTAAAAAAAGGACCATCTTGGGAAGGCCTCCAAGCATGTAGCTTAGTTTTGGAATATTCCACTTGGTTTCCATTTGGCGACCCGATCTCAGTTGGTACAAAAAGTTGCATTATTGCTTAGTTGAAAGTTGCTCAATGGTGCATCTTTCAAACCATTCATCTTAGGACCAAACCATCAGCCACATCGGCTCCGGTTGGCTGGGTAAACGCTAGTGGAGACCTCATTTTTCCCGCACAGCATCAAGAAAGTTCTGGCGCATGCTAGACCTAAGTGTTCCCAAGGTGCACTCGTACCTCGTGAGGGGTATCAGAGAATCGTGAAGTGCACAAAGACCATCTTGGGAAGGTATAAAAGATCATAGCTCATTTTTTGGATATTTCACTTGGTTTCCATTTGGCGAACGAATCCCGATTGGTGAAAAAAGTTGAATTATTGCTTAGTTGAAAGTTTCTCAATGGTGCATCTTTCTAACTATTCATCCTAGGACCAAACCATCAGCTCCATCAGCTCTGATTGGTAGGGTTAATGCTAGTGGAGGCCTCATTTTTCCCACATAGCATCAAGAAAATTATGGCACTTGCCTGACCTAAGTGTTCCCAAGGTGCACTAAGCCAAATCGGGTAACAATTTTTGGAGGGCGATATCTCAGACCTCGTGAGGGCTATCAGAGAACTATGAAGTGTACAAAGACCATCTTGGGAAGGCCTTCAAGCACATAGCTTATTTTTGGGATATTCCACTTGGTTTTTATTTGGTGACCTGATCTCGATTGGTGCAAAAATTTGCATTGTTGCTCAGTTGAAAGTTGCTCAATGGTGCATCTTTCAAACCATTTGTGCTAGGAACAAACCGTCAGCTCCATCGGTTCTGGTTGGCCAGGTAAACACTAGTGGAGACCCCATTTTTTCCACGTAACATTTTGACGCATGCCAGACCTAAGTATTCCCAAGGTGCACTAAGCCAAATCAGGAAACGACTTTTGGAGGATGACATCTCGGACCTCGTGAGGGGTATTAGAGAACTGCAAAGTGCACAAGGACTATCTTGGGATGGACTACAAGTATGTAGCCTAATTTTGGGATATTCTACTTGGTTTCTATTTGGTGGGCCGATCACGGTTGGTGCAAAAAGTTGCGTTATTCATTAGTTAAAAGTTGCGCAATGGTGCATCTTTCAAATCGTTCATCCTAGGACCAAACCATTTATTCTGTTAGCTCTAGTTGGCCAAGTGAACCCTAGTTACAAAACCATTCCACCCACGGAGATGCAAAGAACATCTGTGACCACCCCATACCAAAGTGTCCCCAAGGTGTATTACACCTATTATCCTAGTTGTGATTACCCTATAAGGAAGTCGAGTTACAGTATGCAAATTTGGAGTCTTTTAGCTCAGTTATGGTCTATTATGCATATTAGCCTATTACTTTGGTTGGAAAAAATATTTTGAGGGTAGTTTGGAAATGAAGCCTAATTAGGTCTATTACGCATGCCAAAGATACAATGCATGAAAAAGATATAATATGGAAATGAACATACATACATACATACATACATATATACATACAACACTTGACAATGATGTAATATGGAAATAATACCTACATATAATGCATGACAAATATATAATATAAAAATAAACATATATACATAAATATAATGCATGCCAATGATACAATATGGAAATAATACATACATACAATGCATGAAAAGGAAAAAATATCCAGAAATGAACATGTTATATATATATATATGAAATTGTTTTGTATAAAATGTGGCACATGCCATCTTAAAATCTTTACGAATTGTAGATATCTAGATACAATGTGGCATATGCCATCTCAAAATGTGTGATATGGCATCTCAAAATAAGAAACAACTACAAATGTTTCTAGGACATCTTATTCTACTGGTGGATCATCAAGATGGAGCCTCTTTGAAGTATTTTTTGGCTCTAATGGATCCTGCATGAACACAAAAGTGAAACCCCAGGTTAGATTACTTAATCTATATAATTTCTACAAATCAAAAATAAAAATTCAAAATCATAGTCAATAATAATAAAATTGAAATCTCATGTACCTCACCTCTTTGTCTCCTCACGCGGTCAAGAATCCTAACATATGTCCTTGGTAGCGAAGGGAAAATGCCACCAATATCGTCTCCAAGATGTATATGTTTGCAACAATGAGATTGATCTATGAGTTATACTATTTAATGTAAAATCCTTAATAGAAAAATATATTTACAAAATAATTAAATTAACATTAAAACTTACCTGTGCTGAACCTTCTTTAGGAAAATTCGGTTGGGTCACCAACGATACAAAGCCTTGGCGTTGTACCTCCCTCAAACCAGGGGTGACCTACAAAATTCAAAAATATACTTGATACAATCATGACTTGATCATATATACTTGATAGTAAAATACAATAAATAAACTTAGAAATATACGTACCATGGGGGTATCACCATGAATTGAGATGCCTGTGACTCTACCGTGGTGAACCGGTCTCACGACATTGACAAACACCACCCTCTATTAAATAAATCATGTAAATTAAAAATGAGTACGGACAAGTGACAAGTATACATATGCATAAACAATCTAAAATACTTAATTACCTTCCCCTTATCAACACCTGATGCTTGAACCCCCTCACATTGCCTCCCACTGGAAGCTGGTGAAACCTACATCAGTATGTAATAACATGATCATAAAAATTAGAAAACACATGTATATACTATTATAAAAAGGAAACCAATAAGTACATTAAAATATATGTACCATGGAAGTTTCAAGGCCAAATAAAATGACCGAAAGCATGGACCCCTTCACCTGTGCCATCTCCTCCTCTGTCATCAACTAAACATAAATGGACCACATAAATATACATAAGTGGGCAGTCATTATAAGTAAATTCTACTAAAAATACAAACTTTTGAAATTAAATACAACATGACAAGTTAAATGTTTAGTCTTACCATAATAGTAGGAGTACATGGCTTTGCATGCCCCTCCTTGTCTCTCATGTGATGCACCTCTCCATGAGGTGCTTCAGTGCCTGTAGCGTCCTGTGTTATATCGTCCACCTTTAAGACGTAGTCATATACATCAGTATCATTCAAGGGACCCAAGCACAAATTCTTGCACATAATGCAAGTGTGGGGCAAACATACACGTGACCTCGTGGAGGATGTGGAAGGGCCAGAATCATCATCACAAGGAGGCAAAAATGTCGTACTCTTCCTAACCAGTAGATCACTCAAGGTGTGAATGACTCTAATAGTCTATGAGTCAGCCTCAACAATAATATCAGGATGATGCACTGTAGGATGGGGTGAAATATTAGGGGGGGGGGATATATGTGCAAGATTTCACTTGATGTGCCCATGGCCTATCTTGAGGAGTGCCTAAGCCTACGCCCTGGTTCGGTCTCATGCTCCAATAGTTTACCTTGTGATCCAACACAAATACAACATACATTTTTCTTAAAAAGTATATTGGGACATCCAAATTGTTGTGGGGTGGTCTATCAAAAACCATCCACTAGTGGTCCCAAAAATGGTCACGTATCACATCATTTGTGCATCACTTAATTTAAAACTTGGGCTTTTTAGGGTCCAATTTTAATCCCATATTGGGATCCACAAAAAAGGTTACATATGTCATTTTTAGTTATATTTATGTTCATAGTCTGATCATAATCAATCCCATCATCAAACTCGATGTGCATGGAATCATGCCAAACAAGTGCAACATTATGTTGCTCTGTAAGTTTCTCCATGTTTTCAATAATGAAGTTCAAGGTGAAAAACATGGTGCACAATGTGGAGATATTGGCATATGTAGTCTGAAAGGCTCTAATCTGATTTAGATTTTCTCCTATAAGATCCTCTAAAGGTTGAGGGTTTACGATTGGTTTGTCTTCTGGAGGTGGGGGATTTATTTCATGTGGTTGTGGGCTATTTAGAGGTGGTTGTGGACTGTTTGCGGGATCACTGGAAGGGTTTTGTGCTTGGTTTGAGTTCATGGCTGATTACAATAAAAATAAATATGCAATTAAAATCAATTTTAAAAAATGATAAACAAAATCAAGTAAACCCTAGTTTTTATCAAAAACTACCAATTTCATTTAAAAAACATCAAATAAAATAAAAAATTAAAATTTGAACATACCGATTGAAATTTATGATAAATTTGCAATGGAAACAAGGTATATCCGATTCTATATAGAATATTAGATAGGGCTATGTTTCTCAATGTTTTCACAATGAAAACAGAGAAACATAGCCCACAGGTTTAAATTAGTTTTACTAGCAAAAATTGGATATATGATATTATTGGATATCTGATTAGGCTTGTGCCTTGGATTTTGGTTTGGCCATGTATACTGACACCCAAGCCTACTAAAAAGGCAACACGCTTTTTAGTGCATTTTTGGATGAGTGAAAAGAGAGTTTTTTTACATTGCCACTTTTTGGCATACCGTGATCCTGCACATACCCTGAAATCTAAACTTGTTTTGATCCAAACATTCTTATTCTCCATTAGCAATACTATCTCTCTCTGTAAGAGCCTACTTCCCCATCTCGCTTTGATGGGAATTCTAATAGTTCAATTTTTCTTTTGCCTACTGCTTTTGACTAAATAGATCATCCACTTGCTGGTACTGATTGTTCTCACCTAGCACTTTCTACCATACCTTATAGATAATTTAGGCTTTCTCAACCATTTGAAAGAATAGTCTAGAGGAGTCCTTCTTGTCCCTTGTTTCTAAGAACTATTTCATGATGGATGGTCTAATTCGCTGCTCCAAGTGTTTCTATGATTCCAAGAATTATAGAAAAAAGGTCCTTTCTAAAGGGCGATTTGATTTCATAGAAAGGAATTCTTACATATTATCGCATTTATTATCATTTTTCCAAGTAGAGAACAATATCTATAAATCTAGCCTAAAAATGCAGGACCCTGCCATATTCTATTAGCGTTAATTTTCACTTCACTTCCAATTTTCGTTTATATCCATAAGTCCAACTAAAGGAGAAATATCACTTTATTTCATCATAATCACCTTAATTTAATGTTTCCAACTATGATTTCAACTTTTTATGTTCATGCAATCCACACTTCTTGTTTAAGTGGCGTTTTGTATTGTATAAAACATGTAAGCAATGCAATTATTAATTAATTGAGTGAGAAGATTGAATTTTATTTTTCCATTAGATTTGCTCTATTTTTACTCTATCTCTACAAGATATGTTATTTTTCTTATTTCCTAGCTAGATCTCTTGTGCAACTATACCTACAAAATTCTGCATGGTATCAGAGCTTAGGAGCTAGGAAGGAGAATAAATTTGTTTTTTTTGCAGGTACATAAGATCAGAGTCGGGAAAAATAAAATTTTCAGCTTTTGTCATTCTCATCTCATTCAACTATTTTGAATGGAAGCCACAAATTCTGCTTAAGCTCACAAGTAGAGGCTTGTATCAACCAATCATGGCAATAAAGGTTGAATAGTATTTTTCATCACAGATAGGCCAAGGTCATGCTCTTTTTGAATGGGTCTTGTTTTCATTTCCTCCTTAGTGACACCATGTCACAGACCTGTCATGCCTCTCTTTTCAATATTATAGAGGTATTTTCTATTGTTCATGTTGATGCTTCCTTGGTTCTAAAGTTGATCAATTTTATAAATAATTGGCACATGTATTTTCAGCTAGCAAATTTTTCTTGTATGGTTGAGTAGTGTCATTAGGGTCACTCGTATAGATTCATGTGTCATCTGCATCCTTGAATAATATATGTTTTTCCTTTGTTTTCCATCTATTCATTGTTTGAGGGGGCTTATGATGACAATTTTCTTTTGTAATTTATATTGACAGATGTTTTGCCTTTTTTTCCATCTGTTCATTGTTCAAGTAGTGTCGTTGGAGGCACTCATGTAGATTGATCATGGTCTTCATCTTGGTTTCAGAGGAGATTCTTAATTCAACTCTATGGCAGTTATCATTTGACAGATTTCCACAATTTTCTTTTCATGAAAGATTTTCTCTTGTAAATTTTGAGGGGGGGTTTTGTTCGGGTTTTTCCTCTTTCCTCTTTCCTTTCATTAGATTTTTCTCCATAGTTAGACTTAAGGGGGGTGTTAGCGTTAACTTTTACTTCACTTCCATTTTTCATTTACATGTATAAGTCCAACTAAAGGAGAACTATAACTTTATTTCATAATTGCATATTCACCATAATTTACTATTTCCTATGGTGATGTTAGCTTTCTATGTTCATGCAATCCACACTTCTTGTTTAAGTGGCAGTTTGTATTGTATAAAACATATAAGCAATGTAATTATCAATTAATTGAATGAGAAGATTGAATTTTATTTTTCCATCAGATCTGCTCTATTTTTTTCTCTATTTTTATAATATATGTTATTTTTCTTATTTCCTAGCTAGATCTCTTGTGTAGCTATAGATGCAAAATTCTACAATACCCTGTAGAATTTTGCAACTGTACCTACAAATATTTTGAAGATCTAATTGAAAGATAGAAGCAAGAGTTGCAGATCAGAAAAGAGGAAAATAGAGCTATTGAATAATAAGATGAATTGTATTAATCATTGCACCATTTACAAGATGTATAAATTGTAAAGATATAACTAGTATCAAAATAAATCATGGAAAAAAAATTGGAAGAAAACTAATGAGGCAGAGAGTGAACTACTATTATCCTTGGTTAGCTTAATGTTAAAGATGAGCATTACATTCAAACTAGCATGCAACTATAGTTTCATTGTAAACAATGAATACACAAAGATGTATTATTACTTGATTGCATGCAACTTCAGTCTCACTGCAAATTACAGATAGTTACACTATCAATAATGCTAGTCAAATTATGCGCTAAAACCCCCCTTAAGCCTAACTAAGAAAATAGAATCCTAATGAAAGGAATGAGGAAAGAGGGAAAACCCAATGGGAACAAAACACCCCCTCAAAATTACACAGAATCTGCATGTCATCTAATGTGCTGCAGTAGCCTTCACCTTTAGAAGGTCTTGTAGAAAGTGAAATGGAAGAGATGATGTAGCCCTCCACAATGTGCAATCAATGGTAGATGCTCGAAACTAGATGTAGAAGGTGCTCCATAATCGTCAAACAATATTCCTCCCCTTAGGAATAAATAAAACCAAAGATGTATGAATGAAGTCTCTCCAATATTGAAAGGAATATGTAGGAATAAAACTCAAAATAAATGATGTATCCAATCTCTGCTCAGTGGTGTCTGATGTCGAATGTGGACCTCTCTATTCAACACAAACGCAACATAGTCCTTATTCAATCAATGAATTCGCAAAGACAAACATGGATTGTTTGCTCTACGAAGGTGATTGAGACGACCTGTTGCCTCCTAATTAGGTGTGATTGCTGCAATTTACCCTCAGAACGAGAGCCAACAACCTGAACATCTCTAATACAGAGGATTTTTAGAGTGCAAGTGTGTGAAGAATGGCCATCAAATGTGAGAAATCTGCATATAGATATGAGGAAATGCTGCTATTCTATGAATTGAAACATGATTTAAGCTATGAAAACTGAATTACAATTAATCTAAATATGAAATGCAACTAGCTATGGAAGTAAAAGTGCAATTTAAGCGAAGAACTTGAACTGCTTCTAGTCTATAAAAGAGAATGCTTGAAATCTGAAAAATAGTGCTTTCTAGACTAGAATTTGATTAGCAATTGCATTGAGAAAACTCTAAAACATTAAATTGAATGGTTAGCTCTTAGAAATAG
>MU228187.1:515598-539290 GCA_018584345.1 Thuja plicata | reverse complement strand
TATATATATATATATAAGCAAACGACATAAAACCTTGGATTTTTATTAATAATAATAAAATTTACAGAATTCCTAGTTCAGGGGAGAATACCAGTAGGAAAGAACCATGATAAGAGAACAAGGGCATACCCTTGTGATACAAAGTTAATTCGCACGAGTTGATCATGTGTTTGAGTTTGAATGTTTATTACTTTATAGACTACATGTATTAGTTACATGACAAGGGTATTCCCTTGATACAAGCTATTTCAGAATATTATGAAGGTCTTTAGGAGTCATGCTATTTTGGCTTGTAGAGATATATGACTAGAGGCGTAGATGATTATGTTGCAATTCTAAAAGTGAATATCCAAATAGAGGATGGAGGAATTAAGACTCATAAGTGAATTAAAAGCGTTAGTGAATGAATCCCAATATGCATCAAGAAATGAAAAGGTGATAATAAAGTGTCGCCCTCTCCTCAAGAGATGTGATACATACCAGAGAAATATTAGTTTATCGTTTGCAACGCTGATAAGTAACTAATTTCATAGTATAAAACATAGATATTTATTACCATTATTATTGTATATAAGGAATGACAATGATAAAAGGGAATGGCTAAGTAAGAAAGGGTAAGGCCGGTGTCGGGGAAATGATAGAGCCGAACAGGAAAGAAGACACAAAGAAGAGATCCTAAGATAGCATGATAAAAAAAAGTAAATGAAAGACTTTTGATTGCTTCCAAGGATTATGCATGTTTTTTTTTTATCGGTAATATATTATATTATATTAATAAGATAAAGTTCTTACAATAGTGTGAAGAATAGGAGAACATTAAAAGCCCTCAAATTGCCCCTTTACAACAAAGTTGATGCAAGTAAGAGAATAACAAAAGGCATCAACACCTAAAGCTAAACCAACCCAAAAGTGGAGAGAGAGAAACAAAAACTTGGATTAAACCCCGCCATACAAAAAGCCACCTAGCCGCATCACTCTTTGAACCAGGATGCAACATCTTCCTTGGTAAAGTTGGGGATGGAGTGATCATCTGCCACAAAGAAATAATGCCTTCTAGAGCCACTTGCATCCTCCTCTCCAAGCAGTGACTTGTCAACCCACGTGCCTGCACTTGTGGATGCCCCAGTCGCATCCCGTCTGCCCCTGCTCAATTGGTGCCTCAATGGATCACCGTGTGGCCGCACGCTCTTTCTGGGGGTCATCTTCATGAAATCCTTGTTTCCAACCTCCTCATCCCAAATATTCTCCTGCATAAAAATGATCACAGTCCGCCAGACCCTGGCAGCTTTCGGAAGGTGGACATCCTGTGGGGTTGCAGACGACCATACCACCAGAGGCTACAGAGTAGTATCTCCGCCTCCAATTTGCCTCCATGGATTCAGCCCCATGTTCATCCTGACCTCCAGCTCGATCCTGTTGATGATCTCATCAACCCCCAGGAGCCACGGTGAGTCAATGCATGCGTCTATGAACTTGCAGACCTCTTCCTTCGACTCCCCCACCAACAAAGTTAGTGCAATGAACAGTGAAGCAATGTCCAAGTTTGACCTCCTCCGCCAATATGCATCCATAAATTTCAGGCCGAAGAAGTCCATGATAGCAGTCATAAAGGCCTGATCTTCAATGAGAAAGATGTGCTTCAGGCGTCGGGCCATAAATTTCCCCTCGTATGCCTGCATTTGGTTGTAAGATTCCAAAGCAAAGTTTGCCTCCATGACTGAAACTACAACTCTGCGAAAGCTCTGCTCAATGTATGTCAAGAAGTGAGGCCATTCTCTAATACAAAGGAATTCCCATGAAGGGTCTGAAAACACGCATTCCAATTCCTTCCTACGTGCAGCTCAATCACATGTATTTCTTTACTTTCCCATGAATGTACTTGAACGGGGGTAATGATTGAAAGTCACTCCATCGAATGAGGCAAGTGGGTTTTAATCAATAAAACTCAACTTTAATTTAATCCAATTTGAGAAGACCGAAGTCTTCAAATATAACGTTTTGATTCCTAGGGGGGATATTTTCTCCTAGGTTGGCCAATTTATTGGCCACCAAATTTGCCTCCCTATAGACATGGGAAATCCAAAAATCTTCAAACTCTAGCATAAAGCACCTAATCTATTTAATGTGCTTGTCAAGATGCCATGACTCCAGTTTGCCTTTCTTGATCCCATTTATGATGATTTCAGAATCCCCTTCCAAGTGCGCCTTCCTAAAGCCCATCTTAACTCCCAGTAAGATAGTCTCTTTTGCAGCTTCACATTCTGCCGCATTATTGGTCCCATCTCGTAACCTCTTCGCGGCGAGAGCTACTATATTGCCTTCATGATCCTGTGCGATGCATCCACACCTGGAAATGCCCGGGTTACCTCTGGCAGCCCCATCAAAATTAATTTTGATCCAGCCTTCCTTTGGCGGTTGCCAGAAACACCTATCCTTCCTTAGAAGAGGATTAACCCTTGCAGGCCCATTAATGGGCTAAAGGATTATGCATGTTAATTAGCTCATTAATTGTGATAGTAATTATTTAAGTGACTTAAGGCTTAGATGTAGATGGGTCTATGAGGTTAGGAGTTCAGGTCTAAAGTTGCTAAATATATCAAGTGATATGATTAGGGGGAAAGTGTTCTGATTACAGAATAGATATGTCATCCTTCCTTGAATTTGCAAGGCTATCAACTTCTTTATTACCTTCGCGATAAATGTGTGTGAAGCTAATATTTTCAAAATAGTTTGACAAGCTGATAGCCCTTTGAATTCTGGAATTGAGAAGCCAATTAGGCGCGAACCCTAACCTAAGTGCATTGATGATTATTTGGGAGTCACCTTCCACTATAAGGTTTTTAATTGCCAGGGTTTTGCACATAGAAGACTCTCGCACACCACTTCAATTTCAACACTATTATTTGTGGCCCAACCAATGGGTTTGGCTAATTTTCCCCAAATGTTGTTGTTGCAATCTTTGAATATGCATCCGATACCAGCGACTCCTGGGTTTCCATAAGAGGCTCCATCGAAATTGAGTTTGTGCCAAGGGGGAGGTGGGGGGACCACTTGCAGGTTAGTCTAGCTAGTGAAGATGATTTCCCCCCTTTACCAAAGAGTGGTGGCATAATGAGATTAGACCAGTCCTTTCTAATATCATTATCACAAAGGAAAAAAAGACTATTTTCGTTGTTAAGAAATCTCAATCCTGTTGTTAGTAACCTCAATAATACTAGCCTTGATCTTGTTAATCAGTCTATCTGCACTCATTTTGGAATCTAGGAAGATCCTATGATTTCTTTCCTTCCACAATTCCCAGATCATTATGGAAGGGGCTATCATGCTTAATGAGAAGTAAGTGAATTATTTGAGAGGAAGGGGCCAGCTTTTGAAAATTCCAAGAGGGTATGAGGGATCGCGAGTTGGAAGTGAAGTTTTTGGAGGAGCCAAGACCAAAATGTATATGCGTAGGGGCAATGAAGAATAATATGATCAACTATTTCAGCTCAGCTCTGCAAAGGGCGCAATGGGATGAGCCTTCGAAACCAAGCGAACCAAACCATTCAGGAGTAATAATACATTTATGTAAGGAAGCCTAGGTACACATTCCTATTTTTAGAAGGCAAAATTTGTTCCAACAGAGATGAAGAGGGAGATTTGAAAGGGGCCAATTCTGGCTATTGACTAGGGATTGAAAACCTTCTTTGATAGTGTATGAGCCAAATTTAGATCCCAATCAAACTAGGGAATCACTCAAAAGTTTAGGGGTAATACTTATGGAAGAAAATGTTGTACGAAGTTCCTCTTTATCCCTATGGGATAAAGGGATATTGTCAAGGGATCTTCATTCCCATTTTAAAAAAGGGTAATTGTTGGGGAAAGTCAAACAGTTTTCAAGGGTGTCACCCCATAATGCTAGAAGAGAATCCTTAATGTGGGGGGAGATAGAATCTGAGAGGGGAATACCCACCCCATGAGTCATCCTAAAAAAGAGCTTTATCCCCACAACCCACATCCCATGACAACTTGTTAGAAACAATTTCTCAACAATCCATCATGAAGTTCCATACTTTGGATCCTTGGGAGGATTGATGGTTATGAACAAGTTAAGCTTGTTGTGTGGGTTGAGATATTTATGGAAAAGTATCTTGACCCATTTGTAAATTGGGTTGTGGTATATATTCCAGAAATTTTTTCCCCAAAGTCTTGGTTTTTCCAACTGATTTTTTTGATGCCCAATCCACCATTGGAAAGGGGTTTACAAAGCTTTTCCCAAATAACTAAAACCATTTTCTTTTGGTTGGAAGTCCCTTGCCAAAAGAAGTTACATGTTTTCCTTTCAATGTCATATTTTGCCTTAGATAGAAGCGACATGCAAGACATTTGATAAGAGGGAAGGGTAGAAAGAAATGATTTAACCATGGTAAGGTGACCTGCATTAGACAATCATTTGCCTTTCCATGTGTCCATTTTCTATTCCATTTTGCTAACCAGAAGATCCTAGGATTTGCAGGACCTATTGTCATTGACTAAGGGAATGCTGAGATATTTACAAGGAAAGTTGCCCTTTTTAAAGCCTAATATATTACAGACATCTAGTTCGATAGAGGGGTTAGAGTTTAGGAAGAAAATTTCTGATTTATCAGGATTAACCTTTTGGCCAGAGGCTTTAATGTAATTCTCCAATATTTCTTTATGGGAAGAGGCTTCAGTGGGAGAACCGTCGGCCGATAGTATGGTATCGTCAACAAATTTTTGATGGGTGATGTTGTCTACACCCTCCATAACCTTCACTCCTGAAATCTTGTCGGTGGAAAGATAACCTTTGACCATTCTACCATAAGCCTCAGCCATAATAACAAAAAAGGAGGAAATGGGGTCACCTTGCCTCAAACCTCTTGAAATGTCAAAAAAGCCTTTCAGGGATACTTTAACGAGGATAGAAATTTTAGGGGATGAAATAAATTTTAAAATGAGGTTAATCCATTTCCTTGAAAAGCCAAACGCCTCGAGGAATTTTCAAAGAAAGTGCTAGTCCACCTTATCATACGATTTCTAGATATTTAGCTTGATTAACATCACGGGTTTTTTTAGTTTTTAGCATAGTGTGAATAAGTTCCTGGATAATAATGATTATGTGGAATATGGACTGACCAGGTACAAACCCTATTTGTTCCTTGAAGATAATTTTGGGTAGCAACAATTTTAATCTTTTGGCTACAACTTTGGACATGATCTAGTACACTGTGTTGAGTCTAAAATCATTGAAAGAGTCAACTTATGACTTTTTGGGGATAAGAGATATAAAGGTGTTGTTGATTTATTTTAAAAAATGTCCTGATTTTCTATTGTTTTCAATTGCTTCTCATAGCTCATATCTAAGGATTTCTGGTAGAAACTTGCAGGGAAGCCATCGGGGCCTAGAGCTTTATCGAGTTTAATTTGAAAGAGGTTTAGTTTAATTTCATCAATCGTAAAAGGTTGATTTAATATAATATTATCTTCTCTGGTAATTAGTTTAGGAATATTTCTTAACAAAGTGTTCTTGGCCACAAGATCCGAAGATTCCCAATTATTAAGAGTGTTACGGTAGAAGGACTTGGTTTTGTGGGCGATAGCTTTAGGATCGTCTAAAAATATGCCTTGTTGGTTTCTAATAGAGGTTATTCTATATATATTCCTTCTTTCCTTAGTGTTGTTATGAAAAAAATTAGTATTCCTATTGTCTTCTGACAACCAGTCCTCGCAAGATTTTTGTAGGAATTGATAAAGACAGTATCAAATCCCAAGAGCAGCTGCATGCAAGAGGACCTGTTACAAGAACGAAGCAAGGAAGAAAAAGACAAGAAACCATTCTGTGCTAAAAAATGGCAGAGCAAAAAGCTGTATTCAAAGAGCATCTAAAACAAAATACAAGCATCCAACCTTAAAGGTGAATGAAACCCTAAAAAGGGAAAAACTAACCTAAGAGAAAGCTTAAGTGAAAAATAGAGTACGCCTAACTTAATAATTAATATCAACATGATCTAATTAATAAGTGGTGAAGATAACTATGTACTCTAACACTCCCCCTTAAGTGAAGCTCGGGAGGTAAGCAAACCTAGCACAGCTATGAAAGCAGGAAAAGAGGGTCCCGGCAACAAGGCCTGATCAGGTACCCAAACAAGGAAATCTCTGCAAATCGGAGACAAAGGAGAAAACCTAGTGGGAAAAACTCCTCTTGAAAAAGAGATATAAAAAGCAAGCAAAGGCAAGGAATGACTTCAAGAGACTCTCTCAAAGCCATGATTACAATGCGTGCTACTAACCCCCCCGTGAGAGAGGGTCGAGGCTCCAAAGCCCCCCCAGAAGGAAAGAACCCTTGGATCAATGAACAAACCACCATGACTCCAATACAAAGGAGTGAAAGGAAGTGAGCACTGAAGAGGTGACCTCGAAAGATGAGGTGTCATTGGAAGGCCGAGCTGATGCTCAAATGAGAAGACACAAGGATCCTGAAATGGAATCCCTAATGCAAGTGGTATGACAGGTGTGCTGACATTATCATGAGAGAGGAGATGAGTGTCCTCTGTAGAATCATCAACAATTGCAACTGGTGGCTCGATGAATGGAGCTGGAGGGTATGGCAGTGCCGAAGAAGAGTCCTGCTGAAGAGAAAGAACCTCAGCAAGATGTGGGGTGGCAGTCACAGCAGGAACATAACCTCTCAAGAACAACACAGAGGTTCAAGTGACCTGACTGCACCACATGATGCTCTCGCGGAAGAGGAGAGCTGAGCTTCGATAATGGAGATGGTGGACCAAAATGTGTGAAGGTGTAGAGACGGGTGGAATGATCAACTATCCCTGTAGCAACAATGCCACCTATAGCACTATCCCGAATGAAGACTGAATCTGGCGTGAACTCAACTGTCTTCCCTGATCCACTGTGTGTAATCTGATAAATCGAGAGAAGGTTTGCAGACAAAGATGGAACATACAATACATCATTGAATGTGCCATCCTGAATGCGTACAAAACCTTTTCCACAGACTGGCATAACATTGCTATTCCCCATGAGAATGTGGGGAATAGGAGAGGCCTCAATAGAAGAGAAGATCTTTGAAGAAGTCGCCATATGGTGAGAAGCACCTGAATCTAGTATCCAAGGGACCTGTGAAGGGGATGCAACGGAAGCCCGTAATGCATGACCCTGTCCAAAATCATGTCCAGATGTCGAAGATGAGGCAGAAGACTAAAAAGCAGACCCCTATGAGGTGGAAGAGGATGGAGAGGAAATAGTGCTCTTCTGAAGGAGAGCTTGCAAATCGACAATCTGTTTCTCATAGCCATCAAATCTCTTTTGAAAACACTGTGACTCATCATGGGACCCCTTCTGACAATAGGAACATGTAGGGTTCTAAGTCTTCTATTTCTCCTTCTTAGAAGAAGATGGTGGGCCAGTAGAGTGCTGAGAAGAGAATCAGATATCTTCTTCGGCTTCAGCTTCTGTGTATCCTGAGATGACTTGGCAAGCAATGCCTGTGACTGTGAACATGTAAGAGAATCCATCTGACTGAGCTTGGACTGCTCACAAGTTAACTGTCACAGAAGGTCTCAAAAGAGGGCATAACATGTCGAGCACCTAGTGCATCCATAGTGGAGTAGAAGGTGGAAGTGAAAATCTGATAAGGGCCACGAATCTTTGAGAGTATCAGAAAGATACACTCATCATCTGACTTCATCTTTCCAGCAGCCTGTAAAATAGATCGAAGAGACTTGAACTTCATCAGGAAGTCCTCAATGCTGGTGAAAGATTCAGGTACCAAGGAGGTGAACTCTGAATCTATCTGGAGAACCCTGAACTGATTCATTGAGCCAAACAAGGTGGAAAACTTGTCCCACATATCCCTGGGTGTGGTCAGACCATCCAGGTGGAAAAATAACCCGTCTAAAATATTCATGGCAATGAGGCCCATTGCCTCATCCATCCTATTTCTGTGCATAAGAGCCTCATAAGGCCTCTGTAGAACTGGCTAAAATGTATCCAGGCATGACCATAATCCTCATGACATGAGGAGTCTGGTCATTTGTGGCTTCCATGTGTGGTAGTTATGTGGAATCAGATCGATAATGGATGTGTCCGACATTGAGAGAATAAGACAGAAGTAGAAGGGTCTCTTTGAATTAAAATTTAGAAAGAAATATGCACCCCCCACAAACTAAAAAACTAACTCCCATAGACCACAAGATGAAGCAAAAAACACAAAGAACAAGAGAAAAACCTGAGGTCCAAATGCAGAGGAGGAGGAAAACAGAGCCTCAACTTTGACGCCAAAAATAGGGGCTCAAATTGTAGAACCAGTGATCAAGACCAAAATCAACATGTCTGGCTCAAAAACACCTTTCTGGTGATATTTTATTTTTCAAAAGCGGACACCATATGCTCAAGTTACAAGCAAAAGACCGACAGGTACCCTGAAAAGTGAGCTCGCTGGAAAAACACAGAGAGGGGTCTAAATTTGACGCCCATATGGACGTCACCGGGCTGTTGGATGACGTCAGTAGGAGGTTGGTGGCCGGATGGAGGCACCACCAACAGAGGTGGCTGCCAGGCTAGGCGGCGGCGGTAGCAGGGCGGCGCGGCAGCGGACAGCGCGGTGGCGGTGCTGGTCTGAGCGGCGAAGGGGTGGCGGGCAGGCTGCACCGCGGTGGCAGGTGGCGCACTGGCAACCTTGCGGAGGTGCGGCGGTGGTGTGGTCTATTTTGAATGGGCCGCACTTTTTTTATAAGCATTTTTAATTTTTTTGAAATTTTTTTGAATTCTGCCTCGTTTCTCGTGCCCGTACGACCCTAATAGGCCAAGAAATTTCTCCCAGACGCTCCGGTGTCCAAATCAGATGTATTTTATATGAATTTTATGGTTTTTGGGCCTTTTGGACACAACCGTGAGGTTGGTTTTGGTCCAAAGTGCTCCAAAAATTAGAGACCCCCCAGATCCAATAAAAAATACCAAAAAAAACTGAAAGCTTCAAACCCTCGTACTGCGAAGAGCTTGCTTCAACAGAACTCGAACAAGCCGCAACAACAAGGCTCTGATACCATGTAGGAACTGATAAAGACAGTACCAAATCCCAAGAGCAGCTACATGCAAGAGGACCTGCTACAAGAATGAAGTAAGGAAGCAAAAGACAAGAAACCCTTCTGTGCTAAAAAATGGCAGAGCAAAAAGCTGTATTCAGAGAGCATCTAAAACAAAATACAAGCATCCAACCTTAAAGGTGAATGAAACCCTAAAAAGGGAAAAACTAACCTAAGAGAAAGCTTAAGTGAAAAATAGAGTACGCCTAACTTAATAATTAATATCAACATGATCTAATTAATAAGTGGTGAAGATAACTATGTACTCTAACAATTTTTGCTTCTAGTAGATTTTCTTTTTAAGAAGAATGTCCTCCTGCTTATGAAGCAATTCTTTTTCTTTGAGATATCTATCATTATCCATGCCTAATTGGATAATCTGCTCATTAAGTTTGTTGATTTTGGATCCAATATTTGCCTTTTCTTTGAAAATGTTTTTAAACTATTTTTCATTCCAGTCTAGAATGTTGGATTTAAGCGACTTTAGTTTGGAGATAAAACTGATCATTTTTTAGCCATCAAAAGTATTTTCACTCCACCAATGCTCTAGGGGGGACATGAAATTGCTGTACAAATACCACATATTTTCAAACTTGAATGAGTTTTTGACAGGTCTGATTTATTCAATAATATTAAGAGAAATAGGAGTGTGATCAGATCCTCGTGAGATGGTAATGAGAGAGGCATCCATATTATATTCAAAATTAATAAGGTTACCATAAAATTAAAAAACACTCTAGTCTTTCACTGATTAAGTCAGACCCATTCCTCTTATTAGTCCATGTGTAAGTGCCATTATGTGTAGGAAGGTCCATAAGATTATGAGAAGAAACCCAACCACTGAAATCCTTCAGTGATTGAGTTTTCGAACGGATACCCCCTTCATTCTCATCTAGACATTTGATTGCATTGAAATCCCCACCTAATATGATTGGGTCGAGAAAGTGAAAAGAAAGGAAATTCCCGATATTGGCCCATAGCTCTGATTTTCCTGTGGTGGTAATGGGACTGTATACATTAATCAAAGTGAAGGAAAGTTTAATGTGGATGCTTTTAATGGATCCAGCCATACAGTTGGTTTCGTCTAAAAGAATGTTGTATTTGACTTTTTTGGGATACCATAAAATAGCTAGCCCACCAAAAGTTGAGTTAGTAGGGGAGCCTATTAGCTTCCACATTCCAATCCTTTTACTGAAATTAGTAAGTTCATCAGCGTTGAGTTTAGTTTCTTGAATAATAATTAAATCAGATTTAAACATCTTCAGACATATTTTGAGAAGACATTGTTTGTCAGGGGCGTTGATGCCCCTAACATTACATGAATAGAGCCTTATGGCTTTGTGGGAAGGAACTTCCCCTTCCATACATGTAGTAAGCTTGATATTTTAATTTGGTTTTCTGCCTCATCGTCTCTTTTTCAAAGTTCTGAAGTAGATTTTCTACCTCGCTTTTCAAAGGCTTGCCATAATTGGGGGCATCTAATCCTACAATATTTTGGGCTATTCTCAAAGTGCTATGCTCAGTGTTTAGTACCAATGTATTCTCTACCTCCTTCTATTCTGATCCAGAATCTAGATTTTCACTTATTCTATTTATAGACTCAGATATAGGAAGGGCATTAATATTTTCTCCAATCTCTACAATGTCTACCGTGTAGTCATTGATTCCCATAATGTTATATACCATTTCAAGTTCTTGGGGAAGTTCTTGCTACAAATATATTGTGGGGTGAAGTGATGTTGTTAGTTTCCTTATTCTCTGTCTGCTTGGCAATGTCCAACTCTTTGGATTTTTTCCATAATAGAAGTTCCTCGCTGATGTTATTATGCATCAAAATAATATCCTTCAATAATAAACTAAGAGAGTGCAATTTACTTTTAACACTATTAACAAAATCTTCTTGGTTGGCTATGGGTAGAACATTAGAATGGGATTAAGGATTAGAATCAGGTGTGGTAAGGTTTGAGACACGAGGTAGGCTGGAATCCTGATGTATGTGTTGAGGGGAGTAAGGAGTGGAAATCAGAATGAGGACAATGACATTGTTTGGCTTACTGGGAGTAGATGGGGAGCCGTGTGGGGAAATAGGACATATGTTGGGGGTAGGTGCTTCAACACATGGATTAGATGGGACGGAGATAGGAAAATCTATAACCCCATGTCCCCATGTGGCTGCTTAAGTGCAATTTGTGCTTAAAATTAAGCAGCTGCAGTGTCCCCATGCCATTTTTAAAAAAAGAGGAAAAAGATAATTTGGAATCTATCCGTACTTTAGTGGAGCAGCCACCGCTTAAAAATTAAAAATAAGCATTGAAAAAAGGGGGGGGGCTAAAATAAGCAACGACTTCTTATTGACAAAAATGACACATGGCTCCACAAATAATTTTCCCTCTTTTTTATATCTCATATTTTTTCTCAAAACACTTATCTACAAAATTTATTATTAAGATTATATTTAAACATTCTGTTTTTTATGTCTCCTAAAAAAATAAGCAGCAAAATTCATTTACCATGGGGCCACCAGCTCCACAAATTGCTGCTAAAAATGTTGAGCGACAGTTGCTAGCTAAAATAAGCTTAGCAGCCGCATGGGGACCCACCCTAAGCGACACTGTATTTGGGTGTGGGGAGGCGAAAGCGGGCTTATATGATAAGTCTTGGCTGTCAAATTCAATGAGGGGTTTAGGAGATTCCGCACCAGAGGGAGACAAATATTTTGCATCAACGTGGATTTCACCATCCTCGAGATCGTCTGTGCATCCCTAATTTAAAATGCAAAAACCCCCATTTTCCAAAAAAATGACTGAAGGGTTAATCTTGCTTGGGCTTTGAATCCAAATGTATGGCTTAGAATCAACATAGGAAGCCTCCAAAATGGCTGGGTCTACAAAGGAGATTTTGGATTTAAGAGGGCCATTATATAAAATGGGGGTGAGAATATAAATTGAATAGTTGGTAATCAATTTGATGGGTTTTAGTGCTCTGCCTTCTGGTATTTCTACCAAAATTAAAGCATCATTTGATGTGAAATAATCATTAGGTAAACCTCTAAATCCACCTAAGGCATCTCATATTTGGGTTAGGATCTGATAGTGTAGAAGCTCAATTGGAAGGTTAGGGATTTTGACCCATCTATATAAGGGAGGAAAAGGGGCCTTTGAGGTTTCGAAATTGGATTCTCAGGCGAAAAATAAAATAGAAAAATCCTTTGCAATATAATGTAGGGCCATAAAATAATAAATCTCTAAGTTTCTTTGTTCTGCATTCCACATAAATGAATTTACTAGCAACTTTGGTAATACTTACCTCGTTGCCGTAAGTTGCTTTTAACCAAAGTGAAATATCAAAATATGAGAAATGTCCGGCTCCCCAGAGTGCATATAGCCCATTCTCTATTTAAGCAAATGAGAATTCTATTTAGTTGTAGCATTCACAAAATATGTTTGAATGAATTCTTCTTATTTACAGTTGTACAATGCAATTAAGAAGAAATGGACTACATAGCATAATCTAAACAAAAATGACAATTGAATTTATTTTGGTCTTACAATTTAGATGACATAGTTTTTCACTGTTTATGAATTGTTAGATAGAAATTTTGTATTTATTTTTCATTGATTTTTTTGAAGGACCATGATGACAAACAACTTTCTTTTCTCCCTCACAGAATGTTATGTATTTCGACAGAGCAACACCAATAGTTGGAAGACTTTGTAAACTCCAATATTTTATGCCAAGAATTAACACTGCCTAGTTTATCTAACGATTCATTCTGGTTTAGATGAGAAGTTAATTTTAGTGTGGGTGTGCATATTGATATTGCAATCGATGCATGAAATTGGTTTTTGACTGTTGATGCTGCCCGTGACAATCAAACTGATTTGATAAATTTAATCTTGCTCTACTGGCCACATTGTTACCCACAAATTGTCATTTGTTGTACATTTGATGTAAAAGTACATGGAAAATATTATTTTACTGACACAGTTACATAACATGAAATTGAATATGTAATGAGTAAGTTTCCTTCCAATAGGTTGGTGTTGGATTATAGTGAACTTTTCACTCGAAGTTACATGAAAAAAAGAAAGAGTTTAGACGATAAGCTCAAGGATATGGAAGAAGAAGAATTTGGTGATCCAAGAACGAGTTGGGTCTCTAAAATCCAATGGTCATTTAGCACATTAGTTTTGGAAAGGGGCATCTCAGAGGAGATGGTGATGGGCTTATGTAAATTGGTGCAACAACACAAACTGAAGATTATACTTCTTCATTTTGAAACATGAATGTATTAAATGTGTCATCATTATTGTCGTCCTTGAGAATTTGGAGGTATGCAAAGAGGTAGACAAGGGAATGATTCAATGAATCCACAAAATCATACATATATAAATATATACAGTTTTGGAATATAAATCCATCTGTGAAATCTGTGTCTTGGCTTTACTACAATTAACTTGTGTGATGCGACATATTTTTTACACAAATAAAGCATTTTTGTTTTTTGGCTGAAAGTCATATAACAAGTTAAATAATAAATCACTCTTGATAATCTATTATCTTGAACAACTAAAGATAGAGCAAAATGATTTATATATTAAAGACAACAAGAAGATATTTAATTCATAATCCAGACACAATAGAAACTTTAGGAAACAAAAATATTATGACCAAACTTTCCACATCACCAATACAACGAGATCATTTATATATAATACTATCTGTTAAACCATTGCACCCTTCAAAGGTGCGAGTGCTAGTATGTTTGTTTCGGGCAATCCTAATGATAGAGATCCTCCTCCCTCTATTGCTACTGTTCTCGCAGCTTGAGGGCTTTCTTTATATGTTTTTTTTGGTGAATAGTTGTTTGTTTCCGACATGATGCCGAGTGACTCTTCGCGGGGTGATTTTTTATCCCCCGGTCCTTTTTTGTGAATATTGTACTCTTTTTATATATTAATAGAAAATGCCTCTATTCATCAAATAATATGTAACATATGCAAACGTAAAATATGATAATTTATATAATTGTGTGTGTGTGTGTGAATACACATATACACGGAATATGATCATGGATCACATCTGAAACTATACATACATATATACACGGGGTATGAAGATGGATCACATCTAAAACATAGATTCAAAAACTTACACACAATCTTCTTGAAAAATCTACAACTGAATCAATTATAGATTGTGAAAATCTATAACTGAATCAATTATAGATTGTGGAAATCTCATATTTTAACTTATAAATTACTTTTATTATAAGCTTCTATTTAAGTGGATGCCCCCTAACCAATAGTCTATACAACCATTCCAAAATATCAACATTAACTTATGAAGCAACTTCATAGCATATCTAGCAAGACCATTAGATAATTTCTAAAAAGTCAACTAACAGGTACACTTAAAACGACTCGCATCCCAATGAAATGATTTTTATTTCTTCATAATAAATTCTAACGAACTCTATTAAAAATTTATTCTCTGACTTTTAATGGAGGAGCTAGTACCAGCAGATGCATGTGACTGTTAGCTACACTTCGCAAAAGAAAATAATATATATTTCTTCATCATCAATTCCAACCCAACTGTTGCAATTTTCATCTGTCCCAGCAAGTATGGTTTGTTCAGAGGCAGAGCTCCCAATAATTGATGTTTCTGCACTTCTATCAGATCTGGAAGAAGGCCATCCTGATCTTGAAAGGCTGTGCAATCAAGTAAAAGAAGCGTGCGAAGAGTGGGGAGCTTTTCGTGTGGTCAGTCATGGAGTGGAAGAGGAGCTTCTAAACACTGTGGATTCAGTTTCTCGAGATCTCTTCAATCTTCCACCCCAAGTAAAAGAAAGAGCAGTTTCTCAGATATTTGATGGATATTCAAAGACCGATGGGGTTTTGTCTGGCGAGGCCATGAGTTTCCCAGCAGTACTCGCTTCTGATACGCTTCAAAAATATGCACAAAAGCTATGGCCGCAAGAAAATCCCGAGTTCTGGTATGTCCTTGATTTGTCTTTATTAAAATTTTAATGGAGTTTAAATTCCAGTTTTCTTTCATTTAATTAGAATCTAAATAGTTTATGTAATTGAAGTTGAATAAGAATGAATGATTGAAGATTTTTAATGAATGAGATCAACAGTCTAAGGGACCACGAAACATTGCCCTAAACTAACACCATATTCTTTTTTATATTCGATCTTCTGCTGTGAATCTTGACAATCAAACTAGCTGTTTGCTTGATCTTATCCTCCTCAAATAAACCGCGCATGCTACCAGTGGAAAAAGTATTTACTTTGATTTTGTTGTGGGCAAATTGATCTGTTGCAATAGAAAATCAAAATCAGGAATGTGCATTTAGAGTTTTAATTAAAGTGCCCTGACATAACTATTTAGAAACTGTTGCTATTTAGAGAATGTTGTTATAGACAAAGTTATATTATATGAGTAGTTCTAGATTAGGTTGTGTTATGTGGATCAGTTTATGTGATGCAACCTATTTTTTTTATGAAGACCTTTTGACTTCTTTCATCTTTATTGTATGATTTGTTTTTGAATGAGGTTATACAAGTAGAAGTACATGGAGCTTTCTTTGAGACAAATGAAGAATTCTAAGCTTTTCTTGGTAGCAATCAAGTTCTTAGAGATGAGTGGTTGTTGTAGATATGCCTTGCATCAATATGGATGTAAATCTAGTAGACTAATAAGTAGATCAAAAAGCTTAAATCTAGAATTCAACTTTTGATGCTCTAGAATCAAATGCCTTAAGTGAATCTTGCTACCACTTGATGGATGCTAATCTCTCTCTCTCTCTCTCTCTCTCTCTCTCTCTCTCTCTCTCTCTCAAATATGGGTCTTTCATCCACATGCTCTCAAATTGGAAAGATCTCTTCATAGTGCTTTCTCATCTCCCAGAATTTCCAACAATGTGAAATGGTATAAAGCAAGGTAGAACCAAGAATTCAAAGCAAAATGGAAGAGATGGTAAATCTCCATAAAATAATAAATCGCTTGAGCTTTTCTGCAATGTGACTAAAACCCAGACGCCCATAGGTCTAAGCATAATTTCCATCAAATTTCCAACTCAATTGCCAAGTCTTTTTGGGATCAATTTTTCTGCCAACTCTTCCAATCTTGTCATTGGTGTGGAGGATGGTATTAAAATCATCACCAATGATGGAACGTTGACCAAGAATAGAGTTTACAAACATTTCTTACTCCTTCCACAATTCTCTTTTCTAGATGAAAGCATTTAGACCATAAACATTGATAAGAAAAAAGCTAGATTCAAGACAACACTCTTGAACTTACAACTCAACCAATTTGCACCCTCAACTAATTTATCCATACAAACAATATGTGGGTTCCGTACTATAGATAACCCATTGGAGGCACCCTAGGCTTAAATTGAGAACAATAACTCCCTAAACAAATCAATATCAACATTATTATTATTTGTTTCTTATAAGAGAACAATAGGTCCTTTTGATAATTTTAACTTGCACTTGACCAAACACTATTTGTTAGGGGTAGTTAAGCCCCCAACATTCCATGTTATGAGCCACATGGCTCTTTGGGAGCCACCTTGATCTTAACAACCATGAAATCTTAAATTGACATTTGGCTGCTCCATCCAAGGCACATTGTTCCTAATGAGACCCCCTTCCTTGTGGTTTCTTTTTTCCACAATCTATATTCACATTTGTAGCTGAAGTTTGACTTGTGCCTAGATTTTCATCATTTCCCGCAAGGGGCCTTCAAGCATTACGTTCTCTAAATCTCCAAAAGGTAAATTCTATTAATTTCTTAAAATTTGTTCACCTTCTAGAGATGTTAACTAAAGATCTTCCTGTTGTAGTGGATTCATGTCCAGGGAAGATATATCACCTTCAAAAACCTCTTGATTCATAATGACATTATCCATCAAATTACAAGCTTCCTCTAGTATGTGTCCCTCTAAAATTAAGAGAGGAAACTCATACAAGTCCCTTGTAATGTACTATGTGGATTATCCAAGTGGTCTAGGTCATGATTAGGGAAGACCTTGTGAATTTCTCTATTTTTATCCTACTATGTGTTCCTCTCGTGAACCTTCACTAAGGGTTCCTCTAGGTTCACAAAGCTTTTTCATGTGAGGATGCCTCTATATTGCTCATATCCTTCTAGACAAGACTAATTTTATTGACTAACACCTCCTTCAGCTACTCATCTTCCATTGAGATTGGTTTTGCCTTTCGAATGTTTGGTCTCTAGATTTCTTCAGGGGTCCTCCATAGTTAATGCAACCTCTATTTTTTTGCATTTTTAGGGACCTTATCCCCTTATCCTATAGCGTAAGGGATTTATCTTAATCCTTTCTTCGATTTGGTGACTCCATTCCCTTTGGTTGTATTATTCTTGTTAGAGGTGGGGAATGTCTTTGATCCCCCATGTTCCTAAATGAATTTAGGTTTCTATTTTTCTCATTAATGAGATTCTTCTTAATCTTCTGCTCTCAACCGCTTGCTTCCAGGTGTTTTTGAAAAAGGAATCATCCCATTATATTATTCTTCGTACCAATATTTTGAAAGCACTTCCCATTCTTAGTGATAATCTCCAACTCCTCCAAAACTCTTCTTTTAAAATCAATTTCCATAAGTAGTTTGGTCATGGATCTTGCTTTCCAATTGATAAAATCTTCATATATACCTAGTAGGGATCTTGGAGCATCCTTGATTTTGACTAGGGCTTCACTCCAATATTATAGAGGAAGCCCTTCTAGGCTAATTCAAAAGGTTATCTTCTTGAAATTGTATTTTGTTGGATCAAAGTTGGTGGTCCAATCTAACTAGAGAAAACTAAAACCCTCTAAAAAGAGGTTCTCCAAACAAAATTTCATTATTTAAGGAGGAATTGATGCATTTGATTAAAAAAACCATCAACAGGGATCTAACATTTATACTTCCTTTGGATAATTGTAGCCACCAGTCCTTAAGTCTTCTAGTCTATATCCCCTCACTGTACCTTTTGAAAAAGAGAACACAATCCTGTAATAATTCTACTACTAGAGTGACGATATTTGAGGATATAACAAACACTTTTCTTTTGTTCAATTTTGACTAGGAATAATCCTTATTTCTTCCACTCTTAGGGTTTTCCTTATACTAAAACCCCACATTCTAATTCTACTCCTGTATGAATTTTGTCTATTGGTTCCATTGAACAGGGGTCTCAGTTTCTAGTGTTTTGCCTGGTCTTCCACTGTCAAGTGGAATCACATTAGCACTTGTGACCAAAGAAGGTGTGTCAGTAGAGACCTTTCCCCACCTATTAATGTTCACCTTCCTTCATAAGTAGTGTCCCTGCCTCACTCACACCTGCACATCACTGCTTTGGTGGTTACCCCTTACCATTTTATTATAGGTTTTCTTATTATTTTTTATTTTGATGCCAATTTTACACCATTTATTCTTCATACAATTTCATTCCACTTCCATGTTGGAATTCACATAAGCTTGTTAATCAATATCATTTTTTAGAAAGTTTCAAAAGTAAATTTAAATATGAATGAATTTCAAGCGCATCCAAACTTATGTTGAATGATTCTTTGGGAAACTTGGTCAAGTGTCGTGATTAATAAGAAATAAAAAATAGTATTTCTATATATATTTATTTTATTTAAAAAAATTAAAAAATATAACACAATAATTTTTTTTAAATTAATGATAATGATTACATAATTACAAAATTACATATTCAAACTACTTCATTTAATCTTTCAAAACTTCAAGCAATTTTATTTATAAATGTGAAGGAATTTAAACATATATTGAGTTTGATTTAAGTCTATGAGGGTTCTATTTGAAGGGGTTTGATATAACCCCTTTTACTAAATCCTCATAGATGTAATCTATCTAATATTAAATTGTTAATTAAAAAATGATTTTAGAAAAAAAATCAAGATGTCACACAAGTAAGACACATTAGTGTGTTATTACAAAGTCCAGATGGAAACTATCTAAGATTAAACTATTAATCTAAAGAAAAAAAAAAAAGAGGTTCTCCAAACAAATTTCAATATTCAAGGAGGAATCAATGCATTTGATTAGGAAAAAACCGTTCAACAAAGATCAAACACTTACACAGCCTTCGAAGAACTGTTGTCACTAGTCCTTGACTCCGCTACCTTGTCTATATTCCCTCACCACACCACTAGACAAAGAGAGCACAATCCTTCAAGAACATATAACAAGATTAACAAACACTTTTTTTTTGTTCAATTTTGATTGAGAGTAATCCTTATTTCTTCCTCTCCTGTGGTTTTCCTTATACCAAAACCGCCCATTCTAATTCTACCTCAGTAGGCAATAATCAAGATGTCACACGAGTGGGACACATTTAAGTGTGCTATTGCAAAGCTGTGACTATTATATGTAAAGACACTTCTGGCTATTATATTTAAAATCTGATTTGAAATTACATTGTAATGGTAGAATATGAGAAAAATATCTATATCTAAGAGATTAAATGAGTTTTTTTGTACTTGTAATCTTAATCTTGTGACATTATCCTAGGTATAATCTATATTTTTTTTAAAATTTTTTCTTAGAACTATAAAATTGGTCCAACTTAGAGTTTGGCAACAAGACCCTAAAAATTTAACACATTTCTAACAAGTATTTGTAAACATTATCAATTTTCACACAAGTTAAATGTTAGAAAACTAAGGTGAACAACTTTTAGAATATAGAAATCAACGAGATCAAATTTGTGAATTACAAGATTAGTTATACATTCACATAGGTGACCTTAAACATTTCATAGATTAATTTACCTATCATTAATATAGTCATCTTTAAAATTAAAACTAAGTACAAATTCATTTAATTTATTTCAATTCCTTGTTATTTGAACATATAATTTCATAATTTTGACTAATTAACCTAAACTTAATTAATTGAAAATTAATTTTACTTAAAAATATAAAGTGTATTGAAAATAGTAATCTATATAAAAGTTAATTGTAGAGAAAATGATATTGTGATCTCTCGCCTTCACTATAAAGATGTCAAATGATCCACCATGTTTGATCAATAGATAATTTTATTTCATGGGTGTGTATTGCAGCGAGAGCCTAAGAACATATAGTTCCAAGTTAGCAAATTTGACAAATTCCTTGGTAAAATTGAGTCTTCAAGGTCTTGGCCTCAACAAACATTTCGAGATTGATTTTGTAGATTGTGAGCCTGTTCTTCGTCTCAATTATCTCTCTGAGTGTGATAATGCAAGTGATGGAAATGCTATTCGTTTCAAGGAGCACAAGGATTTGGGTGTGATGACAATTTTATACAATGACCAAGTAGGCGGTCTTGAAATGTGCTCCAAACAAGGCGATTGGTTTAGCGTAAAACCTCTAGCAGGATCATTGATTGTGATCTTGGGTGATGCGCTAAAGGTAGAGAAATTTTAGAGTTTTATAAAGTTACTTTAGTTTGATTATTTTCTTTAGCTGAATGGTGATATTCTTTTGGTTGCAGATATGGAGCAATGATAGATTTTGGAGTGTAGAGCATCGTGTAGTGTATAAAGGGAGGGACCCTCGACTATCTATTGTTCTCTTTTGGAATTTTCCACAGGAAAAGGAGGTACATGTGCCAGAGGAGCTCATAGATGATCACCATCCCCTTCGTTACAAACCTTTTCTTTTCAAAGACTACAGAAATGCAAGAGGTCGAGGAACTCCTCTCAATATTTTTCTCTAGACAACTATATATATATATATATATATAGTTTTTATACAATTAAATAATTGGCACAGAACTCAATTTTATTATTAATTTTAAGTTTTTCATCTACTTTCTTAATGCTCAAAATAACTAGCTCACATAAATAATATATATGGGCTATGAGCTAGTTAATTATATAAGAGTACTAAAATATATAATTAATTTTATTATTTATATTTATATTTTTGTTATAGGTTGTGTATGATATTTTTATTCTTAGAATTTTAAGGATTTAATCTTTTTAAAAAATTACAAATTTTCATTGAAATGTAATGATATTTTATTTGAAATTAAAAAATATTACGAGCTTAATATATCTAATATAAGGTTTAAGAATGTTTGACCTCCCCTTTTCTTTGACATAAACAAGAATGTGCATATTATAAGCATACACCATCAAAATTAAATCTTAATTAAAATAATTTATTTTGAATCATGCAAAATTATTTATATCTAAGAATTGTTATTCTTTATTTTCTTATTATTTGCATTGTTTGAAAATGTTACCTTGTATGAACAAGGACGCAAAGCGTCAAAGTTCATGCCGAAGTTAAATGTTATTTGTTGGAAGGTAATGAGTAAGAAATTGAAGCAATTAAAGTTTTAGTTTTGGACATGAAATACATTTTAGAGTACTTGCAAATTCAATACTAATTATCCATGAATTTTGTTTTTTTGTGTTTTGAGTACTTGCAAATTCTATATCATGGATGTTGTTAGTGAATATCAAATAATTTCATTTTTCAGATTGTTAGCCTAGACTTGTAAGTTTCAAAATGACCTAGATTTATTTTCATCCATCTTCACAAGTTAAAACTGGCTAGACATTTAGCTATAATAGAACTACAAATCATGCACACGATGTTTTATTCAAATGAATTAGGGATTGCATTTTTTATTAGTGTCGCATCTGGTAGAATTATTGTGATCCTTTATAGGCCTACTACATAATCCAATCAGGTTCTTGGTCCATGTGCAATACCGAGGGAAGGTTGAAGTGACAACATGCAATAAGGAAGTGGGAAAGTTTGGAGGGAAAGGGCATAGTCCAGAACCCAAGGAACACTAAGTTTAGAGGGAAATTGTTAATAGGATGATTAACAGGTGAGGACAGGGCTCAAGGAGAGATCGACTTCAAGGGCATGCTATTAGAGTAAGGGAATGATGAAGAAAACAAAGAGTACACCTACGATCGAACGTTGGGAGGGGATGAACGTTGGGTGTTGTCTACCTGTTGTTATAATAAATAAAATTTAATATTTTTGCATTTGTTATTAATAATTACTAATATATTTAATATTAATATGTAATCTTTAAGTAGAAGCAAGCAAACATACATGCCCAAAATACAACTACTCTAAAAGTAAACCCACTAGGTTTAGTAACAATGAGATGGAAAGAACGCTTTCACACTATTTGTAAATTAAAATATAAGAATGTTTTATCTTATTTTTTGAAAACATTGAATAAACGTTTTGTTGATAATAATAATGAAAATGAAAGATGAATCTATAAACATAAATGACTCATCATTTAATAAAAAACTCAGAGCCAATCATTCCCTTACTTTTAATAAGTAAATAGAAAAAATGAAGAGAGGAAAAAATGATTAAACCTAGACTAAGAGGTGTCTAAAACTGTAAAGTAATGACACATATTTGAAGATGATACAATCACAAAGTTTGCAAAAAGATTTTATTGAAAAATAAAGAGATGCGAGAGGGTGATCACAAAGAAAAATGAATTTGAAGCTTAAAAGGAAAGAGTTATAAAGCCAAACAAACTTAGTGATTTTGGTATTAACAAGTATGAAATTAAGTTTATCTACTGACAGATGGCTTGAGATCTCCCGCTACAGCATGAAAACCGATAAACATGTAGTGTTAAAAGAGAAAGCTTTCAAAATGCTTTAGTGAAGTTGGAAAGCCATCTGCTAGAGATGCATATTTCTTAAAATCGTGAAACTTGTGTTCCAAGAATGTGCTCCATTAGCAATGACATGAAAATGATAAATAGCCATGACAAGCCTTACAATGCAACGCATGAATAGATTTAAAATTTAATCTTTTGCCTATGCATGAAAATTGACACCTCTAAGGAAGTCATGTGTGAGAGATATTTGGGCGAGTTTGGAGAGAGTAAAAACAAAGAACATAAAAAGTATATTTTCCATTATATTGAAATGAATCATTTCCACAGGATGATAGAGAACAAGAAAATTCAGAACCATAGACACTAGAAGAAAAAACATGAATGAATCCCAAAACAGACAGAAATGGAATCACCAGACAGACTTAATGAAATTGCATGACAAGATGAAGATCTATAACTGCAAATGGTCATAGTGAACACAATATTGTGTAGTCTATGAATTTGCAACCGAAATAAGGAATCAGACAAAGCCAATCAAACAAGAAAGGCATTTTTCAGTTATTAATCATTACACAATAAGCATGTTCCACTAAAAGAACATAATATAGGAAGATTACGCTCAACTTACTACTGATTCATGCATGTAATAAGGGGAAAAAACTGTTATCAATATCACCTTCATACTATTTAGATGAACTGTATAAACTGCGAATAGTTATGTAAGCTGAAGTAAATCCTAATGAAACATTAGAAAAGGAAGATTTGGATTTGCAATGAACCAGAAAAGGAAAAGCAAATGAAAAAATTTAAAAAAAGGAATTCACCTGCACAAAATCTCAGAAGATCAGACTACATAACCAATCTTCTCAACTCTCTACTTGTTTATGACAATTTGGAAGAAGGTTTGAACACATATAGATGGAGAGAGATTCTCTACATTTAATGTGAAATGAA
>MU228187.1:470568-490143 GCA_018584345.1 Thuja plicata | reverse complement strand
GCATGACCAGGTAGAGAAGACAAAGTCTGAAGAGCTGATCAATCGAAGAGGTGACCTCCAAAAGTAGGAATGAATGAGTGTCTATATAGTAGATGATCCATCTCACCGGAATGCATAGGTGCCTAGCTACTGCATCCGCCTAGTACATAGGAACAAAAACAATATACGTAGATCACTCAACCGAACCAAGGAAGCAATAGAACCAATAGGTGAACCCCCCCATAATGCTGAACAGGGAGAGGGGTGACAAGAACACTAAAATGCAATGCCAGAAACATCTATAGGAAGAAGAAACAGAAACACCAAGAGTGCAATAGAAGTATAAGCACTGGATAAAGGGCGATGTCACCGACACATAGCATGGGATAATATCATGGAAGGTACGCTCAGTTGACAAAGGTGGATGAGCACAAAAGGCAAAACATCATAACCCCCCATGGCACTTTATAACTGAGTGCGAGTACAAAAAACACACAAGGTGCTCAAAATCACAGATATGCAAAAGCAGGTACTATATCTCAGTGTGTTTACAAAAACAAAAATGCTACAAAAGAGAAGCATACAATGCTAAGAAGTCAGAAAGAAGAGTGAGCCAGAAGAACAGAAGAAGAGATCCTAGGATATGTAGAACCCAAGTAATCTACCAAAGTATGAAAGAGAAAAACTCAGAGGAGAGAGAACCTAGAGTAGAATCTAGAAAAAAGACCCCTACAATTGAAAAGTTCACTAAACCAACTTTTCCACGATATCTGGTTCACCAAAAACAGAGTCTGAATGAGCAAGGTATGGCTCCCAGAAGGCAAAACCAAACATCAGACTTTTACCAAAAAAAACTATCAAAATAGTAGAGCCAAAAAATCAAATTACCATAATCAGAAATATCTCAGAAAGAGCTTTCCGATGATATAAAGAATTCAAAAAAAGACCTTCGTATGCTCTAGATAGAGCAAAAACAGCGCCAGGGGGTCAGAAAGGCTCCAAAAGGCAAGTTTAAAGCCCCTGGGGATGAAAAAAAGGAACCCCTGGGTGCATGGCACGCGCAGGGGGCTAAACCAGAGCTCTTGGTCATGCATATGACCGCCGTTGGGCTGAAATAAGCCCGCGGGGCTAAACACCCGCTGGGCGGCGCTGCTGGAGCCGGGTGGAGTAGGTGGTGCTGGAGCAGGCAGAACAGGCAGTGCCGGAGCGGGGTGGCGCTGCGGCGGGGCGGGGCCGGCGGTGGGCCGTGCGGTGATAGAGAGGTGCTGGTGGGAGCCGCTGAGGAGGGCGGCCGGTGGCAGGGGTCGCCAGCGCTGGAGGTGGGGGCCGGAGGTGCTGTCGGAGGCCAAAGGGTGGGGGCCATGCGCTGGCCAGCGGCGGTGGAGCGCCGGTGGCCTGGCGGTGGCGCGTTTTTTTAAAACCATTGGATGCGTTAATTAAACGCAAAAAATAATGAAAAAGTATTTTTTTTTTAATTTTTTCTCGGTTTTTGTGCCCGTACGACACTGGAAACCAATTTTTTTTGCCTCTGAGACAAGTTGTCCAAAATGGACAAATTTTATATGGATTCTAGGGTTTTTGGGCACTCTGAGCACAATGGACATGTCTGTTTGAGCCTAAAATGACCAAAAACAAAGGTCCCCCTAAATCCACATAAAAAACTTCTGAAAGACCAGAAAAACCTCCAGCTTCTGAAACACTTTGACAAAACACAAACAACGAGCAGCAAGATAGCTCTGATACAATGTTAGAATAGGAAAAATCCTATTCTCCCAAGAACACCTACATGCATAACCCTGTCACATGGAACAAGTAAAGAACATAAGATAGGAAGAATCTATGGAAGCCAAAATACATGAGACATCATATGCACAAGAAAACAATATATTAACAATATGTTTCAAGATGTTACAATGAGATGTGAAAACTCCTTATCAAAAACAAAGAGGTGAATCCTTTTAAAAGGACACCGAAACCCTAAAGGATAAAACCCTAAAGAATAATAAGATGCCTAAGTTTAACTTAAGCGTAGAGTATAATAGACTAATAATTAAATAAATTAATTATTAGCTATAATATGACAACTCTAACAATTTTCAAACTCTAAAATTTCAATATTGAAATTCTAATTTTTATTCTTGTAATTAAAACCCTAAAGTTTAATTTTATTTAAAACCCTAAAATATGAATATTTCAACTCTAGTTTTTGTTCTTGTAATTGAAACCTTAATTTATCTGTTATTTAAAACTCTAATTTTTGTTCTTGTAATTGGAATCCTAATTTTTGTGTATTTTGAAACCCTTAAATATGAATATTGAAACCCTAATTTTTGTTATTATATTTTTTATCAGTAAAAGTTTAGTATAATATTAAAATTAAATGCAGGAGATAAATGTAGCAAAGATTACCAGAGCACTTACACTATCCAAAGAGACTTATAGTCGCCAATAAAATGTCAAAAGTATAAATAGCTCCCAACCTACCAACCTGAAAACTACAAATAACCCCTTACAATTACAAACAAAAGGCAATATTTTCATAGCCAAACTGCCTCACAAAATAAGATACATAAAAGTTTAAAACTTGTGGATTCATCACCACTACCTCAACCCTGAGCCTGTGAAGATGGACTAACATCTCCTGCCTCAATATGTAACATTTTGGTGTTGCTTGGTGGGTGCCCATGTAATCTCTTTGAGTTCTCCTAAATTGAACAAGCTCTCCTCTTTGAGCTTAGGCCTCATTCATCCTATTACAGTCTCTAATGGAAATGAAAGCAAAACTTACTACCACCCTATGAACTTCCTTATCACCATGTGCATTCCAAACTAGGAATGGGTGGATAGGAGAATCCACCTCTTTAATATGAATCCAATTCTCTACTCTAGGGACTAGTCCACCCCTATTCTAACCCTAACTAATATTTCCTCTATGCATCCTCTTCATTCCTCCTAGATAAGTCAGAAATATTTAGGTAAGGGACTGAGAGGGGGGTGAATCAGTACCTCAGACAATTCACACTTTTCCCCTATCAATCTCAAACTTATACTCTTATGTTTACCAATAGCGATATTTGTTCTACTTTAACCAATAACCGATAACTTGCAAATTAACAAACATGTAAAACATAAACATTCAAACACTTAACACAATATTTTGGTGTCATAGAAAACCCTTGGTAAGAGGGAAAAACCTCGGTGGGGATGGAACCCACAACATATCACTGCAATAATAAGGTGTTCAGTTAAGATCTTACAAAAGCACTATTAAATGCTACCCAGCTATGGGATTTACCTAGAGACATGTTAAAGTCTTATACCCTATTAGGATTAACCTTGTCAGAGGATTTTATCTCACTTATACAATGTTCACCCTGTTAAAGGATTTATAATAATTTTCTGAATAGAACTTCTCAATCCAGCTAGAGACTACCTGATTAAGGAATTTCACAATCTTGTTGTTAAACTGTTAGGAATAAATCAAAAAGAAATTTGACCTATGAATGCTTTCTCCTAAAGCTTGTCATATTTTGTTCTTCTATGTTCCTTGTTTGATTTATACTTCACTTGTCTTCATCGATACTTATTCATACTCGACGCTCTCACTTCACTATATCTTCTTCATCATGTTCTCGCTTTCTCTCTGACCTCCTTTTAAAGTATTTTATTGACCTAAATTGTCTATCCTATATCTGACATACCTAATTAGGGTTTCTTGGTTCTTGCATAGGCTATTGTGATAGCAGGATGTTTTCCTTGATTCTAGTCTTCTCTTTTCCTTTCGTTGATAAAATTTTTTGATAAACATTGTCGATAGTCATAACCTTTTTGTCGATAAACTATGTTTTTCTGATAGTACTCTATACTTGATGTTAGTTTCCTATCCTTGATGTTAGTTTCCATCAATGACAATCTTATCAAAATCATTCATTAGCATGTAGAGGATTTTTTCAAGTAACAATCTCCCCCTTTGGCATTGATGACAAAACCTTTCTAGCATCATTCTTCTTACTGAATTCCATTTGATGTTTTGCTTGTGTTGCTCCCCTTTTTCCTATATTATCTTCATTATTCCCATTCTCATGATCATCCTTTCTTTACTCTCTAATATTTATCACTCCCTTCTTCACTCATCTCCACTTCCCCTTTGACAACAATGCCAAAGGCGACCAAAACAAATGTGACTGTTGTGGTTTCAACTATTTTCTACTCCTGCTATCTGTATTTTTTCCAAAACTATATTCCATTTCTCCTGTAGGTGGTTGATTGATGTGATAATATCTTCTTTGTTATTCTTGTCTACTGTTCTCAACAGGTTAGATGTAGCTTGTATCTATTTCTGCATCATATCCATAAGTATACTTGTCATACATGATTCCTTAATTGATATATGATTCCCTATAAGTCGCTTCTTTGTGATCTTAGTCACTTTAGTTAGTGTCTCCTTCATATCCTCCAGTCTCTCTGATAATAATTCTACAACTTCTGTCATTTTAGTTATGCTACTATCAGTAAATGATATGTGTTATATTTTTCCTCTGAGTTCTTCTTTAAGATTCTAATTGCTTCTGATTGTGTTCACAAATGTCTTTAACTATGCAATAACTGATTCATTTTCATCAATAGTGATTGTCAGTAGTAACTTGAAAATGTTTCAACTCTTCTCTTCATAATCTTATTCTTCTGTTTCTCCCTTAACTTTTTCTCTATAGCTGTCTTTTCTCTATATTTCTCCACATATAATAGTTTTTCCTTGTAATGTAACTTATTTGGATCTTTCTTCAAAATTCCAAAGTCATGTATTTCATATAGGTCTTCAATTTATTCTCTCTCTGAATCTATGTTTCTCTTCTCTTGATCTATTGTAATCATTGTCATACTTTGTAAAGTTCTCGCAACTTGTTCTCCCTCATTTTTTGTTATCTCACTGATAGTAGGTGCTATATTGGTAGTATGTGTTTCCTGTTTTGTTCCACTATATTTATTTGTATTCTCTGGTGTAATTTGTTCCTCAAGATATTCATCTTCTTCAATACTTGTATCATCATTAGATTCATCATGTATTTTAGGAGGTTGATCCTCTTGTCCTTCACATCTTGTCAGGTTGTCTTCTTTTTCTGCAATAAAAATCATGTTCCATTTTTGTAGTGCATCTTCTTCTACTTCTTTCTGAAATCATGGTAGTAATTTGGTTATTATGCTCTTCTTAAGAAATCTATTTTCATACTTCATCATTAATAAAACAATTTATTCTATGCTTGTTTTAGGCTTTGTGATAATCAAAGTTCTTTCTCTTCTTAAACTTTCTTGTTTAACAGCTTCATTCCATCTTGTATTGATTTTTTCGAGTAATTCCTCAGGAATTTTCTGTCTCAACTCATTTGGAAATCTTTTGAATTTGTGAAAGTGAAATACTATTGCGTGTTCTATAATTTTCTTGTCTTCTTCTATCCATGTCCTATACTCGACTCCATGTATGTGACTGATAGTTCCATGCTCTCTTGTTTCTTCTACTAAATCATTTGTTTTCCTCTATATTCTTCATCTTCTTTGTTTAGTTTCGGGTTAATTTTCCTTTCTCTGCATTCTTGTGCTCACTTCCATTGTTCTGGATCTTGTTCTCTTAGTTTGTCTCTGTTTAGCTCACTTAATCTTGGCATATGTCTCGGGTATTGTAGTTGATTTATATTTTCTCACTGTACTTCTTACTTCTTCCATTGATTTATTTTCTTACAATATTATCCTTTTCTAAACTTCTTCATAGGTTCCAAACTGATTAGCTTCCATATCCTTAGGTTGATCCAACAGTTTCTCAATACTTTTTTATTAATTCATTCTCATTTGTTTCATATCTAGTATGTTGTAGCCATGATGTTCGCGGTTCCACTACTTTGATTATGCATGAGTGTGCTAACCAAAAAATATATAGCTTTCTCATATTTCTTAACAATGTGAGGTGATATCCGATATCTTCCATACATTCTAGTTTAAAATTCTATGAAATAAATTCACATTATTGTATTGTAATTTCTTCCCAATTGTTCAATATATTTGTTAATTTGATTTATAACTAGTTCACCTGTTATCCATTTTAATTTACCAATGCCAGGGAAATAATTTTGTACATAGAGAAATACACATACCAATAATGCTGCAAAATTCAATCCTTGTTTCTTGATTTTCCTTAGATTCATCATCAGTTGATTTCTCATCATTTATGCTAAGCCATACTTGTTTCCATCAGTAACAATCTCATATGCAACATGTAGTGATCCTCCAGATATGTCATCTGATTGATTTTCCTGATAGATCTTGTATCCGATAACCATTGATCCAAATTTCATTTCTTTATCCACAATGTTGCTTGTAGCAAGGGTTTTCTGATCTTGTTTGTATCTTACTATACCTTTAATTTTAGTTCCAGAATCTGGTTCCTTTATGCATTTCCTTCCATTAGCCATTAATCCAGTAATTGAAAATATTATTTTCTTTGTAATCTCAATTTGTCTATCTCCTTCCAACCATATGTAGTCTTCATCTACTCTACTCAATACAGATTTAATCCATTCAGCTTCAAAATTCTTTGGTATGTGCACGGTATGTGTCAGAATTTTTGTTTCCAGATGTCCATACTCTTAATTCATCATTTCATTCTCTTTGTATAGTTCATTTTAGGTTGTACGTATATCTTTATCTCTGATTTCACTTTGCTTGCATTGAATATAAGTTCTAACATCCTTTGTTAATATAAATCTACTTGGTAATTGTTGCGGGTCAAAAGCCTTATGATTTAATTTTTTCAAGAGTCATGTATTATGTCGAAGTGTATATTGAATCTTGAACTTTGAACTTCACAGTTCAAAGTTCAAAGTTCAAAGTTCAATTTTCTGTTTGCCGCTTTGCAAAATGTGAGCACTCCTTCGGTCGGTATAAGTTGCTTTATTCACGCGATTGTGTGTCAATGTAATATTTAATCTTGAACTTTTCAGTTTGAGGTTCAAAATTCAATTTCCCATCTTGCACTTGTCTCTTCACATGTTCAAACCACGTCTTTTCCCTTTTGGTGTCAGCGTTCAATTGAATATTGAACAGTGAACTTCACAGTTCAAAGTTCAAAGTTCAATTCCCCATTTCGCGTCTTGCATTAGTCTATCTTATCCGTTGTTTTATCAATATATGACTAAGGCATATGTGATTTTGAACTTTGAACTTCTCACTTCATGATTCAAGTTTCAAAATCTAAAATGAGATAATGATCAAGTGTTCGTGACACATGTCGTATCTCACCTTCATTCAAGAGATCGGTCTGAAAAGATGGGAAATAAATGCCAAAATCAGCATAAGTACATCTTGTTTGAAAAAGAAATAAATGTGATTGGACGTGGCTAGCTAATGACAGCGAGAATCATTAATTTGCAGCATGAAATCATGATTACTGAAGAAGGAAAATTAAATGTATGTATTATATCTCCTCTAATTGCCTTTTCCATTTTCACACAACCGTCGGAAGCACATACAGAGCCGAAGCACATTGGAGGTTTTTATCTGGGTAGTAAAAACATTCAACCCTGGTGAGTTTCAAGTTATTTTCCTCTTTCTCTTTTCTGGTTTTAGAATTATATGTTGTAAAGAAGAAAGAATCAGTCTCTTTCGTGTCTGTATCTTGAAATCATTTATTTAAGAATTACTATGGATAGTCCTAGTGGGTCAGCTTCTCAAGCTAGATTTGTAAAAGAGAGCAAGTTTTCTCCCATAAGTAGTTGCTTACCAGAGATGAGAGATACAATCCTTGTAAATGAAGACATAGCAGAGATTGTCCAAAGATTAAAGACTGCAAAAGAAGGAACCCTATCGGCCAAGATTGTAGAAAGTGGATTGTTGAAAGCTCTTGGTTTCCCCGAAGTGACTTTGTGCCCTGAATTAGTAATGGAATGTAGAAACAGATACGACAGGATTGATAAATGCATTTGTCTCCCTTCTGGAGAAGTATTGGTGTCTATCAATAGGCAAGTAGTTATGGCTAATTTGAGAATTCCTGATGCAGAAACCTATGTCAACTGTGACTTTGAGAAGGCTAAGAAGGAATTTCATCATAATTTCAAAGATTACAACAATATAGCCAGAGACTGGTTGCTAAAAGTTGAGAGAGGAGATTTTAGGTTACCCAAACCTCTTAAGAAAGATCATTTGATAAGGGAGGTGCATGACATTGTAGTCATGTTAAACAGATTGAGAGGTAAACCTAATGATATTATGTTGGAAGACTGGATGCATATTCTTGTCCAGACCATTTTAACTGAAGGAAAATATGTCGATTGGGCTGAGATAATAGCAGCTAGACTTGATGAAGAGTTATCCCAGTGTGCAGAAGTGTCCAGTTTCTATATGTCTTCGTATCTATTTTATGTGTTAGTCATAAGCAGGAATTGGGAAGGCTTGCCTCATGAACCATGGAGGGATGACATGAAAATATATGAATATCATTCTTATTTACAGAAGAAGAGAAATCCTGGAAATTTCTAAAGAGTCCAAGATGCATTCCTGGCTAAACTTTTTTTCGAGCTAAGAGGAAGAGTAAACTGTAGAATGTCTGAAGAAGCCATGGAATTAGTTAAATTTTATGGCAGTTTCTTTATCCAATTTCCCGCCTTCAGTTACTTAAGGATCAAAGGTTTCAGTGGTGAACCTATGAAGCTTCCAAGATATTGCTTGGATAAATATTTTTTTTGGAGATATGCAGACAAATCCTCCAGGTAGGGGTGAAGTTCAAACCCAAGAGAGGAGTAGGTTCCTTCTTCCCAATTGATATAGGGCACTATCATTTCTGGTTAACACACGCTATGTCCTCCCCTAATGCTGAACTAAAGGCTATCAATCTCCCTTCCTATCAAAGAAGAAGTTATTTTGATAGCAAGAAATTCGTGGCAGGTCATTTCAAAGTGGATGCCACTTTTCTACATCAGCCAGATTTAGAAGATTTCTGGGAAGACTGTATGGATGATTTTGAGGTTATGAGGAGATTATATTCCAGGTTTACTTTGAAGTAGATTATTACTATGCGGCTCCCTTTTAAAATCAAAGGACTTGTTACAGATGATGAAGGGGTGACAGAGCCTAAATTTGTGGAACAAAACAATGAAGTAATAATCAGAAAGTAGATTGGGGAAGAGAGGAAGTAGATGATTTAAATGCTATCTCTCATGATGTGTTAAAAATAATAGACAAGTGGATAAAAGAGGTGAATAGAAAGAAGAAGCAAGAGACTCCTAATCCAATAACCAAGAAAAGCACAAGAATTTCAAAACTCACAAATCCCTCTGGTCTTACTAATGAAATTTAGGAATTGCTCCCTGCAGGTGAATTTAAAGCTGGGATAAAAGATCATCCTAAAGACAAAAAGCCAACTCCTGCATAATTTGTAAGGACCACGAGGAAAAGGAGCAAAAGAAAGGAAAATACAGATACGGTTCCCAGCATAGTGATTGACCTTGAAGAAAAAGGAAGTGAGACACAATCCAGAAATAAAATCAAAATGGATAAGAGCTTAGTTACTCCTTCTAAAAATCAATCATCAGGAGAAGGTCAACGAGACTTGTCTATATTGAATACCCCCATGAATGATTCTACGCCAAAAATCCCCAACTGGCTAGATTTGTCTGTCAACAAGAAAAGGAACATTGTTCCTATCTTTGCTCTTGTGGGGGATCTGGTCAGCAAGTACCTTGGAAAAACTCCATGAGTTAAGAAACTAAAGGTAGAAGCAATGGTTGATGTGGATGCCAAAACGGGTCATTGGATGGCAGAAATATTCAAGCCGAACTCTGACAAAACCAGTGATGAAGTTACAAAAATAGAATTTCTTATGGAAAAGATAGATCTTGGAATGTCTACCAGGGCCACTGACCTGCAGATTCTAAACTCAGCAAACAAAAATATCAACCATTGAGTACAAAAGGATTTCGAAGATAAAATAAGATTAAAGCATTCTCTTTGCGAAATGGCCAAATACATCAAACAACTTTAGGATCCTGCACCTCAACCATTGTCAATGGTCCCATTTGATCTAGATGTCAAGTCTCCACAGAATTATAAATTCTTAGATCAAGTGCACAAGGAAAGGTCTATTTCAAAGGCTTTCTTCACATGGATGGATAAGATAGCCAAGGAAATTATTAAATTTTCTAGTGATTTCAATAGTTTGATAGATAAATCTGAATAGTTATTAAAGGTAATTGAGAGAATAGTGGATCTGTGGAAAAATTAAAAAGAGCAGTTGGAAATGGAAGTACACAACATGGAATTTGTTTATACCTATGGTATACACAAGTTCCTCTCTGAGAAAGTAGTGTCAGGGATGGATGAGAATTATTTGTTTATTGTTAAGATGAATCTGGAATGGGAAAGCTCATTGTATGAACAAGCCATTGAGGAATCATCCCAGATTATTGAAAATCAGATTAGTTCAAAAGAGATTATGCATGCACAAAATGAATATACGGGAAAAATCATTGGAATGGAAAATGAGGCTTGTAGTGAAATGGCTAAAATACTGGCTTTTTTCAATCAAAAGGTGGAGAAACTAAGAGCTGCTAAAGAAATCAGAATGGATGACCATTCAATTTTAGCTCATGTGGAGTCAGCAGTAGTCTATGGTTATGAGCAAATGAAGATCTTTGAAGACAAGTCGCAACAGATGAAAAATTTCAAAGATGTTTGGTTGCAGAGGTTTGAAGTAGTTGCAAAACTGAATTGGGAACTGAGGAAGAGCTTCTCTATAGCATTTGAGGAGTGGACAATGGTAAAGAATGCCACCAAAGCATCTAACGGAGCTGGAATAGGCCTATCGGCCAATTAGTTTGCTAAAGTAGTTTTTCTATTTTAAGTTCATTTTCGTAAGTTGCTGCTTTCTTTAAGGCAATTAGTTTTGAAAATTGATTCAAACCCTACGTGGCTATATATGTTAATTTTGATGACCACTTGAGGGTCGGTTCTCTGGAAGAAAAACTTTACGAGATTTTCTATTTTGTTTAAGTTGTTTCAGTATTGGTTAAACTAGGGATTCTGAATATATTAATATATTATCAGTTGGTTTTATAATCAGATCTTGGTATTTTAATTGATCAGGTGGTCTATTGAAGTGTATAATTTTAGTTTCAGTTGGAATTAAATGAGTATGCTACCATAGTTTGCAAGTATATTTCAGAATTGGTTCAGTACTCTTTTTCGAAGATTTGATATCTCTATGAATCGACCATTCTTAGTTTATTTATCTATTTAAGGTTCTAGCTAGTTGGCTTAGATATCTTAAAATATCTTAAAATATCCAAATAGTTAACCATTTATCAATGATGAATGTGAATTGCAACCTTTCATACTTTCTATTCAAAAGTGTATCTTGAAAATAAATTCTTTCTTAATAAAGGGTTATTGAAGATTAATCATTGTATAAGGTAGCTATTCCTTTAAAATAGAGAGTCCAGTTATGAGTAACTCATTCAACTGTTAGTGCATTTTCCTTTTGTATTCTGGGTATAAGAGTTTCTAATTGTTATTTTTCAAAGGGAAAAATGTGTTCATTAACAAATTTTTGGCGACTCTACTGGGGACATCAGTATGCAATTTTGTCTCCATATGAGATTGAATCATGTTATTACCTGTTGATGTAATACCTGGTCAAGAAGAAATTCCTTCTGTCCTCCAACCTGATTTGCACTTTTTAGATACTCAAGAGGACATTATTGTTGATTTACACACCTTATCCTAGAACCTAAGGGTAAGTGATCAGCAATACCAACAAGTTTGACTTTTTATTAAAGAGGAGGAAGAGATTGAGGAGTGTCTAAGAGGACTTCCCGTAGCTCAAGAAGCTGCAGTGGTGGACAGAGTAGCTCAAGGCTCACAAGGACCTTAAACCTAGATTCTCATCCTTATACCAGGTCCCAGAGGAGAGAAGGTATCTTTGATAGGTTTTATCAAGAATTGCAAAATTTTCACTTTCCTATTACCTTTACCCCTAAGAAGAAAGTGAAGAGTAGATCTTCTTCTCCCCCTAAAGTTTCCCCTGAAGCATCTTCAAGCCATCTTAATTGGCATGCCCTAACATTATCTAGAACACAAGCCCCACCTATTGTAACCATCTTCCCTAAGTCAATCATGGCTCAACCTTGGGGAGTAGTTGTTGGCCCTTTAAATGTGGGAGGAAATCATCCCCTATCAAAAGGGGCTAGAGATGTATTACCTAAATTCTATGGTAATGGAAAAGTTTCTATAGACGACCGTCTGAATGCTTTCAATACTACTTGTGGAGTTTTATCTGTCCAACATGAAGATGTGGCGATTAGGTTATTTGTACAAAATCTCACCGAATTAGCTGTCGACTGGTTCTATCATTTTCCAAATGGTCACATTACTGATTGGAATTCTATGAAGACAACTTTTGAATCACGTTTCAAGTCTGTGGAAGACAAACACTCCCTCTTGCTTCAACTATCCCAATTGAAAAAGGATATGCACGTACCTATGAGGGAGTTTTTAGAAAAATTCAACAAGACCCTATACCAAATTCCCAATGCCAAAGGACCAAATGGTGAAAATAAAAAAGGTTTCTTTGTCTATGCTATGCCACCAGACATAAGTTATTAGTTAAGATGCGATAGAGTTGTTGATTTAGCTACTGCCCAAAATCTAGCAGTAGAACTTGAGGATGATTTAATAATCGTTGGAAAGTGGAGAAGGGAAGTGCAAACATCAGCCAATCAAGCATATACTTCTAGTTCTACTGACCCTGTAATGTAGAGATTAGTTAATGACATGATTTCCCTAAAAAGACAGTTCCAAAATCTACTCCTTCCCTATATCAAGATATACCTCGTAGATATCCAAATCAAGGGACAGGAAATTATGGGAATTCATCAAATTTCTTGTCGATTCAGCAAAGACCGCAAATTGAGCTTCCCCCTGCAAAGAGTAATATGTGTATCTTTCATTTAACATATGAGCACGATGGGGACACATGTCCTGAGATGGTGTGATATAGGCAGTTAGAGGCTAACAAAGAGACTATCAAAGAGATCCCTGCTAATGAAGAAAACTCTGGAGGACTTGGTGACTCCGTAAGTTACTACCTAGAATATGAGTTTGATTCAGATCATGGTGGTGACATTTTAATTACTCTGGAGGAACCTTCTTGTTCTGTGCTTACTAGGGGCCAGCAAGGTAGCAAAGGTACCAATCCTGTCTCACACCCATTTCAAAATAAAAGAGAGAAAGAGCATATGAATCCAAGTAGCAGCTCAAAGGTGGACGAAAAAGAAGGACCAGAGGTAAAGACTCTAAAGAAATCAGACCCTGATTCTTCCTTTAATTTTGTTGATTTTTGTAAATCTTCCAAGATTCATATTTCTCCTATTGAATATTTGAAGTTAAATCCCAATGAGTTGGATAAATTAGTGGATTTTGTAAGAGGACCCCCTCTTGAGGTTGTAGTTAATCAAAAAAATATTGTGTCTGCTCAAGGAAATCCTGTAAATCAAAATTCAATTTCCCCTAAAAATGCTCAACCTATCCTTAGCCAAGAATCCTCAGAACCTGCTCAAAATTTCAAGAAAGCCAGAACCTTTCTATGTATCACTGTTCATGCATGGTCATAAACTTAGTAAATGCATCATAGACTCAGGGGCATCAGACAATATAATGCCTTCATCCGTAGAAAAATCCCTAGACTTTCCTTTAATGAAGACCTTTGGAAAATGTTACTCGATGGATTCTAAACAAGTGTTGGAAGTACGATAATGGGGAAAGCAAGATACTGAGAGGGGGGGGGGGTGAATCATATCTTAAAACTTAATCACTTAAAACAAATTGATCCACATTCATACATATATGAATTTAAACTAACATCAGATAGAATTAATAACATGAAATTTATAGCTCATAACATAGAATTTTGGTAACCCAGAAACCCAAATAGGTAAAATTGGGGTGGGGATGACACCCAAAAAATCTTCACTACTGCAGCAATAAAGTGTGCCTGCTAGGGCTACAAGAGTTTGAGTTTGATTACAACATGCAATGTACCTGGTTAAAGGCCTGTTCGGTTAAGAACTAAAGATAATTACAATATACCTTGTTAAAGGATTTCAACTTACAATAAAGTAAGCACTTGGCTAAGAGATTTAAAACGGTCTTCTAGAACCACTCTATTAAGAGATTTCACCTGATACACCTGTTATAATGTTTCAAGTAGTGATCCTTCATTATGCACTTAGATGTTGATGACAGATCTGCACTTTGCAATACCTTTTGTGATCTCACAATCTAATATGTCTTTACTTTGCTTTTCACTACTCTGTCATTCTGCTTCATCTAGGCTTCTTCTCAAAATGACTTACTGTTCATCTCTCATGAACAACAACCCTTCTCTTCCAAATTGTATATCTCTCTCTCTCACTGACACTTATTTTCTAGGGTTAGAAGCAATCTTATATGTCTTATTAGATCTAGTAGCGAGATCTAGATCAATTATCAAGATCTATAATTTATGCTTCCAATGCATTCTGATTTCCTAATTGGCTCCATGCCATGCATAGTATAAAAAATTAAATGCTTAATTAACTCAGTAGATAAATATTAAATATCATACAAATGTCAGCCCAAATCTCATACAAGTCAGCCTAAACCTTTTACATCAAAGTTTGAATCAATCCTGACATGTATGCAAAAACTATTATGCTCGGCACTTAACATCTCTATCGCTCGACACTTAATATTCTACTTGGCTCGGCATGATGTAACTCGGAAACCTAAAACTTGCTCGACAGTGTTTCTCAGCCTTGAATGTTTAGCTCAGCCACAATGATAACCAACTAAAATTGCCTAAGTAAATGACTAAGTGTAGGTCACTAGTCATCAACAAAATTTAGGGATTAACAATCTCCCCCTTTGATATTAGTGGAAAAAACACACTTATCATTTTGATTCATTCCATCCAAAATGTTTCCTAAGTACACAATGTACTCCCCCTAGGAATTTACATCATACTACATACAAAAATTTACAAAGTATACATGCCTTCAAAAAAACTATTTACATTGATACCTTGTACTGATCTCCTTATGCTGTATCTTTGTCAGTCCTGTCAGATTCCCCCTTGTTTTTGTCACTGATTGCAGGTGGGGTCAAGTTATACTTTTCGAAAAACTATTTATGAAGTTGTAAAGTGGACGCAAATGTAGTGTCCCAACTGTCCTTAACAAACTTCATAACCTCTATTTTGACTTCTACCTCAACAACTAGACTTACTAAACTTTCTGCAGTGGAGGGATGAGAATCTCTCTTAACCAATTCATTTGCAGATGAAAGTTTTTTCTGAATGACCTCCAGATGAGGTATTAGGCTTGTCTGAATAGTAATCAATTTGGTCCTAATCCAACCATCTTCAGCTATGAGCTCGACTATCCTCCTTTGTGCTTGAGTCAATCTGTTAAAATGTAAGGAGCTAGTGCTAGCATCCATACTAAGTGAACTTCCAGTTGAATTTAATTCTAATTACAATTTCTCTAAGGCCTTTAGATTATCCTTTGTGAAAAATTCAATGTCACATAATTTCTTATACAAAGAATAAACATTAGTTGCAACTGCCTCCAAAATTTCTACAAGAGAAGAAGGTTCAACCTGTTTTATCGTAATCTCTCCTGAGATTTTTGCTAGTACTTTATTCTCAAATTTCCTCTCAGACCATTGCAATAGCTTTTCATTGGCTTCAATGTTGTCATCATTTACCATTTGCACAATATGAACTAACTGTTCAAGAATAGGAGCATGAGGGTTTTCATCTTCCATGTCAAAATATTTTACAAATATGTCTTTGATGTCATGTAACACTTTCTTTTTCTTCTGCTCTCTTTTCATTTCCTTCTATCTTTTCTTCCTCTTGAGTAGCTCTTGAAGAGTCTCAATCTATTCATAAGACAAAACATTGGGATCCCATGGTGGAATCACAATAAATTCATCTAATGTGACATCAAGAATCAGAGACTTCTTCCTCATAACTTTCCTCCTCTTAAATTTAGGTGAGCTACTGCTCGGCTTCATTTCTAGAATACCTTTTCTAGTTTTAGTAGTAGCCACAATTGCATCTTTCAGTTCAGTCAAAATTGCCTGTGGATCGGGCATGCCTCCTGCTTTAATTCCAATGGGAGTTGATGATGTAGAGTGTTGTAGGTCAACCAACACTTGCACTACCTCTTGTTCTTTAGGCTCATTGTTAATATTCCTTATCTCCTCACTACAATCTAGAACTGATTTAACAACCTCTCAAATAGGTGAATATTGTGTAATTACCTCTTGTTCATTTGTTTTCTTCTTTTCTGCTTCTTTTTGAGCATCTTTATCTTCAGGTTCCTTTTGAGTTCTCTCTTAATCTTCCTTTTTACTCTTCTATCCTTCAGCCTCATATGCCTTAATAGGTGATTCTATAGTTGAGTCTCTCAGCTCATCTTGACCCTTAGCATCCAAATTGCTAGAGTCATCAATTGTCACATCAATTGGACTGTCAATTGTCAGATCAACAGTGTTAACTATCTTTGTTTGTTCTTGTGCTTCTGCTCTAGTCTTGTCAGGCTCAGCAGTAATTTGAACTATTGATTTCTGTGGTACAGGGGTGGTTTCAATTTATTTATCCTTTGGCTCAAATGTTCCTTCATCAGTCTTCTTCTCTTTTGGAGCAATCAATCCAAATATTTCCTTCCAAATCCTAGTACTATGTCGTACTATACCTTCAATATCATTTTTCAGAATAGCATAACCTCTCTGTTTAGGTTTGAATTTATGCTTATACTCTTCAACAATTTTTTCTCTATTTCTTAGTCAGCTCAAGAATGAATTGAGCTAATGTGCCTTCTCTTATCTGTCTTTCAGTTGTGAGTGCAAATTCCCATTTTCTAGATAGAAACTCATATAACTCACTCGACACATTGTTTCCTATCTCTATAGGAGTTAATTTGAAATTACACATCATATCTAGAAGAGCTTCCTGAACTTTATGCTTATCTTCTATCTTCAATTTTTCATACTTGATAAACTTAAAACCAGATAACCCTGCAAAATTTCTCAAATTTTCACATACCTCATTAATATCTATGGGTCTCTTGAATGGTGCTATTGGTATGTTGCTGGGCTCATCAGTTTTAGTCTTGTCTTTGTCACTTTCTAGATCCAATTGTAGTTTCCTTCTTGGTCTCTTAACTTGTAGGCTCGGCACAACCTTTGTTGCAAATTTTGTGTTCGATCCAGAACTACTCTCTCCAACCTTCTTTAAGTAAACTTTTGTTTTCTCTACTGGTGATGTGATAGTAGATGCCCTTGTCCTTGGATGATTTACAATGGGAGGGGTAACTCTAGGTTTTTCTTTACTCGGCTTGGTTACCTTGGCTACTGCTGGTTTCTTTCCTTTTGCCTTAACAATAATCTCTTCTTCAGATTCACTGACTTCTACTTATTGTTCTTCAGATACATCTTCTCCTTGTCTAGTAGATATGTTTAGAGGTGCATCCTCTAGCTCCTTATCACTCGGCAAGCCAACCATCTTTTTCAGATTTTTCACAATCTTTTTCCTCTTTGTCTCCATGCTTCCCGCCTTAAGATTCATGGATATATTTGCCTTAGCTTCATCATAATTTCTGAATCTCTTTTCTTTTGTATCAATCTCCTTTTCTAGGAGTGCTGTGATAGCTACTAATGTTTCATCAATGTTAACTTCATAGGGAAATGGCTCCAGCCATGATACCGTAGGTGTCACAGCCTGAATGTAAGTGTAATCTATATCGACTAAGAAACATATCTCTTCATAGTGCTTTTCCACAAGTGAATTAGTAATTCTAGTCCTCAACCTCATTCTCTTTTTGAATTCCACAAAGTAGTTTCCTATAATACTATTGAAATTATTGCTTAATTGCTGAATACATTCACTAATCTGTACAATAATAGGTCTATCCTTCTTCCAAACAATATTTCCCAATGTAGGAAATAACTTTTGTCCATAGAAAAATATACAAACTAGCAAAGAGCCAAAATTACATGATGAGCTTTTAGCTTTTCTGATCGATAGTAAGTTCTTGGCTAGTTGTGTCAATTGTAGCTCGGCAAGGTCGTAGGTGTGATTCTTCTTGACTATCTTCCATGCTTGGTCCACGGTTGTGCAGGGAACACTATCCAGTCGGCTCAAATGATAGAACTTGTGTGCAATCACTCTCACTCCAAAGTCAATTTCTAAATCTTCAATTGTAGAGATAGTCATACCTCTGTTGTTCCAGAGAGCTCCAGTGTTAGCTGCCATCTCTTCTTTAATTTGATCTCTCATTGTTTGTTTACCACTGATAATAGGGTATCTAGTTACTCAATGAATAATATCTTTTGTGATCTTAACTGGTCCATTATCCAACCACATATTCATATTATGAACTTAGCTTAGAAAAACCTTAATCCATTCATCCTTGAATTCTAGTAGAAAATCTAGGGCGCGAGTCAACCCTTTGTTGGCTAAATGCTTGAATTTGTCTTTCAGAATTCTATTTTTGCATAACTTGTTGTAGGATTTCCTTAGTTTGTTATCACCCACTTCGCCAATTTTAACCATGTAACAAGATCTAACATCGTGGATCATAAGTACCTTTGGTGGGATTGATGAGAGGGCTCCGTTCAGATCACTTAAAATTGCACTTTTAGGAACGGCTTGAAATTTAGGTGGTGCACATGCATCACTTCTTACTAGCTTAATTTGTTTCAGCTCCTCCTCCATTCCTTTGACTGGTGTGGAAGAAATTGCACCATAATCTCTGAAATTAGGGTTCAAGAATGAAGAACAGGGTACCTCGGCAAGTAACACTTCACACTTTTCAACTTAAGGTTGTCAACGACACGCTGACGAGATTTTCAAAACAAACTTTACCAAGATCAATTCTACAACTTCTTCGATCGCTCTGTGAATGCTGAAAATCACAAGGTAAAATGAAGAATAGACTGTTCATCCTTATATAGACTAGAAAGGTCAAGAAAGGTAAGAAATAAATATTTTTCCTGTTAGGTTAGTGCAAGCCAGCTGTCATTGGTTGACTAACACAACTTGCATACCACTTGGCTTCCCATACTCAACCATCACACAACTTACTCGGCTAACCAACTCGGCACCTATAGTGCAGATAACTCTTCTTGGCACTTGTCATAAACATGTCCTGGTGCATCTTAACATATGCAGATATGGACTTTGGCACTTTTACATATTAGGAACTGATGTAAGATTTGAAATTTAAATGTAGTTCCTTACATACCTCTATTGCTTAGTTAGAGATGGTGTGATCACCTAATCCATTGGATTGGGTGACCTTGGCTTCAGTGGATTCACTGCTGCTTGGCTCTATTTTCCTTACCCATGTACGGTTCATTTGTGCTCTTATTTCTTCAACACTAGGAGCAGGAACTCTTGTTCTACACTCTCTCTTAGTGTGACCTATCTTCAAACAACTAAAACAAACTAAGCTTCCATTCATCCAACTCTTAGATTTCCCTCTGAAATGTGTCTTTAAGCAATCTTTAGGTGCA
>MU228187.1:429286-470506 GCA_018584345.1 Thuja plicata | reverse complement strand
TGCTTTTGTTTGTGTCTTTGATGTCCATTGTTGTTTAGCATTGGATCTACAGTCTTGTGATTTATGACCATGTTTCTGACACTTGTAACAATAACCATTAAATCTTGGTTTGGGAGGTGCATCACTTTCTTCAGCCAAACATTCATGTGCTTTATGTCCAAATTTCTTGCAATTAAAACAATAACAATTGAACTTAGGTTTATGATTGGACTTACCTTTCTTGCTTCGGCAAATGTTTTCTGTATGACCTGGTTTTCCACAGTGGTGGAAAACAGGCTTATTATTCTTTGTATTTGCATTCATCCTTTCACCATTCTTAGATGATTCTCCTTTCTAAGCAGATGTCTTTTGTTTAGTGTGACCTAATCCAGAAGAATCCTTTGACCTCCTTGATGCTTCCATCAGATTCTCAAAATGAGTCAAAGCTTCATTAGGTTTATTCAACCTTTCATTCAGTTCCTTCTCAGATCTCATGTCATCTTTCAATTGATTGTTCTCAGATCTTAGATTCATCATTTCCATATCATTCCTACTAATCTCCTTATTTGCAAGTAGCAGTTGATTTTCCATGTCAACCTGATTGATTGTCATCATTTGCACATCATGTGTCCTTTCATCAAGTCTGACAGTTATCACTCTTTTATCTTCTTCTGCCATAGCTTTTTCATCTTCAACTTTCTTCTTTTGTTCCACTACTTCACATAGTCTCACTGTCTGCATTTCTTGTTCTCTTTTCAAGTTTCTGACTTCTTCACACCATGCATTGTTCTTTTCTAGTAGATCTGCAATTGTTGCATCACTCTCAGTAGAATCTCCATTCTGAAATAGATTTACAGTGTCATCTTCCTGGTAATGAGTATCATTCATTTGTTTGGACAAATCTTTCCTAGTTGTCAATGATTTCTTCAATTCCTGTCTTGCTATCTCAAGCTGATGTAATGCTAGCTAAATCTCAATCTTCTGATTCTCAATGACTTTACCCAACTTGTAAACCTCCATCTCAAGATTTGTACTCACAAGCTGATTAAAAGCTTTCTTAGGTGAACTGCACTTTGATACCAATTGTTGGAAGTACAATAATGGGTAAAGCAAGATACTGAGAGGGGGGGTGAATCAGATCTTAAAAATTAATCACTTAAAACAAATTGATCCACATTCATACATATATGAATTTAACCTAACATCAAATAGCATCAATAACATGAAATGTATAGCTCATAACACAGAATTTTGGTAACCCAGAAACCCAAATAGGTAAAATTGGGGTGGGGATGACACCCACAAAATCTTCACTACTGCAGCAATAAAGTGTGTCTGTTAGGGCTACAAGATTTTGATTGCAACATGCAATATACCTGGTTAAAGGTCTATTCAGTTAAGAACTAAAGATCATTACAATCTACCTTGTTAAATGATTTCATCTTACAGTAAAGTAAGCACTCGGCTAAGAGATTTAAAACGGTCTGCTAGAACCACTCTGTTAAGAGATTTCACCTGATACACCTGTTAGAATGTTTCAAGTAGTGATCCTTCGTTATGCACTTAGATGTTGATGATAGATCTGCTCTTTCGGATACCTTCTATGATCTCACATTTTGATATGTCTTTACTCTACTTTTCACTGCTCTGTCATTCTGCTTGATCTAGGCTTCTTCTAAAAATGAATTACTGTTCATCTCTCATGAAAAACAACCCTTCTCTTCCAAACTGTATATCTCTCTCTCACTCAAACTTATTTTCTAGGGTTAGAAGTAATCTTATATGTCTTTTTAGATCTGGCAGCGATATCTAGATCAACAATCAAGATATATAATTTATGCTTCCATTGCATTCTGATTTCCTGATTGGCTCCATGCCATGCATAGTATAAAACAATTAAATGTGTAGTTAACACAATAAACAAATATTAAATGCGTACAAATGTCGGCCCAAATTTCATACAAGTCAGCCTAAACCTTTTACATCAAGGTTTGAATCAGTCCTGACATGTATGCAAAAACTACTCTGCTCAGCACTTAACATCTCTGTCGCTTGGCACTTAATATTCTACTTGGCTTGACATGATGTAACTCGGCAACCTAAAACTTGCTTGGCAATGTTGCTCGGCCTTGAATGTTTAGCTCGGCCACAGTGATAACCAACTAAAACTGCCTAAGTAAATGACTAAGTGTAGGTTACTAATCATCAACAAAACTTAGGGATTAACAACATGTCCCATTTCTTGGTCAAATCAAAGATGCTTAGGTTTCGTTAGCCGCCTACCCCAATAAAAGGATAAAGTTAACCATTCTTGTTGCTGACATACCTGCTAGCTATGGTATGCTCTTAAGTTGAACCTTCTGCCGGGATTTAGGAGGCGAAATTAAATTAGATTGGTCATAAGCAATAATTCACATTGGCAATCAGAAGGTAATCTTACAACCTGAGACCAAGTCAAAATATAATTTTTTCCCATTTGAAGATCCCAGAGCCCAGATCTTATATCAAGAAACAAATTTTTCTAACTATGTGATTTTGCCTAAAGAAGATGTTACAGAGATAAAACCCCCTAGAAATGAAGGAATTTGGACCCTCAAGTTCGATGGAAGTTGCTTGTCCACGGGTTTCGGTGCAGGATTGATGCTGATATCTCATTTTGAAGAAAAGTTTTCATTTGATTTTAAATTGGAATTTGAAAATACCAATAACACGGCCGAATACGAAGCATTATTGCTCGGTATTCATGCGGCAAAAAAGAAGGGTATCAGAATTTTAAAAGCTAGGGGAGATGCTGAGCTAATTGTGAAACAAGTGAGGGGAATTTATGTAGTAACGAATGAGAGAATGAAGCATTACAAAAATAGATTGTGGGATGAGATCGAGGGTTTTGACACATTTTCAATCAAATTAGTACCTAGAGAACTGAATTCAAGGGCAGCCGTCCTCGCTGGCTCTGCAGCATTATTAATTCCTCATCTTGATTTTGACAACAACCATTACACTATTGAACTGCTCCCTCACCCTAGTGTGCCAAAAAATGCCAATTCTTGGCAAGTCTTCAGTGATGACGCTCATGTATTGACATTTTTGCAAGGTATTGAAAAAATCTCTTCAGTATTTTTTGAAGGTTCAAAGTTCAAGTGTCAAGAGTTTTGTGCAGATGAAGAAATTGATGAAAAGGAAGGTATTGTGCAGTTTAAAGGAAATCATATTCCTAAAGGTCTCATGACAATGGAGAGCCTATTTGATCGCAGTGACTATTTTATTGGCCAAACTGAAAGGATCATCGATAAATAGTCTGGTGACTTCGAGAAAATAAATATAGGTGATAATGAGAATCCCAGGTATGTGAATCTAGGAACATGTTGTAATCCTGAAGAGAAAGTGGTGTTCACAAAATTGCTAAAAGAATTCAAAGATGTGTTTGCATGGTCATATGAGGACTTAAAGGATTTCAGAGACGGGCTGTTTCAACATCACATCCCACTAAAGTCTAGTGCCAAGCCCTTGAGACAAAAGTTGAGAAACTATAACCCCAGAGTGGCCGATGCCATTTTTAGAGAAGTTGATGAAATGTTGAGTGCAAGAATAATATACCCCATTCATCATTCAACATGGGTAGCAAACATAGTGCCCGTTCGTAAGAAGAATGGAGAGATTCAGATCTGTGTGGATTTCAGAAATTTCAATAAGGCTAGTTTGAAAGATAACTTCACGCTTCCCAATATGGATCATATTTTGTAGATGGTCATAGGCTCTAAAATGATGTCTATGCTAGACATTTTTTTGGGATATAATCAAATTAGTGTAGACCCTAATGATCATCATAAGATGGATTTTACCACACCATGGGGCACATTTGCATATAATCGAATGCCTTTTGGCTTGATTAATGCAGGGGCCACCTTCCAGCAGGCCATAAACTCTTCTTTTGGTCATTTGATGAATAAGATTATTGTGGTGTATCTTGATGATATGACCATTTTCTCTTGTAGAAGAAAGAAACATTCAAAGGATTTAAAGCTCATCCTGCAGGAATGTAGAAGTCAAGGGATATCATTAAACCCTAAGAAATCCATTTTCTATGTGACTGAAGGTAAGCTACTGGGTCATATAGTATCGAAAGAAGGAATCAAGATTGATCTCGAAAGGGTACAGGAAATCCAACAGCTATGTTTTCCTTCAAACAAGAATGGGATAAGGTCCTTCTTTGGGCAGATAAACTTTTTGAGAAGATTTGTACTTGATTTTTTAGAAACAACCCTGCCTATGGTAAGCTTGCTAAGTGAAAAGCAAAGTTTCAAATGGACTGATGAGGCTAAAAGATCTTTTGATGAAGTCAAGAAAGCAATTTCTCAAGCTCCAGTCCTTGCTCATTCAGATTTTAGGAAGGATTTTGCGATACACTGATATGCTTCAGAACATACCATGTCAAGCATCCTGTTGCAGAAAAATGAAGCAAGGGAGGATGTTCCTATCTCCTTTATGAGTGTGCCATTGAAGAAACATGAGATAAAATACTCTCCCGTAGAGAAGCAAGATTATGCAGTAGTAAAAGCTGTCAAACAGTTTTGGTACTACATTTTGCATTCTCATTCTACAGTGTACATCCCAAATTTAGGCGTTAAGAGTATTTTAACTCAGCAAGAAGTCTCTATGAATAACAGAGTGACATGGGTGGAAAAAGTGCAAGAGTTTGATTTAGAAATCAAACCTAATAAATTAATAAGAGGTCAAGGTCTCTGCAATCTAATCGCAAAAAATGATGAAGAAACAAAAAATATCCCTTTATCTATGTTCACAGGACTAAAAGACGCCTGGTTTTCTAATGTAGCCTTTTATTTAACATATGGAGAATGCCCAGATCACCTCACTACAAAAGAGAAAAGGAATTTTAAATTAAAAATAGCTAAGTATGTTATCTTTGATGATGTATTGTACAAATGAGGCTTAGATGGGATGTTCCTCCGATGTGTCGATGAAGATTAGCAAAAGAAACTGCTTCAATCCTTTCACAACGAAGCTTCCGGTAGAAACTTGTCATCCTCAGTAAAAGCTTTCAAAATACTGAGGAATTGTTACTATTGGCCCGGGATGTTCAAGGATGCTTACAAGTGGGTAGCACAGTGAGAAAAATGTAAGCTATTCTCTACGAAACCTCATTTGACAGCTTTTCCATTAAGGCCTGTACTTATTTAAGAACCTTTCAAGCAATGGGGTATAGACTTCATAGGGCCTATAAATCCTCCTTCAAGTGTGGGTCACACTCATATTCTGACTACAATAGAGTACTTTACCAAATGGGCAGAAGCCATTCACGTGAGAAAGACCACTTCAGAAATAGTATGTTCCTTCTTGAAAGAGAATATTTTGGTGAGATTTGGAGTACCGGTGAAGATAGTGGCTGAAAAAATGCAAAAATTCTCCTCTTTTGAAATGAAGTTATTCTATTATGATAATGGGATTCAGTTGTCACACTTGTCTGATCACTTTCCTTAGGGTAATGGTCAGGCCGAATCAACTAACAAAAATTTGATCTCTATAATGAAAAAGTTAGTTGACGAAAATGATAGAGATTGTCACAAGAGGTTGCATGAAGCACTCTAGGCTGATCGAACTTCACTCACAAGATTCATAGGAATATCACCTTTTGAACTGGTATATGGTATAGAGGCTCAGCTTTCTCTCCCATTGGAACTAGTTGTTGCTAAGTTACAAAAGGTGATTGAAGACCAACATTTTCAAAATGGTCTAGAGAAAAGGATCATGTATTTGTGCAAGATTGAAGAAGAGTGGGAAACTATTATGGACCACATCACCAGTCACCAAGCTAGGGTGAAGAAAATATTTGACAGAAGAGCTCGACCCAGGAAGTTCATGGCGGGGGATAAAGTTTTATTGTGGAACAAAAGATGGGAGCCTAAAGGAGCACACAATAAATTTGAGTCATTGCGGAAAGGCCCCTTTGATATAAGCCAAGAGTCTGGTTCCAACACTTTCAAATTGAAATATGCTGATGGAACATAAATGCCCTTGTCCTTTAATGGGAAAGAGCTCAAGCTTTATGAGCTATAAGTAGCTGGTCTTTTGTGTATATAAGTTTTTGTTGTCCTTTAGGGTAGGTCTTCTTACTTGTTAGCTTAGTTTTGTGCAAAACCATAGACTTTTGGAGTTCATTTTTCGTCCCTCATGGTCCTATCCCCAGTTGGAGCAACCTGTTGTGGGTCAAAAAGCCTTATGATTTAACTTTTTCAAGAGTCATGTATTATGTCAAAGTGTATATTGAATCTTGAACTTTGAACTTTGCAGTTCAAAGTACAAAGTTCAATTTTCCGTTTGCCGCTTTGCAAAATGTGAGCACTCCTTCGGTTGGTATAAGTTTCTTTATTCATGTGATTGTGTGTCAATGTAATATTGAATCTTGAATCTTGAAATTCGTAGTTCGAGGTTCAAAATTCAATATCCCATCTTGCACTTGTCTCTTCGCATGTTCAAATCGTGTCTTTCCCTTTTGGTGTCAGCGTTCTATTAAATATTGAACATTGAACTTCACAGTTCAAAGTTCAAAGTTCAATTCCCCATTTTGTGTGTTGCATTAGTCTATCTTATCCATTATTTTATCAATATATGACTAAGGCATATGTGATTTTGAACTTTGAACTTTGCGCTTCACGGTTCAAGGTTCAAAATCTAAAATATGATAATGATCAAGTGTTCATGAGACATGTTGGATCTCACCTTCCTTCAAGAGATAGGTCTAAAAAGATAGGAAATAAATGCCAAACTCAGCAAAAGTACATCTTGTTCAAAAAAGAAATAAATGCAATTGGACGTGGCCAGCTAATGACGACGAGAATCATTAATTCACAGCATGCAATCATGATTACCAAAGAAGGAAAATTAAATGTATGTATTATATCTCTTCTAATTGCCTTTTCCATTTTCACACAACCGTCAGAAGCACATACAGAGCTGAAGCACATTGGAGGTTTTTCTCTGGGAAGTAAAAACATTCAACCCTGGTGAGTTTCAAGTTATTTTCTTCTTTCTCTTTTCTGGTTTTAGAATTATATGTTGTAAAGAAGAAAGAACCAGTCTCTTTCATGTCTGTATCTTGAAATCATTTATTTAATAATTACTATGGATAGTCCTAGCGGGTCAGCTTCTCAAGCTAGATTTATAAAAGAGAGCAAGTTTTCTCCCATAAGTAGTTGCTTACCAGAGATGAGAGATACAATCCTTGTAAATGAAGACATACCAGAGATTGTCCAAAGATTAAAGGCTGCAAAATAAGGAACCCTATTGGCCAAGATTATGGAAAGTGGATTGTTGGAAGCTGTTGGTTTCCCCGAAGTGACTCCATGCCCTGAATTAGTAATGGAATGCAGAAATAGATACGACAGGATTGATAAATGCATTTGTCTCCCTTCTGGAGAAGTATTGGTGTCTATCAACAGGAAAGTAGTTATAGCTGATTTGAGAATTCCTGATGTAGAAACCTATGTCGACTGCAACTTTGAGAAGGCTAAGAAGGAATTTCATCATAATTTCAAAGATTACAACAACAACATAGCCAGAGACTGGTTGCTAAAAGCTGAGAGAGGAGATTCTAGGTTACCCAAACCTCTTAAGAAAGATCATTTGATAAGGGAGGTGTGTGACATTGTAGTCATGTTAAATAGATTAAGAGGTAAACCTAATGACATTATTTTGGAAGACTGTATGTATATTCTTGTCTAGACCATTTTAATTGAAGGAAAATATGTCGACTGGGCTACGATAATAGCAGCTATACTTAATGAAGAGTTATCCTAGTCTGTAGAAACGTCCAGTTTCTATATGTCTTCGTATATGTTTTGTGTGTTAGTCATAAGCAGGAATTGGGAAGGCTTGCCTCATGAACCATGGAGGGATGACATGAAAATCTATGAATATCATTCTTATTTGCAGAAGAAGAGAATTCTTGGAAATTTCCTAAGAGTCCAAGATGCATTCCTGGCTAAACTTGTTTTCGAGTTGAGAGGAAGAGTAAACTGTAGAATGTCTGAAGAAGCCATGGAATTAGTTAAAATTTATGGCAGTTTCTTTATCCAATTTCCCACCTTTAGTTACTTAAGGATCGGAGGTTTCAATGGTGAACCTATGAAGCTTCCAAGATATTGCTTGGATAAATATGTTCTGTTGGAGATGTGCAGACAAATCCTCCAGGTAGGGGTGAAGTTCAAACCCAAGAGAGGAGTAGGTTCCTTCTTGCCAATTGATATAGGGCACCATCATTTTCGGTTAACACATGCTATGTCCTCCCCTAATGCTGAACTAAAGGCTATCAATCTCCCTTCCTATCAAAGAAGAAGTTATTTTGATAGCAAGAAATTCATGATAGGTCATTTCAAAGTGGATGCCACTTTTCTACATCAGCAAGATTTAGAAGATTATTGGGCAGACTGTATGGATGAGTTTGAGGTTATGAGGAGATTACATTCCAGGTTTACTTTGAACCAGATTATTACTATGCGACTCCCTTTTAAATCAAAGGACTTGTTACAGATGATGATGAAGATGTGACAGAGCCCAAATTTGTGGAACAAAACAATGGAGTAATAATTAGAAAAGTAGATTGGAGAAGAGAGGAAGTAGATGATTTAAATGCTATCTCTCATGATGTGTTCAAAAGAATAGACAAGTGGATAAAAGAGGTGAATAGAAAGAAGAAGCAAGAGACTCCTAATCCAATAACCAGGAAAAGCACAAGAATTTCAAAAATCGCAAATCCCTCTGCTCTTACTAATGAAATTGAGGAATTTCTCCCTGCAGGTGAATTTAAAGCTGGAATAAAAGATCATCTTGAAGAAGAAAATCCAACTCCTGCACAATTTGTAAGGACCACGAGGACAAGGATCAAAAGAAAGGAAAACACAGACGCGGTTCCCAGCATAGTGATTGACCTTGAAGCAAAAATAAGTGAGACATAACCCAGAAAGAAACTCAAAATGGATAAGAGCTCAGTTACTCCTAAAACTCAATCATCAGGAGAAGGTCAACAAGACTTATCTATATTGAATACACCATGAATGATTCTATGCCAAAAATCCCCAATTGGCTAGATTTGTCTGTCAACAAGAAAAGGAACATTGTTCCTATCTCTACTCCTGTGGGGGATCTGGTCAGCAAGTACCTTGGAAAAACTCCATGACTTAAGAAACCAAAGCTAGAAGCAATGGTTGATGTGGATGCCAAAATGGGTCATTGGATGGAAGAAATATTCAAGCCAAACTCTGACAAAACCAGCGATGAAGTTACATAAAAATATTTTGTTGTGGAAAAGATAGTTCTGGGAATGTCTACCATGGCTACTGACCTGAAGATTCTGAACTCAGACAACAAAAAGATCAACCATTGAGTGCAAAAGGATGCCGAAGATAAAATAATATTAAAGCATGCTCTTTGTAAAATGGCCAAATACATCAAATAGCTTCAGGATCCCGCACCTCAACCACTGTCAATGGTCCCATTTGATATGGATATCAAGTCTCCAGAGAATTAGAAATTATTAGATCAAGTGCACAAGGACAGGTTTATTTCAAAAGCTTTCTTCACATGGAGGGATAAGGTAACAAAGGAAATTATTAAATTTGCTGGTGATTTCGATAGTTTGATAGATAAATTTGACCAGTTATTAAAGGTAATTGAGAGAACAGTGGATCTATGGAAAAAGGAAAAAGAGTAGTTGGAAATTGAAGCACACAACTTGGAATTTGTTTATACCTATGGTATAAACAAGTTCCTCTTTGAGAAATTAGTGTCAGGGATGGATGAGAATTATTTATTTATTGTTAAGATGAATCTGGAATGGGAAGGCTCGTTGTATGAACAAGCCATTGAGGAATCATCCCAAATTATTGAAAATAAGATTAGTTCAAAAGAGATTATGCATGCACAAAATGAATATACGGGAAAAATCATTGGAATGGAAAATGAGGCTTGTAGTGAAATGGCTAAAATATTGGCTTGCTTCAATCAAAAGGTGGAGAAACTGAGAGCTGCTAAAGAAATCAGAATGGATGACCATTCAACTTTAGCTCATGTGGAGTCAGCAGTAATCTATGGTTATGAGCAAATGAAGATCTTTGAAGACAAGTCACAACAGATGCAGAATTTCAAAGATGTTTGGCTGTAGAGGTTTGAAGTAGTTGCAAAACTGAATCGGGAACTAAGGAAGAGCTTCTCTGTAGCATTTGAGGAGAGGAAAGTGGCAAAGAACGCCACCAAAGCATCTGACGGAGCTGTAATTGGCCTATCAGCCAATTAGTTTGCTAAAGTAGTTTTTCATTTTTAAGTTCATTTCCGCAAGTTACTGCTTTCTTTAAGGCAATTAGGTTTGAAAACTGATTCAAGCCCTGCGTGGCTATATATGTTAATTTTGATGACCACTTGAGGGGCGGTTCTCTGGAAGAAAAACTTTACGAGATTTTCTTTTTTGTTTAAGTTGTTTCAGTATTGATTAAATTGGGGATTTTGAATATATTAATATATTATCAGTTGGTTTTATAAGAAGAGCTTGCTATTTTAATTGATCAGTTGGTCTATTGAAGTGTATAATTTTAGTTTCAATTGGAATTAAATGAGTATGCTACCATAGTTTGCAAGTATATTTCAGAATCTGTTCAGTATTCTTTTTTGAAGATTTGATATCTCTATGAATCGGCCATTCTTAGTTTATTTATTTGTTTAAGGTTCTAGTCAGTTGGCTTAGATATCTTAAAAGATCTTAAAATCTCCAAATAGTTAACCATTTATCAATGATGAATCTGAATTGCAACCTTTCATACTTTCTGGTCAAAATTGTATCTTAAAAATAAATTCTTTCTTAATAAAGGGTTATTGAAGATTAATCATTGTATAAGGTAGTTTTTCCTTTAAAATAGAGTGCAATTGTGAGTAACTCATTCAATTTTTAGTGCATTTTTCCTTTTGTATTCAGGGTATAAGAGTTTCTAATTGTTATTTTTCAAAGGGAAAAATCTATTCAAATAAGGTGTCTGGTTAAGAGCTTATAAAAGCAGTGTTAAATGCTACCCAACTATGGGATTTACCTAGAGACGTGTTAAAGTATTATACCCTGTTAGGAGTAACCTTGTTAAAGGTGATGAACTACAACCGATTGTATGTTTGAAATTCATTGAGTTGATGATATTCAACTGAGTTACTAATGTGATGATAGAGATTAATTAGTTAATGTATTGTCATTTATGTCAACTTGTTTTGATTATCATCATGGTTACAAACATCTATTATGGATTAAAGATATTAAAAAAACAAAGTTTATGTGGTCAGTAACTGAAGAGTTGTGTATACAATGAGTTGGAACAGTGGACACCGAGAAAATATAGTGTATACCAAGCATAGTGTTATCCGAGCTAGGTATCATCGACACATCACGATATTGACCAAGTAAAAGAAACTAATGGTCGACTAGATGATGATCTAGAAAATTATTTATTATTTTGAGGTAATTGATAATGTTTGTTATGTTTATCAAATGACTGTGAAAATTCAAGATGATCAGACGAAGGAGATTGAAATGTATTTTTGACACAACTGCGGAGGAAGGTTGAAGTGGCAAAATAAATAATGGAGATTAAGCGACAAAATCTAAGAATGGAAATCAAACAATTTATGATGTCTATATAAGAGACAAGAGATTCATTATGAATCGCGTGCACACACACATATTGCTGAAGAGAATAACTTCATACATGACTGATCAAACTGGTTGAAGACAAAACCGAGCATTTCTGTAAACATCACCGAGCGATAGAGAAAGAAAATTACCAAGCAGAACATAGTATGAAGAATTAGAAATACTGAAGTGAATATTGGTTAGAGGTATTATTGTGCTTAGCATAGATCTGAAAATATGCAGAGTTGTATTTGAATAAGATCATTACTGTATCAGTTTAACCATTGTTACAGATAAATCTCTTAACTGAGTGAGACTTAACATTCTTTTTTATGACATTCAATTAATATTGTTTGTTTTCTTTTTTACCCCATAGTGAATGATTGGTCAAGGGAGAACTATTAGTGATAAATCCTCTAACTAGGTCACACATGACAGTGGGCATTGTAACCTTTAACAGGGTTGGCTCTTAACCAAGCTCACTTCAGAAGAGTGAATTATTTTGGGTTACCGGTCCCAGGTGGTTTTTCCCTTAGAAGGGTTTCCAAGTTAAAAATCTATGTTAATGTGTATGGATGTGTTATATTGTTATTTTTCTTTACACATTACTTTATTTGCATTGATCGCTAATCACGGTATTTGTTTTACTGCTACTTGGTAAATGAGTTTAAGATCACAATTTATATTTCACCAAGTTGGTTTATATATTTGAAATTGTTGTTATATACATCTGGGAGTATTTGGTAATGTAGGATAACTAGAACTAACTTGTTAGAATAATTGAGAGGGGTGGGGGGGGTGAATCAGTGGTCTAAAAAATATTCCAATAAATCAACCCAAAAACTTAGTACCACAATATTAAGCATCTATTTATCTTCAGTCCTACAAGATGTATGCCTTCAAATAATATTAACAAATAACTACTACTCGGGGTTCACTGTTTAAACCTTATTCTTATGTTTACTGATTGGCAGTCTTTCATTTACCAAAAAATAGTAAATTTCTTAGTGTATATCGATCAATCCAGATTAGTTATGTGTAATGCAAAACACTACAGTAATGACTCATAAACACAATGACACATGGATTTTTAATGCGGAAACCCTGTTAAGGGAAAAACCACTTGGGACCGGTAACCCAAAATTTTCACTTCAGAAACCGCTTGGGACCAGTAACCTAACATTTTCACTCTTCTAAAGTGAGCTTGGTGAAGAGCCAACCCTGTTAAATTTTACAAACACACTGTTAGGTGTGACCTTGTTAGAGGATATAAATAGAATAGTTTGTCACTTGATATCGGGCATCTCTATGCTACCTTTTATGACTATACCCTGGTTTGTCAAATGGTATTTGGCATCTCATGCTATCTTCATGATACAAATTTTTGATACTCCTTGGGATGTATCTCAATATAGAAAGGATTGTTAAGTGCTACTCGGTAAAGAGACTTTCTGAATCAATGGTTAAAATGAAACAGTAAATGATCTGTTTGCACATACAACTTATACTTGCAGATTTTTATATCTATTGTAAGCTCATAATACCTTTCTGATCAATGTATCTATTCAATACCTTTGCTCCACTTCTTTTTTCTCGATGATGTTTTGCTTCTTTGTTGCTCAGTGTCTGCAAAAATCTTTAGCTCTTTCCTCACCTTGATTGATTAGGACTGTATGAAGTTGTTCTTCATCAGTTTCTCTTTAGCATCCTTCTTTTCTATTCACTCCCCTAATTCATAATGCATTAGATTGTCTATTTATAGACATGATATCACCATTTCTCACTTCTTGATTTTCTTTTTCTTGGTGTGATCCATAATCTTAGCCAATCTTTCTTTAAAGCTTAAATCTTGTTTTATCCCGTAGATATCTTCTTGCCAAATGGATAAAATAGATTTAAATCTTTTACTTATCTCTGGCTTTAACTTGTTGATGAAAACAATGTTAACAACCAGTTAAGTCTATCTTTAGCTCTGCCAGCTAAGTATTTTTCCATTTCTAAACTTCAGTTAATTTTGGTGTTTTAACTCTTTGATAGCTTTTGTCAACACTTCAGTTCTCCTCGGGTTTCTCCGTCGGTGTCATCTGTCTGTCAGGGTTGTCTGTCCGTCGGGTAACACTGTAATTCTGGCCATTGGTAATTCTTTTGATTCTACTTGTCGGTAATGCTTGTCAGTTTTCTTGCTCGGGCATCACTGTGACTTTGGTCTCTGGTTTCTCTGTCTGTCGGGTTCCACTAACCATCGGTGTTTGTAGTCACTTAGTGAATGTTGGTATTTTATGCATTTCTGAGAGTATAATCTTTATCTCTCTAATTCTCTAAAGTCTTTGACACTTTGAACATAACCAATCAGATTATATTAGGTTGACATCAATGACAATACAAATGATTAACTGATTTAATGTCTTGCATTATCTTTCTACATTTCGGTGATCAACTTAACATCTTCAAACATTCAATCAGTTATATGTCATCAATCTCTCCCTTTGGAATTGATGGAAATACACTACATTATCACACTATATTATTACTAATACAATATGAAATATATCAAGTGTATTTAATCTATCTCTCCCAAATATTTTTGTTCTATAACTAATACAAATGTCTGGCTCTCAGTAAGTTCATATAGCTTAGATTTGTTTCTTACAGAGTATGTTCTTCAATGTTCAATCCCTTTACTGGATAGATGTATTAGCTTCTGATTATGTTCCTAATATGTGTTGTGCCTTGATTGTTCCTCTCCTTGATCGTCTCTTTTTCTTTTGACAACAATCTCTCCCTTAGTATGTATTCTCTCTGTCATCTTATTTCTCTCCCTTTGATGGATATTTCATATGTAATCTCTACCTTTGAGTTCTTAGGAACTTTTCTCCATGGATAATGATATAATTTCTTCCTGGTAATGAGATAATCTATCCCTTATAATTCTTGATAATGAGATATTCTCTCCCATTGACAACAATTCCAAAAAATTCTTCCATATCATCTTTCATCCCTTTTTATAATATACTCCTTGAATTTCCCTATCCATCAGCAATACATTGAATCTAGTGTTCAGTGTAGGTATGTACCTTGATATATACAAATGTATCTTTTCTTTCCATATCTATGCTTACATCAACATGAATGATCTTCTGATTTGTGTGTAGGCTGATGCAATTTCCTAGTCAGCTTACTAACCGATAGACAAGGGTTGTACCCCCAATCAGCTAATTGTTCCTTTGATCGAACATATTCCAGTATCACCTCCTTTGCTTGCACTTGTTCTCTTAAATAGTGATACTTGATAGCAATATGCTTCATCTTAGCATGCATGACTGGATTCTTAGAAATGTTAATTACACTTGTATTATCACAATAGATAATCACTGGTTCAAGAATCTTCATATTCATACCTTCCAGCAACTGTTTGATCCATGCAATATTGGAGCAATTTGTAGTAGCAGCCACATATTATGATTCTACAGTAGACTGAGAGATGCTTCCTTTCTTCTTGTTGATCCATGTGACAAGTCTTTCACCCATGAAGAATTCTCCTCCAGTTGTTCTCTTTCGGTCATTTATGTTTCCAGCCCAATCAACATCTGTATAGACTTGTAGCTCAAATTTTCCTTCTCTTTTATACCATAAGCCATAGTCCTTGGTGTTCTTTAGATATCTTAGAATTCTCTTAACATCAGTCATGTGTAATTCTTTGGGATTAGAAGAGAATCTTGCAACTATTCCAATTGCATGTGCTATATCTGGTCTAGTATGAAAAGCATACATTAGTTTGACAATCATTGATCTATACAAGGTCTGATTTACCTCATTTGACTTATCCTCCTTTGCCAGCTTACATCTGGTAGCCATAGGTGTTTCAACTAGTTTGGACTCTTCCATATTGAATATCTTCAACACTTCCTTGATGTATTTGGACTGAGTGATATATATGCCTGCATCTTGTTGAAGAATTTGTAGACCAAGAAAGAATTTGATCTCCCCAAACATAGAATTTTCAAACTCTTTTCTCATTTCATTATCAAAGGATTTAAATAACATTTCATTTCCCCCAAAAATGATATCATCAACAAATATTTCAGCAATCAGAATATTACCGTCGGTATCTTCTTTGAAGTACAGATTGCTATTTTCACTTGTCCTTACAAATTCAATGCTAATGAGATAGGAGTGAAGTCTTTCATACCAGGCTCTAAGTTCTTGTTTCAATCCATACAAGACTTTATGTAGTCTACATATCATGTTTCTCTTGTCTAGATCAACAAACCCTTCTCGTTGTTCAATGTATACCTCTTCTTCGAGTATTCTATTTAGGAATGCAGATTTGACATCCATCCGATATACCTTGAATCCTTTGAATGCATCATAAACAAGTAAGATTCTAACTCCTAGTCTAGAAACAGGTGAAAAGGTTTCACCTTAATCAATACCTTCTTCTTGTGCATACCCCTTGCATACTAATCTTGTTTTGTTTCTTGTGACTTCTTCATTCTCATTCAACTTGTTTCTGAATATCCTTTTGGTACCGATGAAATTATTGTCATCTGGTCTCGGTACTAGTGTCCATGTAATTTTTTTCTCAATCTGTTCTATTTCTTCATTCATATCACTGACCCATTCCTCATTTTCAAGTGCAGTATTAACATATTTAGGTTCAAAATCACAAAGTAAACATCTAGTGTTTAGTGACTTCTTGTTCTCATTCCAGCCTTCTTGTCTCCTATGATCTGATTCTGTGGATGATGTCTTCTGACATACTTGGCAAGTTTTGGTTCAGCTCATTGTCCATCATTTTGATCATCTTCTTGACCTTCATTCTGATATCCATCGCTCGGTACATCATCTTGAGTATTTTCCTAATTTTTGGTATATGCAACCTGATGCTCGGGTGCAATGTTTTTTTGCTCAGGAGTGATACATTGTTTCTCGGGTAGAGTGTCAGGTTCTTCAGTGTAAACAAACCTATTATAGTATTTTGGTTCTTTTCTTCTTACCTTATCATTCTTTTCTGTAAATTTATCTATTCTTACATTTGCACTTTCAATGATTTTGTTAGAGGACTTGTTAAGATATTTATAAGCCTTGCTTTTGGCGGAATACCCTAGAAAGATACCTTCATCACTTTTGGAGTCAAGCTTTCCATTTCTTTCATCTTTTAAAATATAACATTGACTACTAAAGATTCTGAAGTAACTTACATTGGGTGTGTAACCATACCAAAGCTTATAGGGTGTCTTCTTTTTTTTTCTTCTTCAATTTTACTTTGTTCAATGTGTAGACAACATCACTGACAGCTTCCCTCCAGAAAGTTTGAGTGATGCTTTTCTCAATAATCAATGTTCTTGCACAATCAACAATTGATCTTTTCTTCATTCAATAATTCCATTTTGTTGAGGTGTTCTTGGTGCAGAAACCTATCTTTTAATTCCATGCTCATTGCAATAGTTAGTGAATTCATATGAATAAATTACCCTCCTCTATGTGATTTTAAGCATTTCAATTCTTTACCACTTTGTCTTTCTACCATTTAAACATCTTGAATGCTTCTGATTTTTCTTTGAAGAACATACCTGTCATCATTCTAGAATAATCATCTATAAAGAGAATGAAATACCTATCACCATAGTAACTCTTTGTCCTCAAGGGTCCACATAGATTAGTATGGACTAATTCTAGAATGACATTGGATGTATTGTGTATACTCTTGAAACTAGACTTTCTCATCTAACCTTTTTGAAAATTATTGCACATGATATGCTCAGGCTTTGACATGCTCGGTAAGCCTCTGACTCTTATTTTATTGCTTATCTTTATCATGTTGTCAAAATTCACATGACACAATATCTTATGCCACAACCATATGTCTTTGTTTCTAGGCATTAAACAATTGGTGTTAATGTCATAAAGATAGAAAAGGTTACCTTTTGTCTGTTCACCAGTTCTAATCAACCTTCCCGATTCCTTGAAGATCTTTGCCTTCTTATTCTCAAATGCTACTCGGTGACCTATGTTATTCAGGTCTGAAACACTCAATAGATTATAATTCAGTCCTTTTACCTAGTAAGCATTTTCACAGTTGATCAGGTTATTCAACATTATGGTTCCTTTACCTTCAACTAGACAAGGTGTGTCATTACCCATTCTTACTAATCCACCATTGTAGTATTCAAAATTTTCAAACTTTTGTTTATCACCGGTCATGTGGTGAGTGTAGCCACTATCTATAATCCATACATCATTATTACTAACCTTAGATATGAGTGCAATTTCTACATATCTTTCTTCTTCTTCATCTGAGTCATCCTTCATGGCTACAAATACCATCTCAATGTCTTCTTCAAATTTGGTGTCCGTATCATCAGCTCTATTCTCAGCTAGGTAACAATCTTTATTTCCTTTGTCCTTGTAGTCTTGGGTATCTCTTCTGTTAGATTGTTGGTTGCTTCAGTAATATCTATTATCACCTCGGTCAAACTTCTTTTCATATGTTATGTCATTACTTCTGTCATCTTTTCTTTTGTTAGGACATCTTACAGCAAAGTGTCCAACCTCTTTAAAATTAAAACATACAAGTGGCAATTTACCTTTATATCTACCTTTTCCTCTCTGCAATCTTCTTTCCATTAGTGCTTCAATCTCATCAAGTTGTTGATCCTCATTTTCACTTTCACTATCATTCCTCATAGTGTGTCTATGACTTGATTTACTTATTTTCAAAGAAGATTTCAATGCAGATTATATAGATGGTAAGACACTATTATCAAAGTTATTCATCTCAAATGAAATCAGTCTACCAATTAGACTATCTAGAGTAACAGTATTGTTTGCAACTACTCTCATTTCTTGTATAGAAGATACTCTAATAACATATACATGAAGTAAGGTTCTTAGGATTTTACTTACCACTGTCTCTTCTTCAAGTACACCTCCAACTCCTCAGATAACATTGACTACCTCTTTGATTCTACAACTATACTAGGTGATATTTTCTCCTCCTTTCATCCTTAGGTCATCAAACCTCCCTCTTAGGATTTTTTCCTTGGCTCTTAGTACATTAGCATCTCCTCCATGTACCAGATTCAATTTATCCCACATTTTCTTTTCAGAGGTGCAGGTTTTGACATCTTCAAAATCAGCATCGTAGAGTGGGGAAGCAAGTTCTATCATCATGCAATTATGCTCATGCTTTTCTCTCAGTTTCTCAAGAGTGTGAGGTCCTGTAGGTAACACATATTCAGTATTAAGGTGTTGAGTAACACCATTACCAATACATGATAGGTGGAGTCTTATTATACTTTTCCATGATGCAAATTTGTCTTTATTCAACTTGGGCACATCTCGCTTGTTCATTTTGTGATCTTTTTCTAGAGTTGTTAAACTCTCTTTCTAAGCACACAAGCTCTGATACCAATTGTTAGAATAACTAAGAGGGGGGGGGGGGGGGGGGGGGGGGGNGGGCGGGGTGAATCAGTGGTCTCAAAAATATTCCAATAAATCAACCCAAAAACTTAGTACCACAATATTAAGCCTCTAGTTATCTTTAGTCCTACAAGATGTATGCCTTCAAACAATCTTAACAAATAACTACTGCTTGGGGTTCACTGTTTAAACCTCATTCTTATGTTTACCGATTAGCAGGCTTTCATTTACCAAAAAATATTAAATTGCTTAGCGTATACCGATCAATCCATATTAGTTATGTGTAATGCAAAAAACTAAAGTAATGACTCATAAACACATTGAAACATGGATTTTTAACATGGAAACCATGTTAAGGGAAAAAACACTTCAGACCGGTAACCCAAAATTTTCACTCTTCTGAAGTGAGCTTGGTGAAGATCCAACCCTTTTAAAGGTTACAAACACACTATTAGGTGTGACTTTGTTAGAGGATTTAAATAGAATAGTTTGTCATTTGATATCGGGCATCTTTATGCTACCTTCTATGACTAAACCTTAGTTTGTCAAATGGTATCTTTCATCTCATGCTATTTTCATGATCAAACTTTTTGATACTCATTGGGATGTATCTCAATATAGAAAGGATTGTTAAGTCCTTCTCGATTAAGAGACTTTCTGAATCAATGGTTAAACTGAAACAATAAATGATCTATTCACACATACAACTTATACTTATAGATTTTCAAATCTATTGTAAGCTCATTATACCTTTGCTCCACTTCTTTCTGCTTGGTGATGTTGTGCTTCTCTGTTGCTCGGTGTCTGCAAAAATATTTAGCTCTTTCCTTAGCCTGATTGATCAGGACTGTATAATGTTTTTCTTAATTAGTTTCTCTTCATCACCCTTCTTTTCTATTCACTCCCCTAATTCATAATTAATTATAGTCTCTTTATAGACATGATATCATCGTTTCTCACTTCTTGATTTTCCTTTTCTTGGCGTGATCCGCAATCTTAGCCAATATTGCTTTAAAGCTTAAATCCTATTTTATCTTGTAGATATCTTCTTGCCAAATAGATAAAATAACTTTAAATCTTTTACTTATCTCTTGCTTAACTTGTCGATGAAAACAATGTTAACAACCAGTTAAGTCTATCTTTAGCTCTGCCAGCTAAGTATTTTTCTATTTCTGAACTTTAGTTAATTTCGGTGTTTTAACTCTTTGATAGCTTCTGTCAACACTTCAATTCTCCTTGGGATTCTTTGTCGATGTTGTCTGTCCATCGGGGTTGTCTGTTCATCAGGTAACATTGTAGTTCTAGCTGTTGATAATGCTTGTGATTCTGCTTGTCGGTAATGCTTGTCAGTTTTCTTGCTCGGGCATCACTATGAATTTTCTCTCGGGTTTCTCTTTCCATCGGATTCGACTAACTGTCAGTGTTTGTAGTCACTTAGTAAATTCTGGTCTTTTATGCATTTCTGAAAGCACAATCTTTATATCTCTGATTCTCTAAAGTCTTTGATACTTTGAATATAACCGATCAGATTATATCAAGTTGACATCAATGACAATACAATCCATTAAATGATTTAATGCCTTGCATTATCTTTCTTCATTTCGGTGATCAACTTAACATCTTCAAACATTCAATCAGTTATATGTCATCACTAACTAATTCACCCCCCTCTCAGTTATCTAACAATTGGTATCAGAGCATAGAGTGCTTAGAAGGAAATTTTTAAAGGACTTAAGCTAAATATCACAAGATGTATAAGAAAGATGTGCCTAAGCTGAACAAGGACAACTTCTCAACATGGAAGAGAAGAATGATACTATATCTTTTAGGGATTGGAAATGATATAACACAATACCTAGATACTGATTTCACCTTACCTACTAGACCTTTGACTGTTGATCAGCTGAGAGAAAGACCTGAACACAATACTATGATGATAGAACTTGCTTCTTCACTATCTGATGTTGAATTTGAGGATGTCAAGACATGTACATCAGCCAAGAAGATGTGGGACAAGCTTACACTAGTTCATGGAGGAGATGCAAATGTGCAAAGAGCTAAAGCTGAAAGTCTCAGAAGAAATTTTGATGAGATGAGAATGAAAGAAGGAGAAAACATATCATAGTACAGTAACCGAATCAAGGAGGTTGTGAATTCTATTCATGGAGAAGGTGGAGTTATTGATGAAGACACTATTATAAGTAAGATTATCATAACTTTATTGCCTATTTATGCTATTAGAGTCTCTGCAATACATAAAATGAGAGCAACACCTAGAAATAATATTACAATTGATAGTCTAATTGGTAGACTGATTTCATTTAAGCTGAACAATTTTGACAATAGTGTTGTTCCTACTGTTGAATATGCATTTGTGTCATCTCTAAAAATTTGTAAATCTGGTAACAAACACATGATAAGAAATGATAGTGATAGTGATAGTAATGAGAGAGAACTTGATTAAATTGAAGTATTAATGGCTAGAAGATTGCACAAAGGTAAAGGAAGATATAAAGGTAAAGTACCTTTGGTATGCTTTAATTGTAAAGAAATTGGACACTTTGCTGCCAGATGCCCTAACAGGAAAAATGATGAAAGAGACAATGAAATATCTAATGACAGAAAGGATGATTGAGATTATAGAAGCAATCGACATCATAATAGAAGGAGTAACCGATATTAGAAAGACAAAGGAAAGAAGGCAAGTTACCTTGTTGAAGATGAAGATAAAGACACCGGAACTGACACTGATGAAGATATGGAGGTAGGTATTTGTAGCTTTGAAAGAAGATGAAATGCATGTTGAAACAACACTTATTTCTAAAGTTAGTAAGAATGATATTTGGGTTATTGATAGTGGTTGTACACATCATATGACTGTAGATAAAGAAAAATTCAAATTTCTTGAGCATTATAATGGTGGATCTGTTAGAATGGGAAATGATACACCTTTTCCAGTGAAAGGAAAAAAGGATTATATTTTTGAACAATAAGATCAAATGTAAGAATGCATATTGGGTGAAAGGACTTAATTATAATCTATTGAGTGTTTCACAGTTAAATAAAATAGATCACCAAGTTGCATTTGACAATATACAAGCTAAAATCTACGAGGACACAAGAAAGTTGGTCGACACTGGAGAACAATCAAAAGGTAATCTATTCTATCTTGACACTGCTGAAACTTCTTGTTTGATGACTATAAATGAAGATGTGTGGTTGTCGCATAAGAGGTTATGTCATGCAAATTTTGACAACATGGTTAAGATCAGTAAGAAAAGAAAAGTAAGAGGCTTACCGAGCATGTCTAAACCTGACCATGTCATGTGCAAACAATGTCAAATGGGAAAAATGTCAAAATCCAGTTTTAAGAGAAATTTTTTTTCATCTAATGCTATTTTGGAACTAGATCATACTGACTTATGTGGACCTATGAGAGAAAAAAGTTATTATGGTGATAGATACTTTATTTTATTTGTTGATGACTATTCTAGAATGATGACTGTCATGTTCTTAAAATAAAAATCTGAAGCATTTAAGATGTTCAAATGGTACAAAGCTAAAGTGGAAAAAGAAAGTGGTAAAGAACTGAAATATTTAAGATTAGACAGAGGAGGAGAATTTATTTCTTATGATTTCACTAAATTTTGTAATGAGCTTGGAATTAAGAGACATGTTTCTGCACCAAGGACTGATGAACTACAACTGATTGTATGTTTGAAGTCATTTATTGATATTCAACCGAGTTGCAGATGTGATGATAAGCATTATCAGTTAATGTATTGTCATTGATGTCAACTTATTTGAATATTATTATGGTGGAAAATATTTGTTATGAATTGAAGAACTAGAACAAACAATTTTTATGTGGTCGGTAAATAAAGATTTCTGTATACACCAAGAGATAGTGAAAACTGAGTAAAACACAATGTATACCAAGCACAGTGATAACCAAGCAAGGGATCGCCAATACAACAAGGTATTGACTAAGAAATTAAATCAAACTGAGGCTGACTAGAATGTTGATCTGGCAATTGATGATTTCAAGGTAAAAGATAAAGTTTTTTATTTGATTAAATGGTTATGAAAATTTAATGAAGACCCGGCGACAAATATTGAAACGTGTTTTAAACACAACTGCCGAGGATGGATCAAGTGGGAAAATCAACAATGGAGATTAAGCAGAAAAATTTGAAGGATGGAAATTAAATGAGACATGATACATCTATATAAGAGACAAGAGATTCATTATTAATCATACATGATCCTATGATGTGCACATGCAAAGTTTATGCATGATTGATCAAACTGGTTAAAGATAGAACCGAGTGTTTTCTACAGACATCACCGAGAAAACAAAGGAAAGAGCATTACCGAGCAGAACAAGTATGAATTATGAGATGAACTGAAGTGAAAAAATTGATCAGAGGTATTATGTACTTAGCATAGATCTGAAAATATGCAAAACAGAGTTGTATTTGAATCAGATCATTACTGTATCAGTTTAACCAATATTGTTGCAGATAAATCTCTTAACCGAGTAGCACAGTGAAAGTCTTTATTATGACATTCTAATGAATGTTGAGTGTTTCCTTGTTGACCCCATAGTGAATGCATGGTCAAGAGATAACTATTAGTTTTAAATCCTCTAACCAGGTCACATTTAAGACTGTTCTTTGTAACCTTTAACAGGGTTGTCTCTTCACCGAGATCACTTCAGAAGAGTGAAAATATTTTGGGTTACCAGTCCTAGGTAGTTTTTCCCTTAGCAGGGTTTCCACGTTAAAAATCTATGTGTCAGTGTGCATGAATGTTGTGGATTGTTATTTTACTTTACACTTTACTTTATTCACCTAGATCAGTAATCATAGTATTAATTTACTGATACTTGGTAAACACTATTGACTAAAAGATTGAGATTGCAAAATACATTTTCACCGAGTTGAATTATATGTTTGAATTTGTTTTTATATACATATGGAGGAATTTGGGACTGTATGATAATTTGTGAGGAAACTGATTATAATTGATTCACCCCCCCTCAGTTATTCTAATAATTTCTATCAGAGCATACAGTGCTTAGAAGAAAGTTTTGAAGGACTTAAGCTAAAGATCACAAGATGTATAAGAGAGATGCACCAAAGCTGAACAAGGATAACTTCTCAACATAGAAAAGAAGAATGAGACAATATTGTAGATTATCTAGATAATAAATTCATTCTACCTTATGGACCTTTGACTGTTAATCAGATGAAAGTGAAACATGAACATAACCTTATCATGGTGAAGATTGCTTCTTCACTTACTGATGTAGAATTTGAGGACATCAAGACGTACAACTATCAAGCAGATGTGGGAACAACTTACACTATTTTATGGAGGATATGCAAATGTACTGAGAGCTAAAGATGAAAGTATTCGAGGAAAGTTTGATGATATGAGAATGAAATAAGGTGAGAACATAACATAATACAGTACCAAACTTAAGGAAGTTGTGAATGCTATTTGAGAATCTGGTGAAACTATTGATGAAGACACTATTGTGAGTAAGATTCTTAGAACTCTATTACATATTTATTCTATAAGAGTCTTTGTAATACATGAAATTGGAGCTGCACCTAAAATAACATCACTGTTGATAGTCTTGTGGGAAGATTTATTTCTTTTGAGTTAAATAACTTTGATAATAGTATTATACCATCTATTGAATATGCATTTATGTCTACTTTGAAAATTGGTAAATCTAGTAGCAAACACATAATCAAAAATAATAGTGACAGTGATAGTGAGGAAAAGGAACTTGATGAACTTTAAGATTTAATGGTTAGAAGATTGCACAAAGGTAAAGGAAGATATAAAGGTAAACTAACTTTTATATTCTTTAATTGTAAAGAGATTGGCCATTTTGCTGCAAGATGCCCTAACAGAAAGAATGATGATAAAAATGATAGATCTAATGACAGAAAGGATGACCGAGACTACAGAAGAAACCGACAGTATGATAGAAGAGATAAACTAGATTAAAAGGATAAAGGTAAGAAAACTTGTTACATTTTTGAAGATAAAGATAATGATAGTGGTTTTGACAGTGATGAAGATATTGAGACAGTGTTTATAGCTTTGAAAGATGATTCAGATGAAGATGAAAGGTATGTAGAAACAACACTTATTTCTAAAGTTAGTAAGCATGACATTTGGGTCATTAATAGTGGGTGTACACATGACATGACTGGAAATAAAGGAAATTTTGAATTTCTTGAACATTATGATGGTGGATCTGTAAGAATGGGAAATGATACACCTTTTCAAGTGAAAGGAAAATATACTATTATGCTAAACAATCAAATCAAATGTGAGAATGCATATTGGGTAAAAGGACTTAACTACAATCTGTTGAGTGTTTCAAAGTTGAATAGCATAGGTCACCGAGTTGCATTTGAAAATTGAAAAGCTAGAATCTATGATGGAACAAGAAAATTGATTCGCACTGGTGAACAATCTAAAGGTAACCTATTCTACCTTGACACTGCTAAAAATACTTGCTTATTGGAAAAGAATGAAGATATATGGTTATGGCATAAAAGACTTTGTTATGTAAATTTTGACAACATGGTTAATATTAGTAAGAAAATAAAAGTTAGAGGCTTACCGAGCTTATCTAAACCAGACCATGTAATGTGCAAAAATTGTCAAATAGGAAAGATGTCAAAATCTAGTTTCAAGAGACAGAATTTTTCATCTAATGATATTTTGGAGTTAGTTCATACAGACCTATGTGGACCAATGAGAACACAGAGCTATTATGGAGACATATATTTTATTTTATTTGTTGATGACTACTGTAGAATGATGACTATCATGTTCCTAAAAGAAAAATCTGAAGCATTTAAGATGTTTAAGTGGTACAAAGCTAAAGTGGAAAAATAAATTGGTAGAGATCGAAAGTGTTTGAGATCTGATAGAGAAGGTGAATTTATTTATGATGAGTTCACTAATTTTTTTAATGAGTATGGAATCAAAAGACCGGTTTCTGCATCGAGGACACCACAACTTAATGAAATTGTTGAAAGAAGAAATAGATCAATTGTAGATTGTGTCAGAATATTGATGATCAAAAAGAATTTTGCACAAACATACTGGAGAGAAGTAGTCGGCACAACTCTTTACACATTGAACCGTGTACAACTAAAGAAAGATTAAAAAAAAACTCCTTATGAGCTATGGTACGATTATACACCTATTGCGAGCTATTTTAGAATATTTGGTAGTCGGTGTTATATTCCAAAAGATGATCAAAATGGTAAATTTGATTCAAAAAGTGATGAAGGAATATTTCTTGGATATTCTACTAAGAGTAAATATTACAAATGTTTGAACAAGACATCTAACAAAATCAGTGAAAGTGAAAATGTGAAAGTTGATGAATTTGCAGAGAAAAATGATGAGGACAACATGAAAGAACCAGAGGATTACAATAGATTTTTCTACTTGGAAGCACCTAATACTATGCCGACGTAGATTCCTAATGTTATTAAGTGACTACGACTCCATCTCACTTCGTACCAACACCAATGAGAAAAATGCATAGCAGTGGTGTAGTACAAAAATACAAAATATGTAATCATATAATAATGCATTAAATTAAAGCATTTATATAATCATTTCTTGGCTATTCTGAGCATATATCATCTGAAGGTAAAAGACAGATATCCACAACAAGCATAATAATCATGAGTCTGATAAAAACCCTCTAGATGCATAATCGATAATTCAAATACAAAAATAAACTAGACAACATCCTAAAGCATTGTGCAGATATGATCAAACACTAATGACAACACATCTAACATAAAGATCAACACTACAACATAAATTGAGATAAAGTTTGGTAATCAAATGCATCACACAATGAACTCACTGGTCACATCACAAAGGTAATCACGAAACATCATTGTGATACAATCATAACCCTGTAGCCACTGGCACAAACCTCAGTGACACCATCACATCACATCAAAATCCAACCAAGGCAGATACCAATCATAACCACATCAGTAATCTCAGAATGAGCACAAGACTAAACTGAACTAGGTGTATCTCAAGATGCCAACATAGAACCATAATGAATCGCCTCACAATAGGTGCCCAGTAATCATGCCCAAAACCTCTCTTAGGAATAGTTCATTCAATATAAGGATTAATTATCCCACCGTGAGGTGCATTTAGTTTTTCAACCCAAGGATCTATACTTGAAATGGTATGACACTGTATGTGCACTAAGTCCTTTAAAGAGTCATTCTACCTATGTTGTAGGAAGGTAAAATACATGAAAGGAATCTACGCAAGAGCTGCAAGAAAGGAAACACATTTAATCCTTACTGAAATGAATGCTACCAATTGCAAACTCTACTTAAGCTTATTATTTCAACCTAGAGCATTCACTATAACTATCCTTGCAGGTGCTGTAGGAACATTCACAAAGTACAATGCTGCAGGAAGAAACTGTAATCTTCTATCTAGAATGTTGGAAATTTTGAAAGCAAATCTAATCTACTCTACTCTAACCCACCTCCTAGGTGGCCCCCCTTGGTCGGCTTCTGCTAATCTATTAACACATAAGATGAACCAAAATTCACTTCATTATATTTCAAGAACTGATTACATAAGAATGATACATGAAATTGGAAAATGAAGTTGCTGTGCAAGATGCAACAGAACAATGTATTCCCAAAAATTCTAAACTTAAAAACTAACATTCCAATCCCTATAAATAGAGGATTGACATTTTATTCTAAAATAGAAAACAAAAGATTTGACTGAAATCACACCAGAGAGAAAAAAGGAAACGTAACAGCCCACGACATATACAATCAAGTATGGGTGACCAAGTCAACATGATGGGAGCACAGAGGGATTATAGCGGTTCTACATCCCTGCATTTCTGGAACAGTGGCTCCTCATTTTTAGTAGTCGTGTCTTTTGGTGCCATGATGGTTACCCATCGCAACTAGTCTTCAACACCCTCTTTAAATGTTGTCGACCACTCTCAAGCGGCTCCTCCTTCCTGGCAGGTTAGTTATCATGCAAAGATATCCATACAAGTAAACTTAATCAAATTGATCCAAATATTAGAACACACGTTATGATTTCTATATGAAATAATGTAATATATAATATCGGCAAACATGACATAATTATCTACCCATTGGTTTAATGGTTCTAACTATACTTTGACATAAGTTCAACTGATTATAAGTCCACAAATGTTTTGGTAATACTTAAAAATAGAGTATAAAGATTAATATGATAGAGATAGTAAATGGTCTCATCACATAACATGAGAATAGTCATTGAGTCACATAATCAACTCAGCCAATCATAAAGGGGTAGAAATAAGAATCATAAATGCAAAGTAAGGCATCACAAATTAGGTGCACAACCATCCACAACACAATGGTTCTCATAATCAGGTACGAAGCATAAACAATTATTGATGCAGCAACATAAGTCATCACCCCAAAGGTACAGATCACTCATGGGTCTAACATGTTCACAAAATAAGAATTAACATTAAAATCATATCCATCAGGATGACATGCAGAACACAAACATGAGGCACTACAAGAAGAGTTTGATCAACAAGACGTGAAATGAACTTATAGATAACTTGATTTTTTTCTTGTAAACTATGTAATCAAGAAATATTCTAAGGGGGTGGCATGTTGAAAATAGTACCAATTTTATTTGTATGGACCTTGATCCCATGAATTGATATTATAAATCCAAACAATTTTTCACTATCCACACCAAATATACACTTTTGGGGTTCAAACACATTTGTACTTATAAATTCTTTCAAAGACTTGTCAAAGGATCTTAACATGATCTTAGCATGAAATGGATTTGGCCAAGATATCATCAACATAATCCTCTAATATTTTATGCATTTAGTCATGGAAAATAAGGGTCATAACACATTGATAAGTAGCACCAACATTCTTCAACCCAAATGGCATAACAAACCAAAAAAAGGTACCCTAGGGAGTTATGAAAGGTTGCTCATATTGATCTTTGAGGATTGGTAAAAATGTGATTGTATCCAAAAAATTCATTCATAAAAGACAACAAAGCGTGACAAGCTGTGGAATCAACTATCATGTTGATATTGGGAAGATGAAAGTCATCTTTTAACGAAAATGTATTGATCTCTCTAAAAGTAACACACATTTGTATCTTATTTTCTGGTTTATAAACAACAACGATATTCAAAATCTAAGGAGAATATTTTATAGAATGGATAAATCCAGCTTCAAGGAGCTATTCAATTTTAGCTCTAACAAGTAAAGAAATATTAGGCTTCATTTTTCAACTCATTTTCTTAATAGGCTTAGCATATAGAATCAGGACAATACTATGGGTAACAATTCCAGTATTAATTCACAAAATATCAGAATAATTCCAAGCAAAAATTTCAAGGGACTCATGATTAAGAGAAGAAAAAACCCATCTCTCATCATTTCCCAAACATTTTCCAATCTTAATGATCTTCTCCTCATTATAAGGATCAATTTGAATATCAATAGTCTTTTTTATAAGGAGACTCTTGAGTCTTTTTCACGTCACCTTTAGCATCTTCCCCAAAGTATACTTCAACATTTAAACTATAAGGAAATCAATTATTATGATGATATCGAGGGTGATGATCATAAACACCTAAGAATTCAGCCAATAACCAATAACTTGTTGTGACTAAAAATGTCTAGGGGAGGTATAGTACAGACATAATCAAATTTTATAAGATAAGGATTAACAAGAGAAACTTCTTTAGAAGAAGAAATTATAACATTCATAGTAAGAGACAGTTTTTGAGGTTTTCTCATAGTAGGCTTGAAATTATTATATCCAAGGATGAAAGAACTTTCACAAACATCATTTTCTAAAGGAGCTCAAATTCCTTGTTCATACACACCACGTCCTTTACCATTATAACCATGCTTACCTAATAGATAAAAAAAGGACCATGATAAGAAGCCATTTGTGCAAGAGAGGGTGGGACTTCAAAGGTCACTATTTCTTAATAAATAGGATTAGAAGGAATATAAAAAACTTCCTTTGAAGTAGAAGCAACTACAAAAATTTTGTTAAGTTGATCAGAAAGAGAATTCATTTTCTTAGATTCTCCAATCACATCTTCCTTATTGCTTTATTTTTCCTTATATTGTATAAAAGGAAATTTGTATTCCGCTACAAAGGAAGGAGTGAAATAAAAGATTCCCCATTCAAATTTTAAAAGATTATTTTTTAGGTGAAGGGGGAACTTTGGAGGTAGAAGTTTTTTCCTATTGAATAGGCATTGGAATAGAAGGGGAATCAGACTTAGTTTTCAAACAAGTTTGTATCTTATAATAGCTTTAATGGTGCATATGAGGTTGTTGTGTAGAAATTTAACTTTGCAATGAAGGGTTGAGGGGATAGCTTGCATATCATGCAATCAAGGTCTCCCTAGAAGAAGGTTGCAGGTAAGAGTATCAAGAATGAAATGGATAGGTGTAGGTAAGGTAATCAAACCCATTGTAATAGGAAAATTTATAATGCCTAATTTATCTCTAGAAAAATTATCAAATCCATGAATAGTAAAAGGATTAGGTTTAATTAAGGAGGGATCCACATTAATCTTATGCAATAACATAATTCTACAAACATCAAGGCTAGATCCATTGTCAACCAAGGTTCGTATAATGACATTATCATTAATAAGAACATAAATCATGACAGGATCATATCGATGTTTTAATTCAAAATAAGGTAATTCCTCAGGAGAAAACACAATTTTAGCCTTAGGTATAGTTGTTTTCATGCACTCCAATAAAGTAGTCATATCATTGTGTTTCCTAGGTGGAGGAATATTCATATTATTTAAAGCATCTTTTAGCATTACATGATAAATGGATGAATTTTGGATAAACTCTCAAGCAGGTATCTTCGCAAGAGTAGCACAAAGTTACTCAAGAAGGATATATTCCTTTCCAAGATTTTGAGCAAGATGAGGTGCAGGAGGAAGCAAAAATTGAGAAGTAGGATGAAAATGAGAATATTTGGATTGGTACATTGCCTATTGTTTCTTGTATCATATGTGTGGGAAATCACTTTCTAATTTAAGGTGATTTGCTTTAAAGGAAACTAAGTGTGCGAAAAATAGTTCCCTATGCTAAACTCCCGAGAAGAGGATCATGCAAATTCATATTTAACCCTTAGCAATTACAGAATGATAATACAATAACATGCATACATAGAAAAATGAGAATGACACAATGATTTACCCTGGGGAAAACCTTTCGGTAAAAAATCCCAGCACTCCAAAACCTACACAATGTATTAATCAAAACTAATACTGTTTACAATACACTTGCAATGCAAGTTCTTTCAGGAGATAATCAACACTTGAAGACAAATTCGGCAACATAAAAATGTTCCAACAATACACTAACTTCTCTCAGATTTGCAACCCTAAAAAATGCTTATATCATGCACTTCACTTTTTAGGGCAACTTCTAAAAGCAACCGTATTAGGGTTTTACCATTCTCTGAGAAAATAGGAACCCAAAAAAGAGTGTACACTACTCAACTAATTAGTTGCCACATGTCTTGCATGTCTTCACCCATCATTGAAAATTCCACAATTAGCTCTTACAAATATTAATGACCGTCATAGGAATCCGTCATAACCATTCCAGTCATGATTACCTTACACATTGTCCAAAGTGCCAAAATTTGGAAAATATCAAATGTAAGGAAATATACAAGGTTGAGACACCTTATTCCTAACATTCTCCCACTTTTTGAACACCTTGTAAGAGCCAAAGGAAATAACAAGATTTAATTGCTATAGGCCGAGAGGCCCATAGACTCCGAACACCATATGAACTTCTATGTGCCCACAGGTTTTGTCAATGCATCTGCAACATTCTTTACTGTATCTACCTTCTCCAAACTTACCTTTCCATCCTCTACCATATCTCTCACAAAGTGAAACTGCACATTAATGTGCTTGGTTCTAGCATGGAAAGTTGGATTCTTCGCAAGGCAAATAGCACTTTGACTATCACAACAAATTGTAATCTGTCCTGCATCAACACCAACATCCGAACATAGTCTCTTAAGCCAAATGGATTCCTTACAAGCATGAGTAGTTACCATGTACTCTACTTCTATCGTGGACAAAGCAACCATAGGTTTTCGCTTACTCATCCAACTGATGGCACCACCAAACATAGTGAACACATATACACTGGTGGATCTCCTGTTGTCAATGTCACTTGCCCAATCTAAATCCACAAACCCCCCAATACAAATTGAATGTGGAGCTCTAGAAGAGTTTCCATGATAGCATATGGAATACTCTGATGTACCCTTCAAATATCTGAACACTCTCTTAACTGCATCCTAATGTACCCGTCCAGGTTTATCCATAAACTGATTCAGGACTTCCACTGCTTGGGGAATGTTTGTTCTAGTACAGACCATAGCATACATAAGGCTGCCAACTACACTCGCATAAGGTACTTTGCTCATGTCCTCCACCTCACTAGGATATTTTGGACAATCATCCACAAATAACTTTGTTCCCATAGAAACAGGAACACACAATGGTCTGCAATCCGCCATGCTAAACCTGTCCAACACAGACTTCACGTACTTACTCTGACTCAACCAAAGTTTTCTGTTAGACCTATCTCTACTAATTTCCATACCCAGAATATACATGGATGCCCCTAGATCTTTCATCTCAAACTGTGCTAACAACTGAGACTTAAAATAAAAAATCATACCCATACCCTTCCCAATCAACAACATATCATCAACATATAATGCAATAATAAGAAGGTGATCATTGTCAACTTTGAAATAAACACAATGATCTAATTTTGATCTTAGAAAACCAATCAACAACACAAAGTCATCAAATTTAAGGTACCACAACCTAGGAGATTGTTTCAAACCATATAGAGACTTCTTTAATCTACAAACCAAAGACTCTTTACCTTTCTAAATATAGTGCTCAGGCTGTGATATATAGATCTCTTCTTCCAAATCACCACGAAGGAAATTTGTCTTCACATCCATCTATTCTACCTCTAAATCATACGATGCTGCTAGAGATAACAAAAATCTAATGGATGTAAGCTTTTCAAAAGGAGAGAATATTTCACCATAATCAATTCCCTCCACCTATGAATACCCCTTTGCAACCAATCTGGCCTTGTACCTCTCAACATTGCCATTTGCATAGAATTTCTTCTTAAACACCCATTTGCTTCCAACAAGTTTCCATCCTTTAGGCAAAGGTACTAGCTCCCAAGTTTTTTTCTTCTCCAATGAAGCCATCTCATCATCCATGGCCTCAATCCAGGAACCTGCATCTTCTATACCTATAGCCTCTTTCACAGATCTAGGCTCATCAGTGTTTGTAATCAAGGCATAAGCACAACTGGAGTCTAACATAGAAAATCCAAACCTCTCTGGCTACTTTCTTTCTCTCGTGGATCTCCTCAAGGGCTGAGGTTGAGGTTGTTCTACCTCTTCTTCTAAATTTTTAGAGTTGCTAGATCTCTCCTCATCATCAGATCCATCACGGTCTCTCTATTTAGTCTTCTTAGGGGTAGGAGGCAACTGAACAACATCTTCTTTCATTTCTTTTTCATTTAGTTGTAGAAAAATAGGAGAATGTGTTAGCTCTCTAAAAATAACATTTCTGCTATACAACACCTTACCAATCATAGGATCCCAAAGCTTGTATACTTTCACAACAACACTATAGCCGATGAAGATACATTTTACAACCTTGTTTTCCAACTTAGATCTTCTCTCCTTAGGCACATGTGCATAAGATTCACAACAAAAAACACAAAGATGTCTAATTGAAGGCTTCTTACCAGACCACACCTCCAAGGGTCTCTTACCAACAAGAGCTAATGTAAGAGATCTGTTAACCAGATAGCAAGCAGTGGCTACAAATTTAGCCCAAAACCTTTGTTCGAGGCCAACTCTGCTAAGCATACTCCTAGCCTTCTCCATCAGTGTCTTGTTCATTCTTTCTACAACTCCATTTTGTTGTGGGGTATAAGGAGTTGTCTTATGCCTCTCAATCCCTTGTTCTTTATAGAACTGTTCAAACTCTGCCGAACAAAACTCACCACCATTTTCAGTTCTCACACACTTAATTCTTTTACCAGTCTGATTCTCTACGAGAGCTTTAAATTCCTTGAACCGAATGAAAACTTGTGTCTTGCTTTTAAAGAAATAAATCCATGTCCTTCTACTGTAATCATCTATAAAAGATACAAAATATATAGATTTGGAGAGTGAAGGAACTTTAACAGGACCAAACACATCCGAATGGATAAGATCCAAAATACTAGAAGTCTTGTGAGAACTGGAGTAAAAATGAACATGATTTTGCTTACCATAACACAGTGTTTGCAGAAGTCAAACTTGAGACTACAATCATTTAACCCCTTAATGAGGTTTTTATTTTTATGGTTCTGAGACCCTTCTCACCAATGTGGCCAAATCTCATATGCCACAACATTGTCTTTTCTACAGGAAGTTTGCCTTCCAAAGTGTTAGCACCCTTAGGTACACTTGATGCACTACCATCAGAACCCATTACGACTGACTTCTTCATTGCTAGTTCAGATGGTGGAGATGAAGTGATTGCTGCTCTCTTCCTTGAGATAGAAGAAATTTTGCACTATGAAGTGCAAGCATCCAGCTGAAACATGGTACCTCTCCTAATACCTTTTGTGAGCACTATAGCTCCTCTAATCATCTTGCATCCATCTTTCAAAAAAACAACTTGCACACCTACATCATTCAACATGCTTACAGATAATAGGTTTCATGCCAAACCCGGGATGTGCATTACCCTGTTGATCCCCTTTACTCATCCATCAGGGAATCTGATAGTGACTCTTCCTCATCCAACTATCTCTAGGTGAGAATCATCACGTAGGTACATCTTTCCACCATTGAACTCCTCATACTTTGAGAACTAACTTCGATGAGAGGTCATGTGAAAAGAAGCACCTGATTCAATCAGCCACACATCATCAGATTCATGAGTGGCCAAGGTTGCGACAAAAGCATCACCATCTTCTTGAGATTTTTCAGAATACGAATCTAGGCTTTTATTCTTCTTCTTTGGCTCTTTGTAGTCCTTACAGAAGTTCCCAATCTTACCTTAGTTCCAACATGTTACCTTAGACTTTCTAGGAGTCTTATATTTCCCATGGGATTTGGATCTACCCTTTTCAGACTTATTGTCATTTTTCTTTCCTCTGTCTTTGGATCTACCACGAACAACAAGGGCTTCCTTGGTTGAATCAGAAGTCTTTCTTTGCATCTCTTCATATAATAGCGAAGAAACCACATCATCCATTTGGAAAGTGACAATAGTACTCCCTAGGGCCATTACAAGATGGTCCCATGAATCTGGCAAGGAACATAGTAGGGTCATACATCGATCCTCCTCCTCCAACTTGACACCAGTTGATGTCAACTGTGCAATAAACATGTTAAACACGTTCAGGTGATCTGCAATGGATCCTCCTTCCTCCATTCTCAGAGAATATAGCTTCTTTCTCAGGAACAATCTGTTCACCAAGGACTTGGCCTGATACACAGACCCAAGACGTGTCCATAATTTGTTTGTGATCTTCTCATTGAGAACATTCAGGAGAAAAGAATTTGCTAGACAGAGTCTAATGAGACCCTTAGCTTTTCGATCTTCGAGATCCCAATCTACTTGAGGCATGTTTACTGGTTTGATATCATTATCAACCACCTCCCATACATCACGGTCTACGAGCATGTCTTCCATCTTGATTTTCCACAACTCAAAGTTTGTGCCATTGAAATTCTCCACCTCCATTCTACTGTATGAAGAACCTGCCATCTCTTCCTACAATAAGGTTATGAATACTCTGCAACAATACTCCCACTGAACTAGATATTAGCTCAAAAAATCCATAACCTAACAAATAGAACCAAAACTGGCCAGGCTCTGATACCAACTGAAAGGAAACTAAGTGTGCGGAAAATAGTTCCCTACGCTAAACTCCAGAGAAGAGGGTTGTGCAAATTCAGATTTAACACTTAGCAATTACAGAATGATAATACAATAACATGCATACATAGAAAAATGAGAATGACACAATGATTTACCATGGGGAAAACCTTTCGATAAAAAACCCTAGCACTCCAAAACCAGCACAATGTATTAATCAAAACTAATACTGTTTACAATACACTTGCAATGCAAGTTCTTTCAGGAGATAATCAACACTTGAAGACAAATTTGGCAGCATAAAAATGTTCCAACAATACACTAACTTCTCTCAGATTCGCAACCCTAAAAAAGGCTTATATTATGCACTTCACTTTTTAGGGCAACTTCCAAAAGCAACCGTATTAGGGTTTTACCATTCTCTGAGAAAATAGGAACATGAAAAAGAGTGTACAGTACTCAACTAATTAGTTTCCACATGTCTTGCATGTCTTCACCCATCATCGAAACTTCCACAATTAGCTATTAAAAATATTAATGACTGTCACAGGAATCTGTCATAACCATTTTAGTCATGATTACCTTACACATTGTCCAAAGTGACGACATTTGGAAAATATCAAATGTAAGGAAATATAGAAGGTTGAGACACCTTATTCCTAACATTGCTTAGAAAAGGTCAAGAGACTCTTGGTTTGGAATCCTTTAAAAATAATTAAAGATTTTCTAGGAGTTTGAAAGTTTAAAGAATCACTACAAACTTGGACAACAATAATGGGTTTGTTTGGGGGTTGAGGATTATCTTGATGAAGATAAACAAAAGCTTTGGGTTTATGATTGTCATCAATGTAACCATTCACTTGAATTATATTAATTAATCTTTAACAAAGGGATGGTTTAGGAGATGTAGAAGATAATTTAATAGATATGAAGTTATCAAGTGCCTCACCCAACATATTAAATTTGTCACTACTAAACAACTCATCAAAGGCTTTAAAGTCTTGTAAAAGAAATCAAACATATTTTTAATCCAGGAAAATAAAACACATATATTGTAATGAAAAAGACACATACATAAAATAAAATATTTGTTTTTATTTTATTTTATCATTTAAAAAAAAGTAAAAGCACAAATGCAATGAAAAATATTTTTTTTGTTCTTTGTTATTTTGAAATCATACATATGCATAAAACTAAATCTAATCAAACAAATTAGAAGTAAAAGGCATTCACTTCAAGTTCACTAGAATGTGAGGACTCAAAAATTAGGACGGGGTCAAGCTAGGCTCAAGGATCCCTTTCTCCATACCACATTGGAATATAGGTCCACCAAGAGATTCATATGGCTGACTAACTCCTTTGCACAAGGGAGATAAGCTTAATATCTATGCTCTTGAGGTCCATACTGTTGGAGATTTACTTCTGGCAGCTAGTTGATTGTATGTTTGTCATTGATGACAACATATAATATACAACAGTGATCTATATGTACTTATCAGAATGATGATATCAAGCCTTGCATGGTTATATTCATGTTGTAGACATGTTGGTGATGTTTTGTTCATACACACAGACTCAGATATGAAGTTTCAGTTATGTTGTGCAAATTTGTTTTGTGGCAGTTACAGTTTTTGGAGCTTGTCTATATAGAGCCGACGTATTGCATTGGTTCTTGAGTTGCACCTATCTTTGGGATATGCGTGTGTATATTAAAGATTAGTTATGAGTTGAAGATAGTTATCTAAAGGCGCCAAACGTGTTTCAACAAGATTGAAAAGTTAAAGTTAATTTGGTGAGGTTGGCTTAGTGAAGCGTCACGTCTATTTAGTCTATATTGCAAGGTTGTAATTATGCTTGTGTGATTAGTAAAGCCAACAAGGATGTTATGAAGAGTTTTCTAATAGGTCCCATGATCTCATACTTTGAGGAAGATACTTATAGTAAGTCATTTGTGAAACGCTATGTGTGAATAATAAGAAAAGATACAGGAAAAGAACAGAGCAGAATGTCAGATGTATTTCATTCATCAAGGATCTATGTGAAGAAGTAGTGGAAGATTACAATACATTGGAACTGATCAAGACAACAGGTCTACTCTATAGTTCATCATGAGATATAGTGTATACCTATTCTATAGAAGGTTTTAGCCTTCACCATTGAAGCAGTGAGCTTTTGGACAGTGAGTCCTCACCCTTAATTGGGTTATTTGTAAAAGACTCCTAATAGGGTCAGACCCTTAACCAGGTCACTATACTTTTTGCATTGTAAAGAAAAACTCCTAACAGGGTTGCAAGATCTTCTAACAGGGATTATTATAAACAAGTATAGTTCATTATGGGTGTTAATTCCCACCGGGGTTTTTACCATTTGGTTTCTCCGTAACCAAATTATGGTGTTGTTTATTGTGTTATCTGAATGTACATTTACTTTATTGTATTCTAGAGTTAATAAAAGAAAAGAATTAAATTAGCTGATAAATGATTCACCCCCCTCTCAGTTATCCTTTGGGACTATTCTAACAATTGGTATTAGATCCAAGTTCCTTGAAGAGAAAGCCTAACAGCTTAAGGTAGATCATATGGCATACTTCAGAAAAGAGAGTCCTAAGTTCGATGGAGAAAATCATTTGGATTGGCAGAACAAAATGATAACACATCTACAGTGTGTTGGTTTTGAGATATTTGAGATAGCCACACAAGAAGTTGTTATTCCCTCTCTAAAAGACCTATCAAAAGATGATGCTACTAGTAAACAGAAGGATACATTCACAACTAATGCAGTTTCCAAAGAAGCCCTTATAAGCGCACTATCTGACAGTGAATTCTCTAATATCAAGAAGGTAGACAAGACATACACAATATGGAAGTATTTAGAAGACATGTTTGAAGGAGATGTTCAATAAAAGAATGCACGTAGGAAAACATGGAAAAATAAATACAACAATCTTGAGATGTTACCTGAAGAAAACATCAGAGCCTATAATCAAAGGATAAATGAAGCAGTTTCTGGAATTGGAAATAATGGTGGAAAAATATCAAAATAAAATATAATGGAAAAGCTATTAACTACCTTAACATCAGACTATGAGAAAAAGATCAGTATTCTAGAGGAAACCATGCAATTCTCACAAGACTTCAAGAGAGAGACTTTGATCAGTAAAATCTCTGCATTTGAGATATCAAGATTGAAGACTGAACCCAAAAGTGAAACAGACTTCAAAGCTTCAGTCCATGGCAAGAAATCTCACATCTCTAGCAATAATGAGAAAGAACAAGTTGATGAAGAACTAGAAGAAATCATAGCCATGATTTCTAAAAGAGAAAATAAAAGCAAAGGGAAATATGAAGGACAACTTCCATTCAAATGTTTTTCATGCAACAAGATCGGTCACTTTGCATCCAAGTGTCCTACAAGAGTAAAGAAATTCAGATTTGATTATAAACCTAAATACAAGAAGGAATGCTATCATGATGAAGAAGGTGTAACTAATGAATATTTAGGAGAAGATGAAATTGGATTCATTTCCCTTAAAGACATTGAAAAAGTGCTTGAGGAAATGCACATTGAAGATGAAAAGGAAGCATATGAATTAGCCCTAATTTCCAAAGCAGACATTAGAACTAACTAGATCATTGACAATGGATGTTCTTACCACATGACAGGTGATAAAGATAGATTTGTTCATCTAGACAAGTACAAAGGTGGTATGGTTAGATTTGGAGATAACACTCCTAAACCTATCATTGGCAGAGGATCTATCACCTTGGATGGAAAGAACAAGACATATGATGTTCTCTATGTTGATGGATTACATCACAATTTGCTAAGTGTTGGATAGCTACTTGACAAAGGTTATCATTTGGAATTCAAAGACAACAAATGCATTATTAGCAACAAAGGAGACATGATTGCATCAGGATCAAAGATAAAAGGTAATGTTTTTCAGCTTAATTCAGATGTAAGTTGTTTTGTTGCAAAAGTGGATGACAGTTGGTTATGGCACAAGAGACTCTATCATATCAATTTTGATAATATAGTAAAGATAAGAAATGTCAAGGCAGTTAGAGACCTTCCAAGTATTGCAAGACTAGTTGACACAATGTGTAGGGAATGTGTTATGGGAAAGCATGTAAGGGGCTCTTTCAGAAGCAAGCAGAACTCATCTAAAAACAAGTTAGACCTAGTTCATATAGATTTATGTAGTCCTACTCAAACCAGATCATATTACGGAGAAAAGGTATTTCATTTTGTTTGATGATGACTTTTCAAGGATGATGTGGGTTGCGTTCTTAAAGGAGAAGTCTGAAGCCTTTGAGAAGTTCAAAATATTCAAAGCCAAAGTGGAGAATGAATCTGGATTAAAACTAAAGTGTCTGAGATCAGATAAAGGAGGAGAATACACATCTGACTAGTTTTATGACTACTGTGAAGAACATGGAATTAAAAGATAGTTGAGTGCACCCAAAACCCCATAGTAGAATGGGATAGCAGAAAGGAGGAACAAGATCATACTTGATACAGTGCGCACTATGATGATTGAAGGAAAATTTGCACACATCGATTGGAGAGATGCAGTTAATACAATAGTCTATACTATCAATAGAACACAACTAAGGTCAGGTGTGGATAAGACACCTTATGAACTTTGGTTTGGTAATGTACCTACAGTAAAATACTTCAGAATATTTGGCAACAAGTGCTACATCAAGAGAGATGATGGTGTTGGTAAGTTTGATGCTAGAAGCGATGAAGGTATTTTCCTTGGTTACTGTACTAAAAGCAAAGCATACATATGTTTTAATTTGAGATTAAAGAAGATAATTGAAAGTACTCATGTAAAGATTGATGAAAAGTTCATGGTTCAAGAAAGGTACTATGAATATGCACCTATGATTGAGGATGAACCTAGGCCTAGCAGTAAAGACACTGTTATTGAAGAAATGTTTAATTGCATTGATGTTTCATGTAATGAACCTGAATCAAGCAAAGAAGTATCACAGATTATAGATGAGGATGTTACACCAAAAGTTTCAAAGTTCACATCTAGGTATCATTCAAAAGATGATATCATTGG
>MU228187.1:393610-426333 GCA_018584345.1 Thuja plicata | reverse complement strand
AAATTAGCTGATAACTGATTCCCCCCCCCCCCCTCTCAGTTATCCTTTGGGACTATTCTAGCACACACTCCTTTTTTTCTTAGGAATGAGAGATTTTAGATATATGATTAGTGATTTAATTCTATAAAAAATCTTAGAACAACAAACCATATATCTGAAAGATAAAATAAAGATAAGGAGGGCATGGGATTTGTGCACTTGGATATGAGATTTTGAGACTTGTTTTGTTGATATTGATCCAACTAGATATCAGAACCCAATAAGCTTCTAGATATAGCTTCTCATAGGTTTTACCTATTTACCATTGAATTTTGTGTCAATTCTAGGCTATAAGGGGCAATGTGGTGTGTAGGAGGCGACTAGACTTGCCCCTACTTGTGGGGGTTACCCCTAACATTGCAAATTGGTCTAAGATGTAGATTTGGAATTGTGGAAGGTCTGAGAACGTGTTTTCATTGTTAGAATTTGATTTGACAAGATGTATTTGTACCCACAAGGGGAAAATGGTGTGTGCGTGGTTATAAGGGTTTGTCTTAATCAACCCCCCATTTTGGTAATTCTTGCCTCCACAAAATGATAATGCTGAAAATAGGAATTGTGTGTGCTCTTGAATCTTAAGTGCGTCTAATATTGCTATGAGCTAAAATGCATATAGTAAATAAGAGATCTACCCTAGTATGCTAGAGTAAAACCCTATATGATATTAAAATCAAATGTCATTAATAATTAAATTCAAATTTGAAGCTTGAATGTGTAGATTTGAGGTTAACATGAAATAATACCCAACCCAAAGGGAGGAGTACACGCCAAATAGCAATCATTGATCTCCTTATCATCTTCATCATCCCTTAAAGTTTAATTTTTGATGATGTAGTTGTTGAATACTTGATGTAGATGAGAATATAGACTTGAATATTCACACTTGTTGTTATTATTAATGCAAAGATCTTCACTTCATAGGATATCTTCAAATTTTAGTGCCAAACCTTCACAATTTATTTCATCCCTTGCCTCTGGATAGATGTAAATAAAGTGAGATAAATTTTCTTTTATAGGTCATTTAAGTTTCTCAGGGTGCCAAAATCTAAGGAGAGTGACAAGGATCTAGAAATATTGCTAAAATCTTAAGACTTAACTCCAATTAAAATTTGGGGTGAATCTTTCATGTAAGGGGCATCGTCTAATGTAGGAGGTGGATTGGAATACCCCATATTCTTTGAGTCTCCCTTTACGAGGAATTCTGGGCTCAAATTTAAATTAGGAGTCCTAATGAACATGAGGATATAAAAAGTGTGTGCACAATCGAGGTATAATAAGAAGAAATGAACAAAAGGACACTAATTATGGAATAGGGCATATGTGTATAGTCCTAAAAAGTTAGCTCCTGTAATTGGGTACTTTACTAGCACCTATTAGACCCCATTTTGGTGATTTCAAGGTCTAAATACCAATTTTACTTGATCCTAGCAACCTATATTTTCTCCCCCTTAATTATTTTCCTCTATCCCAACATCCCCTCCAAATTATGACCCATTTTATAGGGTATAGGACCCCATTTTTGTATTTTACCTAGGATAGGATGCCAATGTTGGCCTATCCCAGGCAAATAGGGCCCTAATTTGACCTAGGGCCCGATATAAGGTTATTAGCAAAAGTTTTGATTTTGTGGTCGGCCTCGATCAATTTTAAATCCCAAAATTATGGAATAACCATAAAAGGATCTTATATCTCCTCATTTTGACATCAAATATCAAGTGCAAATATCATATCTCTACTCAAGCATTTTGGCAATCAAGTTATCAATATTTTAAAGTAAGCAAGAGCAATTGAGCATTTGGAGTCAAGATTTGAAGGCAAGCATCCAAGATCAAGATCTCCAAGTCTCCAATTCTTCAAGATCATTCATGTAAAAGGAAATATTCTCCAATTGATGCATGTTATCTCTCATGATGGCAAAGTAGAGGAATTCCCAATCAAGCAAGAAGATCCTTCCTTCATTCTTCTTGTTTCCCTTCATTGCAAGCAATTTTCAAGCATACCAACATTCAAGATCTAGGAGTCACACTCATAGATCTATGCATTTTTTAGGGAATCCTTGATCCTATATCTCATTACATGGTCAACTCTTTAGATTTCAATAACATTTCAATCATCTTAATGGTATGAGCAATTTATACATCTATCCATGAGGGTTTATGCGAGGTAAATCTACCATTTTCTTTTTTACACACTTTCCTTTATGAAATTTATTTCCATTTTCAAGGTTTATTCCTAAATAGGGGTTTGACCAAGGAAAAATCCTCTATAAAACCTTTCCCCCTATTTTCCTATGGATAGGAACATGTTGCAGAGCTACCAGATCAGGATCGGGAAGATTGGATATAGTCAGATAGATCCAAAAAATTTTAGACAGTTTTGCTTGGTATAGGATGCCATTGGTGGCCTATACCTAGGTACAGGGAAATTTTTTGCCTTTACCCTACATTTTCAGCTCAAATTTTATCTACAGGTCAGTTTTATGCTTTTATTTCCATTTTTATACTTTTTTGCTCATTATCAATTTGTATTAGTTTGTTATTTCTAATTTTCTGAACTTGCCTATTTAGTTACTAAAATCAACATAATCACATTAGTTTATAATTTCCATTTCATCAATTATCATATTTGAGCAAAGGATAATTGTCCCACTTAGTGTTTGAGTCACCTCTTGAACCTAGTGGGGCATCTTCCTTCCAAAATGTATAATTGGTAAAAATTTGAAGTGATATGGCTTATCTATGTCATTGCTTCCCTTTTTCACTTCTCTATTTTTGGTAAACATGACCTATTACATACTTTTGATTTTGTAGTTAGATTCCCTTTGTATGCATCTAGATTCTATTGTCATATTATATGCATAATTACATCAGATTTTCTTTTCATTAAATAAATTACCATATTACTTAAGTTGAATTACATATCTCTTTCAAATATTATAATTGCATTAGATATATCCTTTCTTTCATTTCCTTGTACATGAGTGTCATTGCCTTTAGTACTAATTATAGAATTCTAGTTAGTAGAAATCATATAATTATGGGTTCCTTTGATCCTGATCCTTCTATTTTTTCTAGGAATCTTGATGAGACCAACATGCATCTTAATGACATTAATCCTATTATGGAGAAAAACTCTTCCGAGTCTTCTCATGATGAGGATGAGGCCTTAATATCTCCTCCTATTCAAATAAAAAAAAATTCTAATGACTTTGAAAATTTTGAGCAATGGTTAGGACAAGAAAACCCTAATTCTAAAGTCATATATGTTGTAGAAGGTTTAAGAAGATTATCCAAATGATGAGAAAATGTTAATATCTTATGTACAATATCTCATCTCATTGATAACAACGTCAAATCTCTTAAATATTGTTTTCAAGATCTAGGTTTAATTCAACCTACCACTAGTGTTGAGACCTTTATGCCTATCTCTACCTCTATTCTTGTATCCACATGATCCACCTATAATAACAATGTCTATTCAAAATATCAAACCTACACATGTTAGCATTCTCAATCCTATTATTTCCCCCATTCCTTCAAGTATATTTGTGCCACAACCATATGTCTTCGTTTGTAGCAATCAAACAAGTGGTGTCAGTATCATTCAGATAGAATAAGTTACCTTTTTTCTGCTCACCGGTACCAATCAGATTTTCTAATTTATTGAAGATCTTTGCCTTCTTATCTTCAAACGATACTTAATGACCTAAATTATTCAACTGAGAAACACTCAATAGATTATAATTCAATCCATTTACCTAATAAGCATTTTCACATTTTATCTGGTTATTCAACATTATAGTTCCTCTACCTTCAACTCGACAAGGTGTGTCATTACCCATTCTTACTGAACCACCTTTATAGTATTCAAAAGTATCAAAATTTTGCTTATCACCGATCATATGGTGAGTGTAGCCACTATCTATGATCTAGACATCTTTTTTACTAACATTAGATATGAGTGCAATTTCTACATACCTTTCTTCATCATCTTTTACTGCCACAAACACCATCTTGATGTCCTCATCAGATTCGGGGTCAGTATCATCATCTTTGCATTTTTATAGGTAACTGACCTTCTTTCCTTTGTCCTTGTAGTCTAGGGTATCTCTTATTTCTGATTATTGGTAGCTTTTGTAATCACCTTGTCAGTTTATTTTCAAATGATCTGTCATTACTTCTGTCATCTTTTCTTCTATTAGTACATCTTGCAGCAAAGTGTCCAATCTCTTTACAATTAAAACAAACAAGTGGTAATTTACCTTTGTACTTACCTTTGCCTCTCTGCATTCTTCTAGCCATAAGTGCTTCAATTTCATCAAAATCATCTTCTTCACTTTCACTTTCACTATCTTTTCTCATAGTGTGCTTATGACTTGATTTACTTATTCTCATATAAGTTTTGAATGCAGACTCTATGTTTGGTAAGACACTATTATCAAAGTTATTCATCTGAAATGAAATTAGTCTTCCAATCAAACTGTCTAGAGTAACATTTCTATTTGCTACTGCTCTCATTTCTTGAATGGAAGATACTCTAATAGCATAAGTAGGCAGTAAGGTTCTTAGAATTTTACTTACCACTGTATCTTCTTCTAGTACACCTCCAACTCCTCAGATAGAATTGACTACCTCTTTGATTCTTGTGTTGTACTGAGTGATGTTTTCACCTTCTTTCATTTTGTGATCATCAAACTTTCCTCTAAGGCTTTCTGCCTTGGCTCTCAAAACATTTTTGTCACCACCATGTACAAGCATCAATTTGTCCCACATCCACTTTGCAGTCTTGCAGGTTTTGACATCTTCAAATTCAGCATCAGAGAGTGAGGAAGAAAGCTCTATCATCATGCAGTTGTGCTCATGCTTCTCTCTCATTTGTTCAATTGTTGGTGCTCCTGTGGGAAACACATATTCAGTATCTAAGTATTGAGTAATATCATTACCAATACTTGATAAGTGGAGTCTTATTCTGCTATGCCATGAAGCAAAATTATCTTTGTTCAACTTGGGCACATCTCATCTGTTCATCTTGTGATCTTTAGCTTAGGTCTTGAAACCTTCCTTCTAATTACACAAGCTCTGATACCAATTGTTAGTAAAAACTGAGAGGGGGGGGGGGGGGGGGAANGTGAATCAGTGGCCTCAAAAATTAATCCTTAAATCAACCCTTAAAAATTATAACCACTAATTATGTCTCAAGTTATCTTCTGTCCTACAAGATTGTATGCCTTGAAATACTTTAATCAATTTTCTACTTGTTGGATTGCTTTGCTAATCTATCTTCATTATGATTATCGATAAGCAATTAACTGTTTACCAAAACACAGTAAATATGTAGAGTATACCGATCAATCCAGAAATGCATATGTGAAATGTAAAACAGTAAAGTAATAAACCATAAACACATAACACAATGATTTTAATGTGGAAACCCTATTAAGGAAAAAACCACTGGGACTGGTACCCTAAATTTTCACTCTTCTGAAGTGAGCTCTGTTAGGAGCCAACCTTGTTAAAGGTTACAAACACACTGTTAGGTGTGACCTTGTTAGAGGATTTAGAAATAGTTTGTCACCTAGCATCTGGCATCTAATGCTACCATCCTTGATCAAACTCTCTTGGACTGTCAATAGGTATCGGGAATATACAATGCTACTTTTGTGATCAAACTTTTTGATACTCCTTGAGATGTATCTTAATTATAAAAGACTTTTAAGTTCTACTCGGTTAAGAGGCTTTATGCTTCAATGGTTAAACTGAAACACTAATGATCTATTCATACATACAACTCAACTGTATATTTTCAGATCTATTGTAAGTCCATTATCTCTTTGATCAATATAATTACTTATACCTTTGCTCCACACTGTTCTACTCTGTGTTTCTTGTCTCATTATTCGTCAGTGTCTGCAGAATCTAGCTCTTTCCTCATCTTGTTTATCAGGACTGAATGAAGACTTTCTTCTCCTTAAGATTTTCTTTAGCATCTTTCCTCTATTCTCTTGTTCACCCCCACAATTCGTAATGAATTGGGTTTGTCTCTATATAGACATGATTTCCCCTTTTCTTGGCTTTCTTGGTCCTTGGCGTGTTCCACAATTCTCGCCAATAGATTTAAAGAAAACTCCTGATTTATCTTTAAGAGATCTTCTTGCCAACTAGACAAATCAGCTTTAAATCACTTACTTATCTCCAACTTTATCTGGATGATCAAAACAATGATAAGTATCTGTTAATTCTATCTTTAGCTTCTTGACAGCTAAGCATTTTGTCATTTTCTAAACTCTCTATTTTTTCGGTCAACACTTCAGTTAGTCATCGATGATGATTGAATGTTCTACTGGTGTGACTTCAGTTTTCATCGAGATCTCCGTCCTTGTCTTCTTTGTCGGGCAATACTAAAATTATTTCCATCGGGTTACTCTGTGTTCTGCTCACTGGGCAACGCTGTAACTCTGCTCATCGGGTAACACTGTGACTCTACTCTTTTACTCTGACTGTCAGTGTGCACTCCATTGGTGTATGCAGTCACTTAGTGAATACTTGACTTGTATGCATTAATAATAGCATAGTCTTGATTCATCGGTTCTTTGAAGTCTTTGGCAGTATTTGAATGACCATACAGATTATATCAAGTTGACATCAATGAAAATACAATACATTAACTGATTTAATCCTTGCATTATCATCAACTTAATATCTTCAAACATTCAACCAGTTACATGTCATCACATATGTTTAATTTGGCTCCACCATCAATGAGGACTCTACATATTGTGTGTTTGTGAACTTAGATGAGCAGGTGCAAGGGATCATTATGCAAAGGCTTGTGTGGTGGAATGTCATGGTCCATAAAGGTTGCATGCTTGTTGGTAGCTATGTGGTTCACCATGGTTTGGAAGCTTTTTGAAGTTATGTCCCTTGGGACAACTGCATTTTGGAGTGCTTGGTTGAGAGCTTGCTTGTGCTGTGGGGATATGTGCAAAAGTTCAAACATAGATATCTGGGTAGGTGTGCACTTTAGCTGATCCACAAGACTAGTCTTTGGATCGGAGCTTGTTGGCCGATTAGCTGGTATAGAAGATGTGGAAGGTACTCCTTGTAAGACAACCTTAGACTGGCGTGTGGTGACAAACATTTAGCATTTGGGTCTCTAATAGAAATAGTGGCCACATGGCTATCTGAGGGATTGATGCAGTTGATGGTGTTATTAGTGTTAGGATATGTGTAATTGACTTGTTTGGATTGTCCACCAGACCCTGAGGCATTCCCTTTGTTATGATCATGGAATGTGTCATTGAAGATTATATGATCAGTAGTGCCCTTGGTTTGGGCATTTGTGACATCGATAACCCCTATTTCAATCAAATCTTGAATGACATTTTTTAATTGATAGCAGTTGGGTGTCTTGTGTCCCTTTACCCGATGAAATTCACAAAATTCATTATCATTGTACCACTTTGGTTTTACAGCACCATGTTCGTATTCTTTGATTTTAGGTAGAGTGATAGTATTAGAGTGTATCAACTTTCTTAGGGCTAACTCTATCGACTCCCCCAATGGTGTGTAGTCTCATTTAGGAAACAAAAATTATTGTGGGTGTTGTGTGGGTGGTTAATTGTTTGACATAGGTACTGCTTGAATAGGGGGTGGTTGGTTCTCAGTGTGCACTTGATGAGTGGGCACTAAGGGTTTTTGGTTTTCCATAGGTGCTCCTTGCAGTAACACCTTTGGTTGAGCATAATTGACTGTCTTTACTTTAATGACACCATCACTGGTGACATTTTTGTTCTTGTTCCACCACTTGGATTTTTCCATTGCAGTTTTGTTCATGTTTTTCTGGGTAGGGTTTGCAAGGATACCTCTTTTGACCAGGTTTTTCTCACAGTGAACTCCTCGTTCGATGAGTTGCTTGAAGTTAGGAGCCAACTATAATTCTGTGGTAAATGACATATCTAGGATCATATTATTGATGAACATGACTATGAGGTCTTGCTTGGGCACGCCATATGTTATTCGATTTGTAGTGTTCCTCCACCTTTATAGGAATTTCACAAAGGATTCTCCATCTTTCTGTTTAATATCACAGAGGTCCTTGATGCTAACCTTGTGTTCGATATTGTGATGGAAGTGAGCAATGAATTTTTTGGCCAACTCTCCCCAAGACAAGATGCCATGAGATAAGTGTGAGAACCATTCCATTGCTATTTTGGCTAGACTTTGTGCGAATTATCGCATTAGGTATCTTTTGTCATGTGCAACCTTAATGCAACTGACAAAGAACTCTCCGATATGTTCTATGGGGTTGGTGTTGCCTCTGTATTTGTAAAACTTGGGTATCGAGAAATGAGTGGGAAACAAAGACATGTTCAATGAATGATCAAAGGGGTATGGGTACAAATCCTTTGCAGTGTAGGACTTGGTTTTCCCCTGATTTTGCGTGTCCATCATTTGGGTTTGTAGACTTTACACTTGCTAGATTAACATGTTTGTCTGAGATTGAGGAATATTGGTGACATTGAACCTTTGTGTCATGGTAGGTATGAGGTTGCACCTCTATGTACCTTGAGTTGGGACATATGATCTAGTCCTTGGGACTTGATATTGGTTCCCCAGTGTGTGATTATGATGCTAGGGTATTTGATTGGTCCATGATTGTTGTTGTTGTTGTGGTTGTTGGGGTTTTTGGGGTTGTTGGTTTTTTTGGGGTTGTGGTAATCCTTGTAGGAATAAAGGTGTAGCCTTGGGTGGACGCTAACTAAATTTTAGACCCATAGAGACTGATCCCTATGGGAGCGAGGTATTGACCCAAGGCTAGCAGAGATTGACTATAGTATCAAAACAGTCATAAATAGGTTGTTATTTTTTGTATAATTGATGACATAGCATGAGAGTTTAATGTAAAAGGCCACGAGGCTAAGGCTTGAGATATACTAGTGACCAAGGGTGCACTTAGTTGGGATCTTGTCATGCTTTGTGTGGATGATGTGCTAGCTTTCTTTGTAGAGCTAGTCTAGTTTGACACAGTCTACGCTGATGTCGCTGTCGTCGATGATGGAAAGGCGTGGGATATCACAGGTTCCATTTGAGAAGGTTGAGTTGTGTTTTGGCTTGATAGAGGGTTCTCTAGCCATACTGTTGACACATTAAATTCAGCGAGGAGTTTGACTCCCTTCTTAATCAACATGGATAAAAACCTTTCAATATTTCTCTCTACCACAACATCAACTACTTGTGTTGAATAGGCATCTTTCTCTATATCTTCGAGCTCCTCCTTTGTGACATCTTGGAACAATGTTGGTCTATGTGGATTCTCAATGTAAAGAGTAGGACTAGTATTTTTGAAAGGGTCATCCTCTCGCTCTTGTTCCCATGGGGGAAACTGGTTGATGTAGGACTTATCAGGTTGTGTCCTAGCCTTCGACCTAGTGAAAGGTCCTGCATAGGGTGTATAAGACATAGTGTTGTCTAGTTTTTAAAACTAAAATAAGTGATATAATGCAAACAAAAAAGGATAACCTTTCTAGGAGAGTTCGAGTTATGTTTGGACAAGGGTAATTGTAGGGACAAATTTTGATTTCTCTTGATCTCAAAAGACTTTGTGATATAAGATATGGATTCTGACTATTGCCTTGGAGAAAGTCACTGATAGAGATTGATGATTTGAGATAACGGGATCAAGATAATCGAGTCTTAACTTTTGAATTAACGATATTTTATACAATAATCATGCTTTCAAATAATGGATGATCTTTAATTTTTAGATATTCACATAATATTCTTCACATTTTTCTGGGATGTAGACACTAATATTTTACAAAAAATAGGGAATCTTCCCAAGGTTTTCAGGAAAAAATAGATGTTCAGAGTTTCCTGGCTAAGTGCGGCAAACTTCCACCGATTATGGTTAAGTGATAGGTCAATTGAGGTAAATAATCACTAATTGTGGTAATTTAAAGGCTCAAGTGTGGCAATAAAATAGTCGATTGTGGTATAATTCCATCAATTGCGGCAAGATGTTGGCAATTGTGGAAAAAGGAGATAGTTTGGAAAAAGATCTCAAATCTGGTGTATCTATCTGATAAAATTGATTTCTGGAACAAGGATTCTGATTGTAGAACAAGTTTGAAGTTGACATCCTAGAAATGAACAAGTTGGACTCATTTTGCTAGTTTTTGATGTTGGTTTTGCATTTTTAGAAATTGATCACAGAACAAGCACAATAGACAATGTGTTTCATAATCTATGACAAGTCTTGAAACAAGGACAAACAGTTTAATCTAGGTTAAAATTGGCTTCAAAATACAATGTTATAAGGCCAATACTTAAATGTTCGTTATCTCACACAACAAGTGTCACACTACTAGGACACGAAGGTCCATGACGTAGGCGCTCATATTGTTTTCGTGCTAGTGAAGATCTCTTTCACTACCACAATATCCTGGTACACATATGTTGGGGATCTTGGGGGGTAATTTTGTAACCCCTTGCACTATAACAAGGTATTTTTTTGGAGGTGAATTGGGTTGGCCTCTATTTAATAAGGTTGTAGTAGGGTCCATGGTGTCTATCCAATCAATTTGTACATGTGTGACTCACTAAAGAGCCTAGTTGACCATGTTGTCTACTTAGGAATATTCACCCAATCCAGGCTATCATCAACACACCTCGCCTGAGCTTGACTAGATATAAAAAAAAATTTTAGTCCGCGTCTTGTTTATATACCAATCTGAAGGATTACTGGTTTAAGGTCGTTCTCTGAGGAAGAAGTGCGTTCCCCAGACAAGACTTTCTAAAAAAGTATAAAGGTTTTTAATCTAAAAACTTTGTGCAAGCGTACCAATGACCCAAGCCACAAGTTTAATTGATTTAAACACCAAAATTCCATGTGTGAACTAAGCTAATCACCGATACAAGCACCAACATTCAATTTTAAAGCCCAAAGTAGGTGATGATTTTCTTGTTCAATTTTAATGCACCAAATTGAAATTTTTTTTGCCTTTGTTCAATTTTTAAGCACCATGTCAGTTTTAAGCACCAAATTTGGAAAAACAAGGTTCAAAATGTTTGCATGCAATGTTTGTTTTAAGCACCAAAAACACAAATGAATAAATTTTAGGTTGCTATGTTAACTGTTTCCTCGCCACAAGCTATCAAAAAGTGATTAGTACCAAAATATTCTAACTAACAATTGAAGGATATCTACAACTCCATAATTTTTAAGATCATTAAGGCCAATGGTAACCTTGTAATTAGCTGTGAAACATTTGATAGAATCAAGATACATGTTGTAAGCTTCGCTTTGATCTTCTGTTGTGATTGCCAATATGGATTTTTGTTGCATGCAGTAGTTAGCGGTTCTTCTTATGGTAGCTCTCAGTGATCTAGCACCCAAGGTGCGTCTGATTATCCTCTTGGCTATTAGTCATTTGCTCAATCCTGCATAGAAATCAAGAAAGAACACACAAAAAGAAAACTTTTCAAAGATCTTTCTTTTTTTGAAAATATTTCTCAGAAAAATTTAAATAACAGAGAATAAAGTCCTTGTATAATTCAAGACCTTTCCAAAAATGTAACTTTTTTGATAAGAAATGTTGATTTGTGTCAAGAATTATTTTTTTATGAAATATCATAAAAAAATTATAAAAAGTCGTAAAAATTTCTAAAAAATATGAATTTTGGACTGTAGCTCTCTTATGTCAACAAATACTTGAAAAAAAGTTTTAGATCATAATTCCTTAATTTGTGTCCTAGGGACCCATTTTATTAGAACAAACCAGTTTTAAAAGATCTATTATTTTTGCAAAATAATTTCACAAAAATTAAAATCACAAAGAATAAACCCCCTCTATAATTTCAAGTGCTTTCTAAAAATATAATTTTTTTGAAAAGAAACTCTAATTTGTGCCCATAAATGATTTTTTTAGGAAATATCATTAAAAAATTATCAAAAAAAAAAAAAACATAAAAATCTTCATTTTGTATTGTGGCCTCCTTAGATCAGCTTCAACCTACAAAAATAATTTCATAAAAATATTCCATGCGGTTTGAAAGATATGACCAAATTTCACGCAGGTTGTAAGTTCACGTCGGGTTCACCAAAATGTATAGGTTGTGTTCTGTACACTCAATAATGAGGGTTAGTAGCACCGATTTGCAATGGAAATAAATTAATCAAACTACTAAGAATGAGCCTATGAACAATAAAATAACAAGCAATCAAGGAGGAATACAAACGAATGCAAACCAATAAAGCTTGAATCTTCTATTGTCTCTCTTTACTCCTTCTGAAACGCTACGTGTGTGGTGCTCAATATTGGTATGGGCAACATCTATGACTTGGGAGCATCGAGAATATGATATTGAATGTGTGATCACAAAAAGGCTTGATGCTTGAACCAATCTGACAGAGTAAGGGTGCATAAAAGCTTGAAATCTTAGATGTTTGATCACAAGACGGCTCGATGCTTGAACCAATCTGACAGAGTAAGGGTGCACGAAAGCTTGAAATCCTAGATGTTTGATCGCAAGAAGGCTTGATCCTTGAACCAATCTGACAGAGTAAGGGCACACAAAAGCTTGATCCTGGATCTTTGATCGCAAGAAGGATTGATGCTTGAACCAATCTGATAGAGTAATGGCGCACAAAAGCTTGATATCATGGACGTTTGATCGCAAGAAGGCTTGATGCTTGAACCAATCTGATAGAGTAATGGCGCACAAAAGCTTGAAATCACAGATCCTTCAAATGGTTATGAAGGATTGATTATATAGAATATGGAAATGATATGAACGGTTGAGATCAATCCCATAGATTAGAGGATGAACATTTGAGATCAAAGGGAACTGGAGAAGCCATCAATAAACTCCACCTCCTCAACTTGGAGAGAGGAGATAAAGTTTGGTTAACTGAACAACTGATTATGAGTTACGTTTTGAACTGAAGAGGTAATTTGGAGTTACCTTTTTGAACTGTAGAGGTAGGTGGAGTAATTCATGCAATTAGAGTTCTGATCAAGAGTTCTCTTTTTTGCACTAAAGAAAGTATTTAATTGAATATTTAATTCATTTTTGTAATTAAAGTATTCAACATGTGAGATAATTGAATTCTTTTTGCTTTAGAATTGAATTATTGAATGAAATTAAATTAATTTAGTGAAATTAATTTAATTAGAAGAATTAATTAATAAGTTTAAATATTTAAATTTAAACGCTAGGAAATTGAATTTAATTAATTAATGGAGATTAATCAATTAAAGTTAATTAATTAAATAAAATTAATTATTTAATTAATTTTGGGGATTTGATTAGATTATTTGGGGAATGAAATTAGAAGAAAATAGATGATTAATTAATGATTAAAAAACCAATAATTAATAGATGAAAATTAGTGTTTGTAATGTAAGATTGCAAGTATGTCCATTTTAGGGTGCGTATAGTTTGTTTGTTGTGATGTGCTTCCCCCGTGATGTATTGCTTGATATATGTCTTGTTTAGATTTGTTTAAACAACCCTTGTTGCTCCGTTGGCGCAAGGTGACAAAGGAAGCAACCTATTGTGACATTCCTCTTTTTATATCTCACTTCTTCTATATGTTGTTAAATGTGTCATGCATGTTCCACTATTTGTAAATGTTCCTTTGCATTTTCTGATTGGGGATGATGCAAAATGACAACTACCTATTTATTTTTGGTCTTTGTGATGTTGGCCCAAAATGAATCTTCTTTGTGACTCTTATGTGAAATTATTCCATTATGCTTGTAGTTATGCTACATTTGGGGAATGATGGAATTTCATTTTGATATAATATACATATTTTCATATGATCATATTGACCCTAGAGTTAGTAGATCCCTTATGTGCTATCTTTTGTCATGTGTTCATTTTCCTTAGATTGTCATTTATTGGGGGTATCTCGTAGTGGAAACATTTCTTATGGGTGCATGTATGCTTCGTTAAAGCCATTGATCCCATTAAGGTGTTTATTATTTCTTTAATGTGGGGGCATACACCCTGCTCCCTATTTCACATTTTTCAAACACGTACACAATTTTTCAATGCAATCTCCCTCTTTTTTGGATGGCCAAATAGACAATTATTTCTTGTGTTTATCCTTTCATCAGATCCCTTAATAGAGACAATTCTTTCTTTAAGGATTGATCCTCCTTGTCTTAGATCCCTTAATGGAGATAATGCTTTCCTTAAGGAACGATCTTCCTTTTCTTTGATCCCTATGGAGACAATGCTTTCCTTAGGCCTGATCGCCCTTGTCAGATCCCTTAATGGAGACAATGCTTTCCTTAAGGACTAATCCTCTTTGATGGGTTGAATATCATAACACAACTTGCAAGGCCTTCAATGCCATATTTTTCATCACTTTCTCTTTGTGTGATCCATAGTAAGGCAATACCTCTCTCTCTCTCTCTCTCTCTCTCTCTCTCTCTCTCTCTCTCTCTCTCTCTNATCCCTCTCTCTCTCTCTCTCTCTCTCTCTCTCTCTCTCTCTCTCTCTCTCTCTCTAAGTGATGCCTCCTTTATCTTGGTTTTGGATTTGATGAAGACTTAAGTCCCTTGGGGTCTTGATGTTTCTTTGCCTCCTTAACCTTGAAAATATTTCTCTAATGCATTGATCTACTTTATCATGAGCATGATCTTGTCTCATCCTCTTGCTAAAGTGGGGGCTAAATTTATAGTTCTAGAAAGTTAGCACTTATAATTGAGTACTTTACTAGGACCTATTAGACCCTATTTTGGTGATTTTGAGGTTTGAATACATATTTGTTTTGATCCTAGCAATCTATCTTTCCCCCCCCCACTTCTTTTCTTCTATCCCAACATCCCCTTCAAATTCTAGCCCATTTTCCAGTGTACAGGATGCCAATGGCGACTTGTCCTAGGAAAATGAGGCCCTAATTTGACCCAGGGCCCGATATTGGGGTATTAGCAGGAGTTTTGATTTTGTGGTTGGCTTGGACTTGGATTATTTTTTAATCCTAAAATGATGGAGTAAGTATAAAAAGGATCTTATCTCTCCTCATTTTGACATCAATTATAAAGTGAAAATATCATAAATATACTCAAGAATTTTGGCAATCAAGTTATCAATATTTTCAAGCAAGAAAGAGCAACTGAGCATTTGGATTCAATATTTGAAGACAAGAATCCAGGATCAAGATCTCCAAGTCTCCAATTATTCAAGATCATTCAAGTCAAAGGCAATATTCTCCAATTGATGCATGTTTGTCTCCCATGATGGCCAAGTAGAGTAATTCTCAATCAAGAAAGAAGATCCTTCCTTCGTTCTACTTCTCTCTCCTTCATTGCAAGCAATTTTAAAGCATACCAACATTCAAGATCTACGAGTGGAATTCATAGGATCTATACATTTTTTAGGGCATCCTTGATTCTACATCTCATTCCAAGGTCAAATATTTAGATTTCAAGCACATTTCAAGCATCTTCATGGGTATGAGTGATTTCTACATCTATCTATGGGGCTTTATGTGAGGTAAATCTACCATTTGCCTTATTACATATTTCCTTTATGCAATTTCTTTCCATTTTCAAGGTTGATTCCTAAACAAGATTTTGACAAAGGAAAACCCCTTTACACAACCTTTTTACCTATTTTTTGTGCACTGGAACATGTTGTGGTGCCACTAGATTGGGATCAAGAAGATTGGATATAGTCGGACAAACTCGTAAAATTTTAGATGATTTTTCTTGGTATAGGATGCCATTGGCGGCCTATACCCAGGTCTAGGGAGATTTTCAGCCTATAACCTGCATTTTTAACTCAAATTTTACCTGTAGGCCAGTTCTGTGCTTTGCTTTCCATTTTTGTATTTTTTCTACTCATTATCAATCTGTATCAGTATGTTATTTCTAGTTTTCTACAACTTGTCTATTTAGTCACTACAATCAACTTAATCACATTATTTTATCATTTCTATTTCATCAATTATCATGTTTGAGCAAAGGATCATTGTCTCATTTAGTGTTTGAGTCTCCTCTTGAACCTAGTGGAGCATCTATCCTTTGAAAATGTATAATTGGTAAAAGGGTGAAGTGATTTGGCCTATCTATGTCATTGTTTCCCTTTTTCACCTCTACGACATATAAAAGATGGTCAAATGGATGAAATAATTAAAGGGGCACACTTATAATAAATGACCCACATAAAGTTTTGATGACATTGGATTAATGAAAGACTCATTTTAATTTTGTTATTGATTAAATGCATCATGAAGTCCTATAATGCATGCTAAGATGAAACACACTAAAATGAGTACTAACAAGCATAGAATTGTACACATTAGAAAGGTGCATATAATTTACAATGCTTCATAACCAAATATTTTAGAAGCAAGAACATAAGGGGTTGGAGCGAGAGGAGATACACGGTGAATGCATTGAAAAATATCAAATGGGAGTGGTTATTAGTATTAAAAGGGACATATACACAAATATAGTTAGCGGGGTCAAATTCATGAACCATAATTTGTTGCTATTACCTGGATGAAATAAAAGTGGCAATTTTTCTTCAACTTGGATCATGATCACTATACAACAAGTGAATTATTTTTGCTAGATGAGGTGATAAACAATAGAAATGATAAAAATATATAATTTTTAACTCTTGTAAACAAGAAATTCAAGTTGGAGAAATCTTTGTACATCTTGCATGATGTATTTTCTTTTGGGATTAGTTCTACCAAAAACATTCAATGAAATAAAATTCATGGATGTTGGGATTGAGGGGCATTGACATCACTATTTATCTCATCAAGATGTCTAAATTCCTCTATGAATGTCACTAGTTTTGGAGATTTGAACCTAATAAAGGCCTTTTTTATATAGCATAAATCACCCTTCTTTGTTTCTCAAGATAAGTTATGAGATCGAATAAAGGTAGAATGGGAATGTGGTCAAGTAATTGACTACAAAAATGATAATGATAGAAAGAAGAAATGTTATATTAAAGTGAGGTTTATTCATTACTTTTTTTGATTTCCTTTTAGGTTTTGAATCAATCATTTATTTCACCTTAATAGGTTTTGAAACTTGGGGCCCAACAACTGATTATTTCCAATAAATACCTTTAGCTATAGTATCATAAGAAGTTTTTTATCTATTAAAATAGTTCATAAAGATGGAAATAACATCACATAAGTATCATCAATTGTATTACTCAAAAGATACCAGCCCCACCTATTAAAAAGCTACAAAAATAGTCCCAATTACATAGAAATATACCATATATGACCAGATCAAACCAAAATTACAACTACCTACACTAATCATATAGATTAGTCCAACTATCCTATTATATTATTGCTACATTCAACCTTGTCACGATCAAAGGCTCCAATGGGTGGATCCACAACAGATGAGATGTTTGTTGCATCTTCCCAGCTTGGTCCTTTGTCCTCTTGATTCTTCCTAATCAAGATGTTCTCTTTCTCAATGTCAATCTGCTTCTCTCTGACATAGAACTTCAGACTATCCAGCTCCTCCTTGTTCAACTCATCGGCATAGTTGTCAAAATAATAGGCTGGCAGGATGTCTTCTTTATAGATTATCATGGCTCCTTCGTGCACCAAGATCATGAATATATCTTTAGGGACTTCCAGGATTGTAGATACCTGAGACATAATATGAAAATGAGTGAGTTTATAATTAAACTCAGTAAGCACCCTCTTCGTTTGTTGGAAAAAATCTTCATTTCTCTGCTTCCAAAGAAACCACAAAACCTCAGCAGTAAGAGAAAACCAAAATAAGTTAAGAGAAAGACCAAAAGGCTCTGAAAAAACCACCAAGACTTCTTTCCAAGACAACCCAAGTCTACTATTCCATTTGATAGGACTACGAAGAAATAAAGACCAAACTCTGGAAGAAAATTTGCATTCAATTAAAAGGTGTTCAAAAGACTCAGGACAATCACAAATAGAACAAGTGACGGGTTCCAAACCAATAGAATCCAAACAAGAATCAAAATCTACTTGAAGAAATTTTTTTTGGGTTCCACATGTGAGTGCCAAAACAAATCAAACACATGGTGCCATCTAGAAACCAATCAATTAAAGCCCCAACTATGATTAATTCTATTAAAGATGGAAGTGTTCTCTTTGAGCATATTATAGATAGATTTAGTAGAAGCATTAAACAAAAAACCACCACCAGTCCACTTAATCTGATTGAAGGCATGTTAGTATCAAGAATTTTTCCAAGGAAGAAAGAACCAAATTCTTTAGACACCATAGTGTAGGTCTTCTTTTGAGTCAAGGGTGCCCCAAATTTGTCTCTGATTTCCTTGCAACTACTCAACCGATTGTCAACTAGAACAACATTAATAAGAGAAACGCCTTTATTATTCCATACCTTAGAAGAGAAGCCTTGAGTAAGAGACAAAGGCTTGTTTTTAATATAAATGCCCCACCAAATAGATCTATCGGAAACAAAGAATGTAAGAGAGCTCCCTATGGCATTTTTAGAACAAAACAAGACTCTCACTCGAGTCCATGCTTTCCAAATGGAAGAAAAAACCTTGGAACCAAACCACTTTATTTCAAACTGCCCAAAAACAATATCAACAAGAGGCACATTTTTCCAATTTTTACCTTTTTAATGATATATTTTTGAATATTATTCCTAACCAAAACCTTCCAAGGTTCATCTCCATAGAGGCTATTCAGAATCCATTTAGAGGCCATGGCTATCCCATGTTCTTGTAAATTCCTAAGACCAAGCCCCTCAAACCTCCTTAGAGTGCAACACCGGTCCCACTTAACACAATGTCATTTCTTAGTACCCATTCCATCAGACCATAGAAAGTTTCTAAGAATTTTATCAAACTCATTATTTTGGTATTTAGTAAACAACAAAGATAAAGTATAATATATAGCATGAGATTCCATTATTTTTTGTACAACTTGAACCCTACCAGCCAGAGATAACATGTGAGTTTGTCACTTTATATGCTTATTCTCAATTTTAGAATAAATCCACTACCACATATATTTAAGTGTAGGCTCAACTGCAAAAGGGATGCCAAGATATCTTACTATGGCATTAGGGTCATTCCACATCCATCCTTTCTATAGTAACTAATCTAGAGCATTCTCATTCCATCGATCCGAGCACAATTGACTTATGGGGAGCAACCTTGGCTCCAGCTACAAGACAAAAATACTGTAGTCTATACATGGTATTATCAAAGTTACCAAGAGAGAGTTCAAGGAACATGACATTATCATCAACAAATTGTGCATTAATAAGATCTTCACCATTAGGTATGGTTATACCTTTTACAGGAGGGCCAAGCTTAGAAGCTCTAAGAATGAAGAAAAGAGCATCAACAACAGTGAAAAACAATGATGGAGCAATGTGACACCCCTGTCTAATAGACCTTTGCAGTGAGATAGGATCAAAAATTTCACCATTTACTTCTATGACTGTGGAGGAGTCCTTGAATAAAACTGAGATCCATCTACAATAGTAAGGGGGAAACCAAAAGCACGAAGCATAGTGATCACAAAAGGTCATTCCACTTGATCATAGGCTTTCTCAAAATCAAGAAGTACCATAGCAATATTCTAACCATCACTATGAGCCTAGTTCATGGCCTCCCAACTGGTAATGATAATTTCAAGAATATATATGCCCTTAATGAACCTAGTCTAAGTAGCCGAAATGATTCTTCCTGGAATATTAACATTCCTCATAGCAAGTACCTTAGCAATGATTTTGTATGAATGATTAAAGAGTGTAACGTGTCTCCAATTTTTTACATGCGACTTGTCTCCATTCTTGGGTAATAATTTTATAATTCCCCTATTGATCTTCTCCCCTAGGGTGCCTCTGTCAAAAGCTTCTTCATATACCTCTAGCAACTCCTGGCTAATCCATTCACTATTTTTTTTTATAGAATTCAATAGGCAGACCGTCTAGACTAGGAGATTTGCCATTGGCCATGGATCCAATAGCTTCTTCAATTTCCTTTAGGCTAATGTTCTGCTCTAACATCTTGTATTATTCTTTGTTAATATTCTTAGGAATATGTCTCACACAATCTTCCAATGCTCTGATATTGTTGGCACCATATTCATATGTAAATAGATCCTTGTAAAATTGGTAGAATGCACCCAGTATTTATTTGTTATCTCTAGACAATCCCAAACTAGTTTGTATTTCCTCAATGAGTTCTCTCTTTTGTTTTGCCCTAATAATGTTATAGAAGTATTTGGTCCCTCTATCTCCATCTTTGAGCCAATTCATCTTGGCTCTAATATTTTTCCATTGAATATCATAGTTCTGATACCTTCTCCATTCAACTTTAGTGATGACTAAGTCTTTTTCAAGTTTCTCATTTTGCCCTTCTTTCTACAACATTTCCTCAATCTCAATAAGTTTACTCTGACACTTAGTTTCATTATATTTTATAGTCCATAGCATGCTTTTTACCATAGTTTGAAACATTTTCCTCCACACTTCCACTAAGTATCCCCACTGTTCTCCTAGAGAAGAGAACCCACTAATGAATTAGATAAACAAGTGACCATTATGATAACATCATTAGTTCTTGATCTTGAAGCAAGGAAACATTTAGTTTAAACAAATTACCTTTTCTGCTACCATGGTTTATCTTCTAATGAACATCAATAGTAACATTACAAGAAATAAGAGAATGATCAGAAATGTTGGCTAGAGAAACTCTAACAGGGTATGACTTAGAATCATGAGAGGCACCAAAGAAAGAAGATCAAATGATTTTATTTATAAGTATGTAGCCCTTATTGTGAGATTTCCAAAAAGTTAATTTTGAATATATTTAATTTTATTATTATATTTTTTTTCTTGTGGATGTGTGTATTTTACCAAACATTAAGGCCCTTGTTTCACACAGGTGAAAAAATAGGAAAAGAGAGAATTTTTTTTAAAATATACTTTCCCTAGGTATTGATTGTTAATACTATAAGGTCCAAGATTACTAAGAGGTGGGTGAATCAGTAATCTATCAGATTTGAAACTTTTCACAATTCATTCAACACCATAAACCACATTCATCAACTTTAAACTTTATGCATTCAATAAATAAAATAACCAAACAATCATCCGCACAGGCAACAAAGTAACACTAGTATTTTTATCATGGAACCCTTGACTAAGGGTGAAAACCACGGTGGGGATTAGCACCCACAAATATTTGCACTCTTTTGAAATGCGCCCTGCTAAAGGCCTAGCCCTGTTAGGAGCTTACAATGATGCCCTGTTAGGAGTAGACCCTGTTAGGAGTCACCTAGTTAAAGGATTTACCTCTAGCCATGTTATGAGTAACCTTGTTAAAGTATTTGAGACCCTAACTTTAAAGAGCCACCCTATTAAAGGATTTACAAATCAAACATGTTAAAGTCTACCCTGTCAAGGGATTTTCTTACATAAATGGTTAGGAATCAACAAGTACAATGATCTGGGTGTAGCACACCTCCTCTTCTTGTTCAGATCCAATTAAGCACATCACTTCTACTTCTTGCAGACTATCTTCAATATTCACTTGACCACACCTTTGCATCCACGATCTACACTTGCATAATTCATCAATTTACATATAAATACATTACAAGTTCATTAGGAGACCACCGCCTTAATCATGACCTAAAACATTGAATTTCATCATTATAATCAATCCCACTCAATCCTTGAACCCTAAAACATATTACCAATCTAGAACATTCGATTATAACTTTAGGTCAACCTTCAAATCCATCGTACATCGATTTAAATCAAGAACAATCAAACCTTTTTGACTTCATCAACATACTTCCAAACCTTGATTAAATCCGATCACCTTGAGAAATGAAATAGCAATTAATCATTACAAATCTGTTATGCCACAACACCTTGACACCTAGATCATAGAAACATCCACTGCAACTGATCGCATCATCACCGCTCACCGATCTAACATCATCTGCCCAACCTTTTTCAAACATTTTCTAACTTGCCCAGAACAATCTTCTGTCAACTGAAACTATACCTCGCGGTAATCCAATCCTTTTGCGATCATAGGATCAACAACATATCTTAGTCAAGATAAACATATCATGACTACAACACTTGAACCCATACTAATTTGATAGAACAATCAAATCATTCACTATCTGTCACCGTCTGTTCTTTTGTTTGCCCGGTTGCCCTTCAATCGATCATAGCTTTCTCTATTTTTGTTTCCAGCTTACACGATCACACATAATGTATCTAGAGACATCCCCGAGTCTCCCACAACGATCACACACTCCAATTCTCACCGCAACACATAATTCATCTGTACTCATACTTGGTAGCACATCAAGAACATTGTCAACAAACACAACACCAAGTTGACATCAATGACAACACAATAACTGATCTTCCTGTCATCAAAATTGTACCAATACACACTCAACAATCTCTGCGTCAGTTGTGCCGACATTGATATCTTCATTTAAACAAAAAAAGAAGTTAATTCAAATGCATACAAAAAAGTTATCCATGACAACATACATAACGATCCAAATTATAAATAATCTAACTTAAAAAATTAATTACACAAATACATGCAACATAAATTATGAAAAAAATCATCCTATGTACTAGGTATCTGTGTGACTAATCTATATTTTAAAAATTAGAATTTGACAACATAACATCATTTTTGAAAAATATAGATTACTATAAAAATAAGTTATTAAAAGTTATGTAAAAAGATTCACAATATATTTCTAACTTTTTAAAAATAATATATTCATAATCTGCACAAAAATCTCATAAATATGTAGTTTGCATCATCTTTGAATTCTAAAATGGTATAGTTGCTATAAGTTTTAGGAAGTGAATATCTGGTGCAAATTGCTGATTTCACTGTTTCGATTTGGCAAAAAAGTGGGACTCATAATTCTGGGTTGACCTTGACGACACTTCAAAATCTTCTCTTATGCTTTTAAGCCTATGATACTAGCATCAAGTGTTTAGATACTTTAACTATTGTCCTTAATAAGGAAAAAATGATCACCTAAGGATAAAAATATTTAATGAAATCCACAATAATATGGAGATATCCTACACTAGCATGTAGTATAAAAAAGTGTCGAGGACAAGAGAATAACATAAATAAAATCATAAAAAACAAAGAAAGCCAAAGCCCTTAAAAAGTCACAACTTGCCTATTTTGAGGTAAGCTCACCCATCCCTACAATATTTTCATTTTACAATTATGCACTATCCTCAACTCTAAACTTACTCGCGGTTACTATTGGAACTCAAATAAGTAATTTGTAGAAGGTGTAGATTTATTCTCGACAACATGGAGTGTTGTCGAGAGCTTGGAGTGCATGTACATCACCTTGCAATAGTCATTACTGGGAGCACAAACCTTTGCTGATACCTTTTCAACCGAGATTAGTAAATAGGAGGCATCCATTTTGTCAAAATCGCCTAAGATATAATCTCATCCACATCCTATAGTTTTTGTATATCTAAGAATTTGATTCTTGATTGATGGTCTAATGCACGAACATAACATCACTCTTACCAAATATGCTTAACTAATTAAATACAACTCTTCAATAATATTTTATAATTAATATAAATCAACTATACAAATATATATTTCTATTATTATATTAAATAAATTATAATATAATATTTATTTGAAAAGTATTTTAAATTAAATAGTAATTTTATTTAATAAAATATAATCTGATTTTAAAAGGCGTATTGATGTAATCTTGAATCTTGATGTGTGACGTTATCTTTTTTTTTTTTTTGAGATTGCCAATCTACCTACGTTATTATATTGTTTTAATGACTTTTCCCCTAAAACATTAAAAAAAAAATCATTTATTTCAAGTACATGGCTCCCCAAATAATGAATGAACAAATAATAATAATAAGTTGTATATGCTCGGGAATAAGCACTTCACCGGCTCCATCGTCAATTTGCACATGGGGCCTGCAATAGTTAAAAAAAAAACAAAAATCCTCGTTGGCCTAGGTTATTGCTATTGTGATTCGTAAAGATGGTCAGAAAGCGAGCCAGGTTCATCCCCCAGACACCGATAGAGAGACAATTGAAGCATTCCTTCTGTCCCCTTCTGTCTCGTCAGCCTAAATGAAGATTCTTCCCACGAAATCCAAAACTAATTGAATTTAGCCCATTTATGCGTAAACATTCATTGCCTAGCTTCTCCAGTGATCACGATCTCTTGGCTTTTGTTCTAGCCTCCCTGTAAATAAGCTCCACAATTACACTTCTGTTGCTAAAGCTTGAAGAAATTGATGCAGTAGCAACACCCTCAGGTAAGTTGGCTTTATTAAAATATACTTTTATGTCGTTTGAGTATGTTTGAGTTCCGCTGAAATTTATTCAAATCTTACAATTATTGGGAAATCTTTAGTTTGTAGTGAGTCAAGATAAATACTTCTATACCCACATGGAATTATCCTTGCATTTATACAGAAAATCTAGTGTTTTTGAGTCAGCTTAAATTCCCTACAGTCTACGTCTGCTTATTAAAGTTCCCTGAGAAAATTTGGTTTCCTCTGCAATTGGCCTTTACAGGTGAACAATGTTGAAAACAACGAATGTTCGGTCCCCGCTTTGCAAAACCCATCTTTTTCCGGTACATAGTCACCTCCGCATAAACCATGTTCATTTCAAATACAGGACCGGTTTTCTTGAATCCCCGGTGTGCCTCTCAATGAAAAAAGGCGGTGACATTAGGTGCTCTCTAATTGAGCCCGATGGTGGGAAGCTGGTGGACCTGATTGTTCCAGAGAACCAAAGGAATTCTAGAAGGAAAGAAGCTCGTTCATTGCCACAAATAAGGCTTTCAAGGATTGACTTGGAATGGGCCCATGTTGTGAGTGAAGGATGGGCAAGCCCTATAAAGGGCTATATGCGAGAGATCGAGTTCCTCCAAACTCTTCATTTCAATTGCCTCAGGCTGCAGGATGGTACCTTTGTTAACATGTCAGTGCCCATTGTTTTGGCCATTGATGATTTGCAGAAGGAAGCAATTGGTCGGCGTAAGGATGTTGCATTACTGGACCAGAGAGGGAAACTTGTTGCAATTATGAGAGAGTTAGTGTTCTTTCTTTTCTACTCCTCCACTTTCAGTTTTTCTTTTCACTCTTCTGGCATATTCAATTGCAAGGCTTGAACAAGAGTGAATTGATCTTATGGTCAGGAGGTGGTTTTCCAGTTAGTATCTATTCTTGACTTGTGTTTATAGTGTCTTTATATTTGCTTTGTGATCAGGCAAATGGGTCTTTAACGTTTAGGCCATCTGCACTTCCTCCCTCGAATTTTAATACAGTATATCACAGCTAAAAAGTTAAGTCCTCAAAACACAGCCAGAATAAGGACAAGTATCTAGAGTTTCCTTACCCTTACATGTATGAATAATTTAGCATCCTTCCTGATGAATCATCTTCAAAGATTTTTATTGGCAAATATAATCTCTTTGATTAATGAGTTCAGAATTGGAAAAGCTATTGAGAAATAGAAAAGGTACCTTTGACATAACATGCATAAGAGATAAGAGACAAAAGTAAATAAGAGATAAAATGTACAGTGAGATCAGGGAATCACAGCCCCAACCCAAACAACAATTATAAGGTACAATCAAGGAGTAGCTAATTTACAGTTAGCTTTTGCTTTAATAGGACCTCAGCGGACAGCAAGAATTTTATTGACTCAAAGATTAGGCTTCATGTCAGTTTGGCTAAGCTGACTATGCCAAATATGTAGAACATGATGAGATGACTAGATTTTATGTAGATTTGTTTATATACCGAACATGTTAATTTACTATTGTCCATATTTAACTTCTCCTGAATTCTGAAATTGTCATATGGATATTCCACTAGTCCCTTTGACGCATAGAGTGGCTATATTTTAAACCTACTGTAATTACTAATTTTGATCTTACCTATGATATAGCCTTAAAGCTTTTTGGTGTCTCGGACTTAATTGGAACTCTGTACTCTGTATAGAAGCTGTTTTTTCCCAACTGGGTTATAGGATATTACTCCATAGTAAACTTATTGAATGCACACACCATAAAGTAGCCTCAACTATCGAATTGTAGGCATACATTCAGTAAACTTGTGTGTGACTAAACTCTAAATCAAAGAAACTAGTCGAAGTCTACATCCAGGCCATTGGAAATGGAACTATCTGCCTATTGTTTTGGCCATTGATGACTTGCAGAAGGAAGCAATTGGCCATCATAAGGATGTTGCACCGCTGAATTAAAATGGGTAACTTCTTGCAAATAGGAGAAATTTAGCATTCCTTCTCTTTACCCTCACTCCTTTTTTTGTTTTTCTCTTCTGGCATGTACATGGCTAGGTTTGAACAAGAGTGGATTGCCTTTATGGTCAGGAGTAGGTTTTCCAGTTAGGATCTATTCTTGACTGATATGTGCAGTGTCTTTATCGCTACTTTTTGGTCAGGCGCATGGCCCTTTGACTTATAGAATATCTGCACTCCCTTCCCCAATATGGTATTCCATAGAGAAAAGGTTTGCATAACTCCTAGGGACTGCAAGCCAAGTTATAGAAGTGGATCATAGAGGGGATAAATACCCTACCTTACAGCTAGATCCCAGCCAGAATGAGGATAAGTACCTAGAGTTTCTTAAACCTCACATGTGTGCATAATTTAGTATCCTCCCTCATGAAGTGATCTTCAAATATTTTTAATGGCAAATATATAATCTCTTTGGTCTGTGAATTCAAAAATATAAAAGATATTGTCAATATAGGCAAAATGTACAATAGGATCAAGGAATAACAACACCCACCCAGACACCAATGATAAGATACAATCAATGAGTTACTAATGTACATTTAGCTTTTGCTTTTATAGAACCTCAGTGGACGGTAAGGACTTTATTGACTAAAGGTCAGGCTACACGTTAGCTTAGCTAACCTCAGTATGCCAAATAAATAGAACATGATGCGATTACTAAATTTTATGTAGATTTTGTTTTATACCTAACATCATAATTTAATATTGTCCATAGTGTCTGTTTTTCCCAACTGGATTGTGATTTACTACATAGAAAACTAAATAAATGCACACACTATAAATTAGCGTCAAGTTTCAACTACTGAATAGGTAGATATAAATTCAGTTAACTTGTTAGTGACCCATTTCTATATCACAGAAATTAGTTGCCAGGTTATTGGATATGTAACTTGCTGCCCTAACACTGAGTTGTAGCCACATTTTATCAAATGCTTTATTGCCAAAAGAAATATAATAAAAAGAAAGATAGCTGTATTGCTCTCTGATTTTGTGTATTGAATCTTGATCAGAATATCCCGCTTTCCCATTAGAAATACAAAGTTTGGTTATTAGCAATTTAATTATGAGCTAGTAGGCAACTTTGTCTTGAGCTTTCGTTTTACATTGGGTAGACTATTCCAGCAATACAATTATAGAGCTAGCTTATGAATAAGTGTTAATCAAACTGTAAAATATTATGGTCTTTTAATCTATGATCATTTGCATGCCATCAGACCGCTTAATGTGCCCAACATAGTTATCAGGACATGGAGGGGTACAGTGCCAATACAGGGATGAGGGTGACGATCAAATTAGGGTACATGAGTAAATGAATAAGGAGACAGATATATCCCCTATAAAATTGCGGTCACCAGATATTGTGAATGTGGGGATGGGTATGCAGACCATGTTCCTATTGTGGAGTTTATAGGCAACTATTTTACCTAGCTGTCATAGAAAAATTGCATCTTTGGGGGATATGGATTTCATTTGTTAAAGGATCTTGGATTCCCTTGATTTCCATTTCAGTTTTGGTTCTTTTAGGTGTGGAGAATGATGTTTGCTTTTAGTATTAAATATATTTTGGGACAGACTCTAATGGAAACTAAAACTTTAAACGTTTCCTGTTATGATTATCTGCACTGGGCCCTGACATATAGATTCCATTTTGTTTGATTCCTGCTTTGTTAGTTTTAATCTGGTGCCAACATGGATAAAAGTTGATTCTTAACTGACAATAGAAATTAAGTAATAGTTTAAATATGTTTTGATTAATTTGTTTGAGAAAGTTTTTTTGCAACTAAAGTAAGATAGAGTGAGTGGAATGTGATTTTATTTTTCAACAGTGGGATTTGCTTTTCTGTAAACAACTAATTAGACATTAGAAGCAGGTTTTTTTGAATCTAATTTCATTTTTCAATTCAACCAATGTATGTTTGCTTTATATTAAAGCCCTTTACATTTGATTCTGCCAGACGGATTATGGAATTACGTTGTTGATCTACTTATTGTAGTGTGAAGCTAACAAAATCAGCTTTGTATCTTGATCTGCCATCCATACTTGCCACATCTAGATTCTAGATATGATTATTGAAATCTCTCTAAATAAGGACCAAGAACGACCTGAGTAAGCAGGCATTGATGGCCTGCCTGAGCAAGGTTGCAAAACTTGCACTCGGCAAAAACTCGCCAAGGCCTGAAAACAAAATTCGGGAAAACCTCGGCCAGTTTTTGAAAAAACTCTGCAAAAAACTCGGGAACTAAAAAAACAGCTTAATTTTTATTAGAAATGCATTTTTTTTGCAAAATTCAATGAGGGGATGCATCCAATGAGTTTATTAATGAGAACACAAAAGAAACTAGTTGAGTTTAGATATATATAAACGCAAAGTAGGTACAAAATTGCATTCTCATGCGGGATGCTGATGGCTAGAAGCAAAATAGTACTAAATAGTTTCTACAAATCTAGAAGTAAATACATCATCACAATTACATTTTCCTCTTCCCAGCTCTACTAACAAATACGAGAGAGGAACTAGAGGGTCTGGTCCTAGTAGTAGAACCCTGCACTGGGCGTGACTGTGCCTCCTTGCTCGGTATCTCTGATAATGTGTGTGACTCGCTATCCATCCTGGATGTAGCTCCTCCTCGCACTGGCAATGACTCCTCAATGTCATCCAATGTGAAACCAAATCCACCCCCTCCTTAAATCCGCTCAAATCTGCCTCCAATACTCTAAGTTGCCGGTTCGGATTCGGGGACAGATTCGGGTTCGAGAATCTGGTTCGTGGATTTGTGAATTTTTTTTTCCCATCATGATTCGTATGGGTTTGTGTGTGTGTGTGTGTATATATATATATATATATGCATTATATATGCAAAAAAATAAGAGAAATATACATAATTGTAAAACTAAATCATTTCATAGAATGAATCTATGATGCTTGATCATTGATCAATGCCAAATGTCAAAGTCTTCATAACTAGGTCTTAGGTAGTCTTTGTTGGTGGCTGTTTTCAAGTCCCTATACCCGGCAAATGAGGTTTGAGTGATTTTGGCCTTTTGGTAAGTCATGTCTGTCTGGGATTTGGGCGAGAGCTAAGCTAAGTTTGTCATAGAGATGGGGTCAAAACCAAGTGATTTGTGATAAAACGAGTTAAAACCCTTTGAGAATCCTTTTGCCAGCTTCAGTTTGACCTTAGAAAGCAATGATAGATTGTGGGAGGTAACCCTACTGAAGCTTGTTGAATCCTAAAATTTGGCTAAGTTTAAATGTTATATTTGTATAAATCCTCCCGCCCCTAAATTGGAAAATTCGAAACTCAAACCCAACTGCTGCAAATGTGAAAATAAGAATGAAAAATATGTTTTTTTGCTGTCTAATGCAGAAATAAAACCAAGGCCGGGTTTTTGCGAGTCTTGCAACTATGGGCCTGAGTATGTATTTTTCACTTTCTGCTTTGGTACATTTGTAGCTTGTGAATTTTTTTGGCATTTTGCACTGTAATTTTCCTTGTTAAAAGGTGCTTAAGCTGCAACTATAAACTATATACCATGTCAAGCTGTAAGACGCTAAACCTTAAGCACTGTTATAACCATATCTATACCATGGGACTTGAGCTTTTCCTGCATTATCCCTCACTTGATGAGAATTTGGCACAAAAAAAGGCCTCATCTATCATACTTATCGTCAATCAACTTCATTGGTTAAGCTTTGTCTGCTTCTGGTGCGATTCTCCACACTTCTGATTTATTTATATTCTAGATATCCATGTAATAACTTATTTGGGCTGTAACAACTCACAAACAAGATTGATTCTTAAATGAACATGAAAGGAAAATGAAGTTGAGAACACGAAACAGGACTTGTTTTTTTGTTACAATAAATGTGAACATCATTATAGACAGAATTTAACCTTCAAGCAAAGAAAATTGTTTACCCAATTTTAACTTGCAATAAGATGAAAACAGTAGTATCTAAATTTCCTTGTTTCATAATCAAGCAAGAATGTAATAATACAAGCATAAACAAGGCATAAGAATTCCATACGTACATCACGTTAACTGAGATGAGATGCTGACATAAGATGCTGAAGAAGGGTGTTGAAGCCAAGGAAGAAAAGGTATCATCAGGGCGTTTAATCCTCCCAACCATGGATCTACTGATCCCACCCTGCACATTTCCACTGAAATGGCCCGGCCCTCCGCAAGTAGGAGCATGGTCATGGTAATCTCGGAACTGGTGTAAGGATTCCTACAGACGCAATCGGTCAACCCTATAGCTTTTGCTATCATGGTTGACACCTGACTCAATCTGTATTTGGTACCCTTATCTGACTAGTACTAACATCTTGGTTAGAATTCCTTGGCCAAGGAATTATCCTACATGGTTGACATGTAGTTAGTCTCCCACCCTATCCGTTTACTTCAAGTATCGGTGTTATACTTTTCTAATTTCTCATTATGTTTCCTCTTCCGCAATCAAGAAAAAGTTGTCTAAATGTTACAGTAATCTGAGGTAATAAGTCAAGGGGTTGAGACTCCTCTGTCCCAAGATAGTCAACAAGATAACTAAACTACCCAGCTGTCACTGTCTGAAGTATTCAGAAACCAGGTAAATAATTAAAACAACAGTACTATAATTACAAGTTTGGTTAGGCCTTCGACATTGAGGAAAGGAAGACAGCTTCCATTACTATCCTAACATGACCGATCTCCACAACTAGGAATTAAGAATGAGGCAATAGGATGCGTCCCTATCAACAGTGTTTACTCAGCAAAGATGTTAATTTTTAAAGAGGAAGAAGAACTTCTTCACAAGAATTGTTTCCATATTACCAGGAAGAACTCGTAGAAAACTACCCGCACACCCGAGTACACAAGACAGTCTTACTTCATTAAGATAAAAGAGCAGAAACCACGATGTTACTCCTGATACGCGGCAAGGCCGCACAGAGAGTTCTAAAAGAATTAAATCTCATCCCGCTACTTCAGTAGCTCGACACCAAATGGCAAAGGAAAAATAGAAAAACTCAGTCCGCTACTTCAACAGCTCGACACCAAATGGCAAAGGAAAGATAGAAAAACTCAGTCCGCTACTTTAGCAGCTCGACACCAAATGGCAAAGGAAAGATAGAAAAACTCAGTTTGCTACTTCAGTAGCTTAAACAAGAATGGCAAGAAAAGATAGAAATCCCATTCCGCTAATTCGACAGCTGAATAGAAGAATGGCAAAGAAAAGATAATCTCATTCCGCTAATTCGACAGCTCAATAGAAGAATAGCAAAGAAAAGATAAACATCTCATTCCTCATTGGTTCACTTGAAGTCAGAAAGCATAAGAAAACACGCACAACTCATTAACATTAACACAGTAGTAGCGCACAAATTCCTTTTATTTTCGCACAGTATAAAGAACTGACTTTTCTTGACATTATCGCACTATAGAATGATCGAACAAATTCTTCCCACACACAAACTGCAAGAAGTTGAAAAAGATTAGGAGTAAGGTAGAAGCGGTCATGCCTTCTGTGAGGTTGAACCGTCGTTTCTCAGCTACTGCGTTTTCTAGCTTCCTTCTCTATATTGGTCTCCTCTTCCCCTCCAGCTCCTTTTGCTATCCCTTTCTCTTTTCTTCCGTAACTCCTAAAGACCGAAAATCCCCTTCAACAAATACACCACCCGACGGTTTAAACAACCACCTTTGCGCGAGCTGGGGTGACTCAGCTCGCCACTCCGCCACCTAGACATACAAAATCGAAACCATGCCGAGAAGAAACCCGCTCACTCACAAAACATTCACGGAAGGAAGACCATCGACACTTAAGTTGAGATGCCAAAAAAAAAGATTAAAACAAAATAAAGAAATGAGGCATAATAAAACGCCGAAATACTTCAAAGGTGGCACCTAAGTCATACACCACCGAAAGAGTTAAGAATACTCCCACTTAAAGGAACGACACCCAAGCTATATTGTGAATGAAACGATGGAAGCCTAACAAAAGGCTAGGAGTTAAGAATTAATATCACGACCTTGTGATAAAAGGTGACTAGGTTAACCCGAATCGAAGCCTAAGCAATAATCATGTTTAGTCCTTGGCCAAAAGAATGGATCACTTGCCCACATAAATATATAAGGTTACTGATGTTAGTTCTTTGTTTACCATGAACATGCTCCTTCCTCTTTCCCGATGATACCTCTTCCCCTTCCGGGCTAGTTGGTCCTGCATTCATTTGAAATAACAATACGTAGTTAATTCTTGTCACGATAACCACTGATAATCAATAATACCATACGTAATGAACTAAAAGATAATTAGATCCAGTATCCCTATTTGATTGCTTAAACCATCT